>JAZGLO010003416.1:420000-837500 GCA_036873155.1 Biomphalaria sudanica | reverse complement strand
TTATGCTATTGACATGGGAAGGATTTATGATATCATACTCTTTGCCATCACAATGTGTGTGATTGAGCTAGATAGGTCGCAAGTTTGTGCCTCTTTAAATAGTTCTAACTGGCTGGACACGAGATCAAAACCGACCCGACCACTAAGTAGATCAGCAGAAGCCTCAACGCCAAAATGTTCTTCCGATACGCATGAGCGATTGAGGAGAACTTCCGGTGGAACTCCATTTCAGGTGAACGGAATTTTTCCGAGTCTTGCAGTCATGGCGGACAGTGGTCCGGTGAGATCGGAAAGCGGTATTGGGGCATTGATGCCGTGGGCAGATAGACTGTACATGGTGTCTTACCTGACTGCCCCTGGAGGCGGTAGCGGAGCTGGACTTTATATGATGTATGATTCGTTTGAGGTAATTAATAAGTATAATTTAAATTTATAATGCACTGTTAGTAAATATGATAATGTAGGATTAAGGCATTATAGAAGCGTAACAGATGTTTAACAAAACAAGATTGAAAAAGCTAACTAGTTTTAAATAAAGTTTGAACAGGTCTTAATGTTTTTGAATGTCTGAATGTAGTAAGCAGTTTGTCTGAGTTCAATAGAAAGCGAGTTCCAAGCCCGCGAACAGAAAGTTTTGACTGAAAAAGTTGAGCCAACGGAGAGCAGAGCTCTCTGAGAGAAATAAATATTCTTTTTTTTTTGAAGTAACGTCTGTATTTTATAAGATAAGAGTGATCAAGTTCACATCATTTCATCATTATAAAGGAACTAATGTAAGAGTAAGGTCATCATGTAATCAATTCTTGCACCCTCAGGGGGAGCAACAAAAAAAAACAACAAACTTGTACGCAGGATAAAAGCGTCAGAATCGCGTTTTGATTTGCGAATATCTCTCCATGGAGAGTTTTTTTTTCTGAATTCGTTGAAGCCAGGCGTCTTCGTGGTTTGACATACCCGCCAGCAGTGCGTATTAGAAGTCGAGGCGGGAGAGAACAAATGCCACTACAAGCTTCTTTGTTAATGCGTAAGCACAACAGGTACTGTATTTTGCGCATGTTAATACTTGATATATGTAAGTTATAGTCCTTAGTCATTATGAGTTATGCGTCTTTGGTTGTGAACACGTCCCTTCCGGCCTAAGATGGCGTCCAGTGTTGAATGATTAAAAGTGTTCGGCCCAACTACGACAATAGTTGCCTTAATTCTTCAAGACATGCTTAACAGCGCACATACGCGTGCAATTCCCACTGGCGAATACCACGCCCGAAATAAGTAAAAACCAAACCGTACAACCCGCACTTTTAAATACCCCGCTTGTGCAACTACCAGTCCACAAAGTTGTTGCTCATCAGGCGTCTGTCCCTCGAGACACGATCGTGTTCCAGTTGTTCCAACAAGCGATACGTAGAGTGCGAACTATCAGCCTATTGTCGTAACGTCGTATCTGTAGTAGGCCTATGTTGTTTCGACGGAAAAGTCGTTGACCTGTGTACGCTGATGCTGACAATGATGATGGTGACTTATAACTGCTGTATCACTGCTGCCAACATGCTTCATTTATTGGAAGAAGACGTTGAAGACAGTGAAGAGGCTACAAGTTTCGATGGCTTCACTAGCGAGGACAGTGACATTAGTGAGAATGGAGATTGACTGCGGATGTATTCAGTGAAGTCTATACCTTTCGACATTAACCGGTTACTTGTCACAATGGATTACTGAAATATTCAAGACGCTCTACTCTACTTTTTGTTTCCTTGAGGTTTATAATGAGATGTTCATATAGACTTTCCAATATAACTTTCACAATCACACAGCGAACTATAAGGGGGGGGGGTATATAGACCCACCGGTATGTCCTTAGTTTCCGTTATGCCATGTTTATAATTATAAAAAAAAAGGAAACTCCGCACCTTTGTATATTCCACACAAGGTATAGCCCGCGGGTTGTATGAGCGAAAACTACGGTAGTCGTTGTTGAATACTAATATAAATAATTGTTTTAAAATTATATTTACTATTATGGGTAGATACAAATAATTTAAATACTTCAGACTTTACACAATAACTGTTCATGTAACAAAACAAAATAGGTGACTCCAGGATATATATACCAGAATCCTTCCGCGGTGTGTGTCAAGAAATAGTTCAGCCCACTCTTTAATGTTCCCTGTGTTGTACTCTGAAGGCTAGTCTTGACCACTCAATCATATCGGAACAATGTGCCTGCATTATCTAACTTATCATTAATGTAAACTGTAGGCAAAAGAAGAACTCCTCTAAATCGTCTGCTAAAGTGTGGACAAGAAAGAGGCCAAATTTGATTTTCATTTCCATATCTTCTGATATACTAATCAAATAAATAATGTTTTTAAAATTATATTTACTATTGTGGGTAAATACAAATAATTTAAATACTTCAGACTTTACACAGTAACTGTTCATGTAACAAAACAAAACTAAGTCTTTGAAGAAATTAAAACGATTGTTGGCATAAAAGTCTTTGTTTTGTTAGATGTTCAAGATGGTGGACCATAATTCCACTTTTGCAAATCGTCTGCTGCACAGACAAACCAATCAGCTCATCATTGGTGCATGGGTCATTGACATGGAGGGAAACATTAAGAATTTTACGCAGCTCCTCCACGTCCGAGTGGCTGCGACTGCTGAGCACTTGACCAGCCCAGAGTCTATGGTCAGTTTTCATTGTATGACTTACTTTTGAATGTATTGGTATTAGCATTTTTTAAAATGTTCATTTTTTTTTTAATTTATTTTTTTTATGAAATATTAAATCGCGTTAGCGCAAGCAGGTCTTATTTGACGTATCCTTTAACCGAATTACTGTGCATAATTAATCTATATAGATGTTAGAACCATATGGTTAGAACCTTAAGAGTGATCGGCTGCCTATATTGAAATCACTACACCTAGAGATGCTTCAAGACAGAAGGATAAAACGTTACGTCGCTAAATACATAGAATAGTGAAATATAATTTACAAAATACAAAAGCACAACCTAGTGAAATACTCAGAAAGACACAAAGATAAAGGCACATTTCTTATTCCATATTCTAGGACAAATTTGTACAATGGTCTTTAATAAATTCTTCTTTATTGCCATTAGGCATGGAACAGGTTGCCCGAATCAGCCAGGAAAACCAATGAGTTTAAGTCTCTAATTTAAATGCACGACTAGATACGCGTAGGACGTAATTATCTTCTCCAAATAAGGAACGTCTGTAGTTTATAAGATAAGAAGTCGAAGTGAAGTTTAGTTATTACCCAAAGAAAGAAAAGAAAAACAAGTTTTAAACTCGACATCTTCAATAGACTTTAAAAACGAATTATTATTTGAAACAAACGGAAGCATTGTTATTAAACAAACTCTTGTTATTAAACAGACTCTTGTTATTAAACAAACTCTTGTTATTAAACAGACTCCTGTTATTAAACAAACTCTTGTTATTAAACAGACTCTTGTTATTAAACAGACTCCTGTTATTAAACAAACTCTTGTTATTAAACAAACTCTTGTTATTAAACAGACTCTTGTTATTAAACAAACTCTTGTTATTAAACAGACTCTTGTTATTAAACAAACTCTTGTTATTAAACAGACTCTTGTTATTAAACAAACTCTTGTTATTAAACAAACTCTTGTTATTAAACAGACTCTTGTTATTAAACAAACTCTTGTTATTAAACAAACTCTTGTTATTAAACAAACTCTTGTTATTAAACAAACTCTTGTTATTAAACAAACTCTTGTTATTAAACATACTTGTTATTAAACAGACTCTTGTAATTAAACAGACGCTTGTTATTAAACAAACTCTTGTAATTAAACAGACTCTTGTTATTAAACAAACATGTTATTAAAGTCACTGTGAAAGTGTCGCGCGTTATGCGCTAGATAAAAACGGCCTGAATAGGTGTTCCACGAACTACTGAAATAATAATTAACTGTTAGGCCAACACGTAAATTAACCTCTCTAAAAAATAAGCAAAGTGTTACCTCTAAATACTTCGAATGTGTGAAGTGTTCCGTTAATGGAAAAGGTCGGGAAACACTGCTCTAAGTAAACCTTAGTCATTTAAATATTTTTAAATAGATCTTTCGAGCCAATCAAAAAATACAACACAAGTCACGTGACACATCTATTTCTCGTCTGGTTCTGGCGCAGGTGTACATGCTGGGGATGGACGGGCCGCTGTGGGAGTGTGACGTCACCAGCCTGCTCTGCACTCCGTTGTTTGACCTGGTCAAAGAGCTGAACATCCCAGTCTCAGAGGGCGAGGAGCCGCAGTTCAAAGCTGCTCACACCATGAACGGAAGACTGGTCGTGGCCAGCAACACTTTCGATTTGAACGACTTTAAAGGGTGATTCCTCTTCTATTTTTTTTATAGCGCAGCCATTAGTAAAATATGTTAACAAATCGTTACATAAACATATAAGCTTATATAAGGGAAAGAACAGTACAATTACTACCATCCATATCTCAATTGTTCTGTTGTCACAGATTAATAATAAATTACTGTAGACGTTACTAATTAATAATGATAATAACGAGACTGTCTTTATCAAGGTAGACATATGTCACGTACACAGTATCTATATTTAGCTCGTCAGCAACCTCGGGTAATTCCTCACGCTGAGATATGCTAATTATTGTAAATTTGGCTGCATTTATTGGTTGGCATTGCAACGAGCTGCGTTAGACACGTGACAACGCTGGACCCGCTAAAAAGGTTCTAGTTTTTTAGTAAGTCTTGTATGGAACGGGTTAATGACAACATGTACTAGAGTTTTGTATTAGAACTCAATTATATTATTGTGTAGATCTATCCTTCTATTCAAGTACATTTAACCATTGTAATTATTTGTGAATAGCTTTTTCAAGTTCTGAATTAAAGTAATTGTTTTAGACGAAGAGAAGTTTCTTCATTGAATATAGTAACATACTTAGATCGACTTAGCGATTGACAACTTCTAGATGATCAACTGGCAACATTTTGAATGATCATATTATCAACTAGATCTAGCTACTTCTATACGATCATCTTATTAAAAGAAGATTTCAAGATCCTCGGCACTCACGATCATTGATAGTGTGATATAGATCAAGATAATCTTCAACGTGACATCTATCATAGCATCTTCATAGATCTTGACACCTGACATCCACATCTATTAATGATTGTGACATCTGGCACCTCCGACCTTCGATAACGATCATCAAAAGATCATCAAAAAGATTATCAAAAAAATATTTTTTTTCAAGATCTAAGGAAAAATTTTCAAAACTTCGTCAATTACAAAACTTCGATTTTCTTCAACTTGAGAATAGTTCTACTGTGTTCAAAGGTCAGTTTGGTTATCGATATTTTATCTTATCATAGATATAGTTTTCACTATAACTCTCGAGATCTAATATTATTATTTTGTATTGGCATTGGCAATAAGACCAATATCATTTAACTGGCACGATACATAAGCCCAGTAATATTTAGCTGGCATAACATAAGCCCAGTATTATTTAACTGACACAGTAGATAAGCCCAGTAGCAATTACCTGGCACTATAATCTATCAAGTAGACATTTTTCTGCTATTTGATATCAAGTCAATCGTACAAAAAAAACACGACTTTAATACGACAAGTTCTACTAGATCTACAATCTCAAGAGAGAGAAAGTTCATAGCCTTGTACGGCTCAGCAATATTTCATTAACCTGATACGGTTGAATAAATCTACACTTCCTACAACGACTCCAGTAGTACTTCTACTGTAAAACAAAGTTCTACTTCATAGCCAGTTACGGCATAACTAACATTGTTATATTCCAAACGGTATTATATTTGTACATTCCAAGTTGGTATATTTTTTCAACATGTCTACAAAGACAAGAATACAAAGATTGTTGGAATTGCTTGACACAGCGGGGTCATTGGCATTACCGCCACGTGAAATACTGCCCTGGGTAGATCGTCAAATACATCAAGAAGAAGAAAAACAAAGACAAGAAAAAGAAAAACAAAGACAAGAAGAAGAAAAACAAAGACAAGAAGCAGAAAAAACGAAGACAATATGAAAGAGCAAAACTCGAATTTGAAAAACAAAAACTACACAAGTTGGAAGAAGAATTGAAAAGTTATCAATCTCAAATAGACGCAATTCATCGCAACATAACAGATCAGGACGAAAGAATGAGACTATGGAATATTATGGAATATTTTCACCAAGCAAGAGTAATGAGAATTGAATCAGAAGAAGATTTAGATGATGTTTTAAATGATACAGAAGAAGTAGAAAAGAAAAATGAAGACACAAAGTCACAAGACATGAAAGATACATGTAACATGAAACAAGAAGAAATAAAAGAAGATATATATCTAACTATTGTACAAGAAGATACAAATGAACATAGAACAGATTTACAATACATTGAACTTGACAGAAAACGGCAAGAAGAACTACAACGAGACTTATTAGAATTGGAAAATACTGAATTCAAAGCTGAACAAAAGAATGATGCAACATTAACAAGAATATACCAGGAAGCTCCATTAGGATACCTTGAGGCATATTTTGAAGATGGATTTCTCAAGAAGACTTCTTTCCACAAGTGCAATGTAATTAAACAAATATATGTACCAGAGATAGTTCAGCCCACTCTTTAACACAGAATCCCTCCGCGGTGTGTGTCAAGAAATAGTTCAGCCCACTCTTTAACACAGAATCCCTCCGTGGTGTGTGTCAAGAAATAGTTCAGCCCACTCTTTAACACAAAATACCTCCGCGGTGTGTGTCAAGAAATAGTTCAGCCCACTCTTTAACACAGAATGCCTCCGCAGTGTGTGTCAAGAAATAGTTCAGCCCACTCTTTAACGAAATGCATTACTCTTCTTCTGGCCACCCTGTCGACATGTACCCTGTGTTGTACTCTGATGGATAGTCTTGACCACTCAATCATATCGAAACAGCGTGCCTTCATTATCTAACTTATCATTATTTTAAACTGTAGGCAAAAGAAGAACTCCTCTAAATCGTCTGCTAAAGTGTGGACAAGAAAGAGGCCAAATTTGATTTTTATTTCCATATCTTCTGATATCAGAATTAGACCAAATCAAATGTGTGCAATTAGTAAGTGTAATGAAAGAAAACTGTTTGCACTGCTGTACCAATGACTGGAATACACGCAGACGTTAAATTTCTTTACAATCGAATAAAATAAAGAGACTGTAACTTAACTGAATTGGAAAAAGTTTGTAATAGAATTTAACCATGGTTTTGCTGCAGTCTTCTCCACGGAGGTCGGCTTGCAGAGTGGAAAGGTCCAGGCAACAGCTGGACTATCATTTCGGACACTGCATTCGTAGAAGTAACTGGACGACGAAACTTAGGTCAGGTCATCTACGCTTTAGGCTGGGACTATCGATCAGTGATTCTCAAAGTGTACGATGGCACCGAAACAGGTAAATTATTTTTTTTATAATTTACCAGTTTAAAAGATATTAATACATACACAACACTATGGAGTTTATTTTATAGAACAGAAAAAATGACTTGCATGCAATCAAAAGTTAACATATTTTATAGAAGACAACTGACAGTCGTAATGATTACCAAAAGTATTTGATAAATATCTTCTCTTACAGAGTACAACTAATGACAGACGTAATGATTACCAAAAGTATTTGATACATATCTTCTCTTACAGAGTACAACTACTGACAGACGTAATGATTACCAAAAGTATTTGATACCTATCTTCTCTTACAGAGTACAACTACTGGCAGACGTACAGACTACCAAAAGTATTTGATACCTATCTTCTCTTACAGAGTACAACTACTGGCAGACGTACAGACTACCAAAAGCCTCTCACGCATTTGATCATCTCTGGCAGACGGAGTGGCCCAGAATCAGAGAAGTAGAGACGGAACGATACCTCATGGACATGCACGGAATGTTTTATGAGTTGTCTCCTTTGGGATGGGCCGGAAGTACCTGGGGGATACGCCCCATATCCCAGCATCTTCGTGTCATTCCAGACTTTACGTCATTTAGAGGATTCCTCGTCTTAGGAGGAAACCAGGTGAGGTGGTCAAACAGAATCCTTCACCTTCATCTATCCCTTAGTCTGTTGAACCGAGACCAATTGTTATAGAAGGCCTGAACACTGTCCAGCGACGTCGCAACCTGTGGGCATTTAGACCAATAATTCCTAGCCACGTCACGTGTCCGTGTTGCGGCCTTCAATACTAATCGTCACTTATAGATTGTGAGGTTTCACATATGACAATAAAACACACACACACACACAAATATTGAAACAGCTTGTGTAGTCTTGTTCTGTCGTCATTAACAGGTGTCCTCAATCTACGACAACAATGTGGTCACTGGTCAGTCTCAGTCTGGACTTTGGTTTGGAAAAACTGATGACCTTTGGAGTTTTGGGAAACCTCAGGTAAACACGAGCACATAATTTACGTCATTGGAACCTATCAGTGTATAGGTCCTGGCTTGTTTCTATAGCATAGGTCCTGGCTTGTTTCTATAGTATAGGTCCTGGCTTGTTTCTATAGTATAGATCCTGGCTTGTTTCTATAGTATAGATCCTGGCTTGTTTCTATATTACAATTATCAACAACAAAAAGCATCTTAAAAATATTTAAAATAATATATTTATAATAAGGCATTGCCTACAAGCATAAAGATATATAGAGGATTGCAGTATCTTGAGTGGCTTAAAAGACTCTGTTGTAACCTATATATTTCGCCACATCTAGCACTATCGAAGCTTTGCTTTCCATTTAAATTCTCAAAGTTGTTCCTCAGGTCTCTAATTTATATGCCACGATCCTTGAAAGAAATTTTGCCTCGTTTTCAGAGCGAGATTGATGTAAACAACCAGACGTCCATCTATACTTAGAGAATCTAAAACGTTACCATCAATGAAACGTAAACCGCCATATTTGTTTTATGTTGAAACCATAGACATAACTAAATATAGACTGGCCGAAGGAAGTAACTTCATGTAACTTGAAAACATGTATATCTATTGTATTCGGATTTCAGAATTATGAAAAAATGCATGATATTCATTCTTAGTAAACAAAACTACACTGCCCCCTTATTTACAATATATGTAATACTTATATAGGTTATGGCTGAAATAGATATGAATACTTAACTTTTATACTGCTCTTAAATGCTTTATAATAGAGTACACAAAATTGCAAGTCACAAATTTTCGTTTTGTAAAACTCTTTAATCGGCCAGTCTATATTTATGGTTGAAACTAACATCGATAAGAGCGGAACCCCAATGCCGACCATACATTTTGTCGGAAATAATAAGATACTATAAATAAATATATTTTACACTCTCGGTGACTACTGATTTCCGTTCAAAGCCGAAATGCTATTTATTATTACTACGGTTATTTTAGGAAAGTGTATTAACTCTTTCCCTCCTAACTGACGATACCAGCGTTGATTCCACCAGAATGTGGTAAATAGTAACGGAGAGAAAGAGTTAAAGGATGTTTTCATTGATAGCCAATAAGCCTAGTTCGAATATGAATATTCTAGGGTATTTGACGCGTTATGAAGAGTATTATTTACATGCAGATTCGGAATTCGATGAAATAAACATTATACATGCTGTAGAGCAGGGTTTCTCAACCTGTGGATCGCGACACCCTTGGGGGTCGATTGACGATTTGCCAGGGGTCGCCTAAGACCATCGAAAATATGGATTGTTTTTGTCAATTCTTCTATTGTTGTATGTGTGTGGGGGGGGGTCGCGGCAGAGTGGGGGGTTGTAAAAAGGGGTCGCCGAGCTTAAAAGGTTGAGAACCGCTGCTGTAGAGAAATGACTAAAAATAATATTTAAAGTTAAAAATTACATATTTTAATGTTCAAAACTTGTAGATATATGGATAAGACTAAGACTGCTTTATCGATAGCTTTCAAATAATGAGAAAAAATAGTTATTTTTATTTTAAATTTTGATATTTTGGGTCTCAGCGGTGGTCCTCCCCCACCCCTAATAATCTCCCCTTAATAATCTCGTACCCTTGCAGACGAAACAAATGTCTTTTTGCTCCAGGGCTGGGGCGCTGTGTGGAGGCAGGACTCGGTGTCCACCGGGGACGTATCGGACCCATACTTGATGACCGGATTTGACAAGAAGGTTGTCCACGTTGCCCAACACGACGCCACTGGTCAAGCCTTGTTGAAGGTACAAGTGGATTTTACCGGAGCCGCAGGTCAGTAGTGATCATTAACAAACAACTGAAACTAATCAGAGATATCACAATGTTTTCTTCGGAAGAGCAACATGCTTAATTACTACGGCGGATTTTTGCATTGCAATTTATTCCTAGTTATGCTTAGCTGTAAATGATAATCGACTTTCGTAAGGTAAAAAATGAAAATAGTATTGTTTAGGTGGATGGAAAGAATATTGAAATAGTTCAAACTTTTAATGTTTCGGTGGATGGAAAGAATATTGAAATAGTTCAAACTTTTATTGATTCGGTGGATGGAAAGAATATTGAAATAGTTCAAACTTTTATTGATTCGGTGGCTGGAAAGAATATTGAAATAGTTCAAACTTTTATTGTTTCGGTGGATGGAAAGAATATTGAAATAGTTCAAACTTTTATTGTTTCGGTGGATGGAAAGAATATTGAAATAGTTCAAACTTTTAATGTTTCGGTGGATGGAAAGAATATTGAAATAGTTCAAACTTTTATTGATTCGGTAGATGGAAAGAATATTGAAATCATAAACGTATATATATACTAAATATATCTAGACTGGCCATGGAAATTTTTTAACACTACAAAAAATGTGAATTTGTTTTTTAGAAAGTTGGATGAAGGCGTTGTTTTGTAAAGTAGTTAAAAGAAGTAACTTTTTTTTTACAACCCTTACCTATGTAACATATCATTTAATTTTTAGATCTAGATCTTGTAAATGAACATCAAAAATAAGAGTACTCTCGTCTCATAATTATTATTTTGCAATTTTTCGATGCCTAATCTAGAAAGATCTAGGTAATCAATATATTTAAATGTACATAAGATGATTAAAATCAACAGACATGCATTATTTCAATCTAGGATTTTTGAAACATTATATAATAATTTATATATAAAATTATATATAAATGGCTTTGTTTCATATATTAGCGTGAATATATGGTTCTGTGATTAATAGCCCATTCTAAAGAAAATCAGAGAAGTGATTTTGCATTATTACTAAACTTTGAAAACTAAAGATCATTACTTTTCTAAGACAGAAAAAATGTATTTGGGCGACTTCCCTTAGAGCAGCGGTTCTCAACCTTTTATGCTCGGCGACCCCTTCTTCACCACTTAGCCGCACCCCCCCCCCGCCCCGCACACACACACACACAGCAATAGAAGAATAGACAATAACAAATCCATTTTTCAATGGTCTTTAGCGACCCCTGGCAAATCGTCAATCGACCCCCAAGGGGATCGTGACCCACAGGTTGAGAACCCCTAATTAGAGCTTGAAAAAGAGTTACGTACATAAAAATATACATATATATATAGGTCTGTGAAACGATCAATCGCGGATAAGAATTTGTTTCCGGTTTCCAGTCAAGATATAATAATATAAGTCTATAATTGAAATAGTTCAAACTGTTATTGTTTCGGTAGATAGAAAGAATATTGAAATAGTTCAAACTTTTAAGTACCTCGGTACTTGTACAGATGCTCCTTCTTCCTTAGTGTTATTAGAGCATGGAATGGGTTGCCTAAGTCAGCCAGGAAAACCAGTGACCTGGCAGAATTAAAGTCGTTGATTAACACACGTAGAACGTAATCATCTTCTTTTTTGAACTTACGTCTGTATTGTATAAGATAAGATACTGTCTTTAAAATTAACTTTCAAACTTTGCGATCTATAGGGCAGTTATGTAAAGTTAATCTGTTTCTCTGAACCACGGTTAACGAGGGTGTCATGTGGCCAGCAAAACCGACCAACTGGAAATGGGAACTGTCCTTTTTATATATTGTAAGATTTATTCCCATTAATCAATATCAAACTTATTTAATTTATTACCACTAATTAAATAACTGGTTATTTTTGGTTGCTTCATATTTCTCTAGGAACAACGATTAATTGTGCAAAGTTTCAATTTGATCCGAGAACGGGAAGTGGGAGAAAGAACGTGTAAAAAAAAAACTGTGACAGACAGACGGACGGACGGACAGAGTGAGTTGACAGAAGCTTTGTAAAAAATGAAGACGTATTTGGGACCTCGTTTTGTGATTTCAATCTTTAGTGCTAATACATCAACATTACTGATCATTCATTCCCACAATCAAACTTATTTATCTTATCTTATACAATACAGACGTTACTTCAAAAAAAAGAAGATGATTACGTCCAACGCGTCATGCATTTAGTCATGCTTATTAACCAATGACTTAAATTCTGCCAAGTCACTGGTTTTCCTGGCTAACTCAGGCAACCCATTCCATGCTCTAATAGCACTAGGGGAGGAGTATTTGTACAAATTTGCCCTAGCATATCGAACGAGGAATGTGCCTTTATCTTTGTCTTTCTGATTATTTTTTTACCTTCACGTACCTCAACGCAAAAGTTTTGATATTTTCACTCACCTTTTTTTTCACATTTAGGTCACAGAGGCGTGGAGCAGTGGATGACACTGACCAGTTTAGACTTACATGGTGCATATACGCCTTACAGATATTATGTTTTCCCTGATGGCTACAGCGCCCACTGGGTCCGAATCTTAGTAGACAGCTGTACGTGTTCGGTATCTCAGACTTCCTGTAACATCACTGCCTATTTCACTTATACATAAACTGTTAACAGTGGTTTTTACTATCGGGCAACAGAAATGATACAATCTTGTAACAGAAGACTTTTTTTTATTTTGTATTATATTTGATGTGCTAAATAAAAGATTTTTTTTACGATAAACTAAACAATGTTAATGACGTTCAATTGAATTTCACTGTAGCCAACTAAAACGTAATAAATCTACATACAGAAGAGCTTAGAACATTTGATTCTGGTACTTGAAAGTACACTGTCACGGGTGAATGTGTGTATGTATGTATAATCTATTTTACAAATGAGCGAATCACCGGAAGTGAGTTAGCTGTCAAAAGTAGAGAGTGCAGTGTGTGAAATGCCGAGATGATGATTAAAAAGCGTTTGATCGAGTGTTACTTGTTTATTTGTAAATACAGCTGAACCAGGGACACCTAGACGTATCGAGACTTAACCCTTTCTCTCCGTTATTATTTGTCCACGTTTCGAAGATATTCTTAATTTTGTTCATTACTATTTCACTCACCTGTTATGATTAAGCTTCAATAGCTTTGTTATTTGTTATCAGAAAATTTTGAATTTGGTATAGAAATTAAAGGGAAATGCATGCTTTTTTTTATACAACACAAAGTGAGGTTTATAAAATTAAACATTAATTTAATTTAATGAGGTCAAATCGACGATGGTATCGTCGATTAGGATAGAAAGAGTTAAGGTCCTTTCTAGCCAGCTATCTGTAGATATGTAAATAGAAAAGCTGTAACATACACAAAAGTTGTCTTGTAAATAAAAAAAAAACCTAGTCAGTCTACACTTCCTACAACAAATAGCTAGTTCTTTTTCCCGCCATAAATGAACATATTCACCAAAACGAAATGTCACGTGATAATAGTGATAAAACAACGGAAAACAAATGTCACGTGATAATAGTGATAAAACAACGGAAAACAAATGTCATAAGATCGTAATTTGTATAGAAGAGATATGGAAACACGTGACTCGGTGTTGTTTAGTTACGATTGGTGAATGAGGTCCTTTTTCGAATATACAAAACCAATAATTGTACGCAACGGACCTCATTCCCCAATCGTAAACAGACAACATTTAGCCACGTGGTGCTCTATCTCTTCTATATAATTTACGATCTCATGTTTAATTCATGATGGTTGTCACTTGACCGTTTGTTTCGTTGTTTTATCAATAAGATCACGTGACTAAATGTTGTTTGTTTACAAATTGGTGAATGAGGTCCATTGGATTGTGTTCTAGGTGCAATGTATTAATCAGAAGTATTAGTATTACAGTATTGTTAGAAGTATTACAGTTAGACTTACTTAGACTTAGGTCCTCCCGCGCCGTTCGGCGCATTGGGCAGCAAGCTGTCTCCATAAAGATCTGTCGTTGGCAATGTCTGAAGCCTCTTTCCACCTGGTGTCCAGTGTTCTAAGATCCTCTATGAAGGTGTGGCGCCAAGTAATACGAGGACGTCCCTGTTTGCGCTTTCCTCGTATTGGCCTCCATGTCACCGCAACTCTTGGTGTGCGTAATTCATTTTGTCGTAGAACATGTCCCGCAAACCTCATGCGACGCTCTGTCACAACCTTACTAAGTGTTCGACAAAGGATTTCCTTGTTTGAGACTCCCAGTTACAGTTAACTCCTTCTCTCCTAAGTGACGATACCAGCGTTGATTCCACCAGAATGTGGTAGATAATTACGGAGAGAAAGAGTTAATTAGTTTCAATATAGAAGAAATATTAACAGATAAAAGCAGTGAATTTTTTTTGTAAGACGTCTTATGTTATGTAAATCGTCTTGTGTATGTAAGACGTCATGTTTTAAGGAAGGCTTTGTGTGTTGCATTAGACTTTTTGTGTTTGTAAGACGCCTTGTGTTAATCAAAACACCTTGTATTATAAAGATGTCTTATGTTATGTAAGAGGTCTTATGTTTAGTAAGACGTCTTGTGTTATGCATGACGTCTTCTGTTAAGCAAGACGTCTTGTCTTAAGTAAGACGTCTTGTTTTAAACAAGAGGTCTTGTGTTAAACAAGACTAAGACTAAGACTGCTTTATTGATCCAAATGGAAATGAGCTGTGATTACAAGGACTCTTTTTCTCATATAAAAACAACACAACAGAAACATTCACATAAATACAACAGACACAACATAAAGAGTTCATTCAGCGACTACACAGGAATCTTGGTGACCGAGTTAGGAACGAGTTTTTGTACCGCTATGTTCTTGTCTTGATTGACAGCAGTCGTCCACTTCGCGACGAGCTGACGTAGTTATGACAAAGTGGGTGGTTGTTGTCTTCCAAGATTTTCACGATTTTTCTTAGACATTTCTGTTCAAAAATTTCCTTTAAGTATGGTAATGTTGTGCGCGTGATTTTTGATGCCCTTTTAATAATGTTTTCTAGGCGGCGCAACTGTTTAGATGAAGCGTTGCCTCCCGAACAAGTTATTCCGTATGTTAGCAGATTTTGTATAGTCGCGCCGTAAAAAGTATCAAGGATTTTCTTGTTTAGTTTGAAGTATTGAGTTTTTATAGGAAAAGACGTCTTGTTGCTAAGCTTTTTTTCTGAAACAAAATTCGTCAACATAACTATGTACAACAGTTTTGGAGAAATTCGACCTTCCTGCCATAAGAAACGTGAGAAGAATCGCATGAGCGGAGACGTTTAGAAATATCTTTAACAAACAACAACAAAAACAAACAAAAAAATTCGTACGCTGTAAACAGATATCTTTCATATTCTAGTTTTATTAGGTATTCAGTGTGTGTTCGTTGCTCTGCTTGTATGAGGTGTTGCCAAGCTAAGGGTCTGGGGTTCAAGCCTTTTATTTTTATTTTTCATTATTTGTTTTCAGATGTTACATCTAGTGGCGCTACGATTTCAAGGGTCCGAATTTATGTGAACATTACATTAGCTATATGCTCAAAGAAAATATTGAACAATTTGTTAATTGAATTCAAACAGTTGTCCTCAATCAATGATAACAATGTGGTCACTGGTCAGTCTCAGTCTGGACTTTGGTTTGGCAAGACAGATGACCTTTGGAGTTTCGGAAAACCTCAGGTAAACTCAAAGAATTTTCAAGGATAGAACTTATTACAATTATAGGATGAAGTTATTTAGTCTACCTGAGTGGTTCGAAGTAGATAGGCGCAACTTAAATTAAGGACTGGCTAGAACTCCACCTTCAGTTACATTTACCAGTTACATCCATTAGTTACACATCCATCAGTTAAACATCCATCCGTTACATTTATCAGTTACACATCCATTAGTTACACATCCATCCGTTACATTTATCAGTTACACAATCCTCAGTTACATCGATCCGTTAAATCCATCAGTTACATCCATCAGTTACATCCATCAGTTACATCCATCAGTTACACATCTAAAGTGGTTAATGCGCTTACCTCCCGAAGACTAAGTGAAGACTGTGATTTCTTACTTAGGGACTTTTAGAACGAAGAAGAGCGCATTCAAATGGGTACCTGGCAAACTTGGGAAAGAAAAGGCGATTGGTCGTTGCGACGGCTACATGACACCTTCATAAACTGTCGGCGATGGAAACAGAATAGCTTTACACCATCTGTGTCAATGGCTCACAGAATCTGAAAGAGATATAGCTTATCTACTTCAAGAGCTTGTTTCATTTAAATTCAATGTGAGTTTTGTTTAGTTCTGTTGTACAACGAAGACTGATCTAATAAGTCTTCTAGTCTGTGTCATTTCATTTAGACCTTATCTTATCTTCTTCTTCTTCTAGCCAGCTTTATTGCTGCTGAGCTGTGAGCTCTTTTGCAGACTGTCCCAAAAAAAATAGTGTGCTGTTTTCTTCAGTTGATCTCCACTGCCGTACAGGGTGTTGGTTATGTTGGGCTGGAGTGGTAGTAGGGTCTGCCTAAGGTAGATTAGGAAGGGGCATTCAAAAAGGATATGGATTACGGTTTTATAAGGGTGGGCGCAGTGTCTACAAAGGGGGAGTTGTGTGGGATTTATGTTATTGAGATGGTAATTTAACAGATGTTTGTGTACTGTCCTTAGTTGGAAGATTGTAGATTTCTCTTTGCGGGGGAGGAAGTTAATACAGTCCAGTTTGTTCATTTCTTTGTACATGGCTCTGCCTGTGTTTCCTGTTGCCCATTGGTTGAGCCACTTCTCTTTGTGATTGTTGATTAACATTGACCTTAGGGTGAGGTAGTTAACAGGTCTATCTGGTTGTTCCATAGATGATCCTGCCTTCGAAAGCTTATCTGCCCTTTCATTTCCCATGGTGCCAATGTGTCCAGGGATCCACTGTAGAGTGATGTTGATGTTTAATTTATCTTATAAATTACAGATGTTACATAAGAAAGAGGATAACTATGCCTTGCTGGGATCCAACAGGTTAATCTGTTATTGCATGTTAATCAATGACTTAAACTCTGCTAAGCTGTTGGTTTTTCCTGGTTGATTCAAGGCAACCCATTCCAACCTCTAATAGCACTAGGGAAGAAGAAACACTTGTACGAATTTGTGCTAGCATATGAAATAAGAAATGTGCCCTCTTTATACATTGAATACACTAAAGCAGTGATTACCATATTGTGTTTCGTGGAACCCTAGAGTTCCTCTTGGCCTGAATAGATGTTCCACGAACTACTGAAATAATTAACAAGTAGTCCATGGCATGAAGTAATCTCTCTTAAATTAAAGTAAAGTGTTCGCTAAATACTCAGAATGTGCGAAGTGTTCCATTAAGGAAATAGTTTGGGCACTAAAAGATAAGCTTTTATCCCCTGTCTCAGAGAGCATTAGTCTTTTAAATTCATATATGAAACGCAAAGAAGGCTTTTAAATTATTTTTTTTCACTTTAAATGTCATTGAAATAAAATAACTAAGGTTATGAAGTACTTTCATATGTAAATCAGTTTTTAGAAATGTTGTAACAACTCACTATCTATCTGTCTTGTACAAATTGTGAACACGTTATTTCTCCCACTTCACCGGATCAAGTTGAAATTGTGCACAATTATTCATTGTCCCTAACAAAACACGAATCAATTTAAAAAATGAACCAATTAGATAATCAAAATAGTGGTAATTAATTTTGTTTGGAATTGAAAAAAGGAAATACATCTTACAATATATATATATATATATATATATGTCTAAAGAGCGAGAGAGAGAGAGAGAGAGAGAGCGAGTGTGTGTGTGTGTAAATGTGGAGTTCTTCCATCCTCCACCAAGTATCTTTTATGTTTTTTTTACTTGTTTGTTTCTTAAATATTGTTAGATTATTTTAAAAAGTATCACTGTTTTCAGGGCTGGGGCGCTGTTTGGCGGGAGGACACTGTGTCTTCTGGGAGAGCGTCTAACCCATATCTCATGACTGGCTGACATGACAAGAAGGTCCTTCACCTTGTTATACATGAGGAGAAGGTCAAGCCATGATCAGGGTTCAAGTTGACTTTACAGGCGCCGCAGGTCAGTATCCCTTCTATATAACACGAATGCTTTAAGACAGGAGCTTTTAATTTTTGGTACTTGAGAATTGGTTGTGATTGCATGACGCGAATCCTCAAAAGATCATGGGATAACTCCCTCTCTCCCTCTCTCCACCACTCTTATTGGCTACTTCCATTTCTGTCCCTATATCTGTGATCATTTTTTTTACCTTTACCTATCCCTTAGTCTGTTGGACCGTTGGGGCACCACGAAAGATTTGTCGACCACCTTTCTCCATTCCTCTCTGTCTTTGCCTTACTTAAAACCTCTGTCGATGGCAGGTCCGTCCATTCTTTTATGTTATCTTCCCATCGCTATCGCTATCTTCCTCTTCTTCTTTTTCCTGGTACTGCTCCCTGAAGGAAGGTCTTTTCCAGCCCCGAAGACCTTGTAAATGGCCATGGATTTTTAGCTTGCGTTGTTTACGATAGTTGGCAGTGTCTCTAATCTCTTGGTTTGTGATGCGGTCTTTAAATGTTATCTGTGATCTACATGTAGTTAATAAAAAAATATATTTGCAAAACTTAAAAAATCAAATTTACAAAACCATAACTGAATCACGAACTATTACGTATAGTACTCCGGCTATTGTACAACTTATAGTTTAGTCCTATCAAGCGATTGATTACAGTTTCGTGTTTCTAAAAGTATTTTTGTACTGTATATAGAGATCTAGATCCAATATAGTAACCATGTCAACATTTTGTTTTTATTCAAACAGGTCACAGGAAGTCAGAAAAGTGGGTGACAGCAAAGACTTTGGACTTTTCAGCAGATCAAACGCCCTACCAATCCTGACGGATTCAGCGCCCACTGGGTCAGACTCCTAGTGGACCAGTGCAGCAGTGTTACTTCCTTTACATCGTGTAACATCACAACCTACTTTTACATACAAGGGTGCGTCAAAGAAATGTATACACACTTTGAACTATCATAGACAATTTATTTCCTGTTCTACAGTGCTAAATTTCTTGACATGGAAATCTTAATGTCCAATTGGAAAAATAAATCCAACCAAATTATGCCACCCATAAATCCCGGTTCACGTCTCACCCTCTCCTGAACCCATTCACAAAATTCTAACCTTCGATCTGGATCGTCGTCACTTAGCTGTTGCACCAGCCTTGGAATGTACACACGAAACTTGCCTTTCCTCAGAATGCGTAGCACACTACTAGCACTTACATCACTCTGACGTGCCGCTTGCCTTGACGATTTTTGAGGTGAACGCTGAAACAGTTCCAAGACCGCAGTTGTGGACTCATCACTTGTAGCTGTACGAGGTCGCCCTGATTGACCTTTATGCACATCTCACACTGTTCCATGAATTTCAGATTTGTCTCGTAGACGTGTAATTGTTAACCTTGAAGGTGGTTCTGTACCATACTCACGTCTCCACTGTCTTCGAACCGCAGCTACATTCTCAAACCTCCAGTACCACTTAATTACCTGCTTCCGCTCTTTAAAACTCAAACGCAGGTCCGCCATGTTGCAATTACTGATGCTGAAGGCCACCAGTTTGAACATTACTCGCATTAATCACATTTATTTTTCCCATTGGACATTAAGCTTTCCGTGTCCAGAAATTTAGCATTGTAGAACGGGAAATAAATTGTCTTTGACAGTTTAAAGTGTGTATACATTTTTTGACGCACCCTATATACATACATGTCTACGTAACATCAGTCTATTTTTACATATACATAGATGTCTACGTAACACCACAGCCTGTTTTTACATATACATAGATGTCTACGTAACACCACAGCCTGTTTTTACATATACATACATGTCTACGTAACACCACAGCCTGTTTTTACATATACATACATGTCTTACGATCACAAATACTCCTTCTTCCCTAGTGCTATTAGAGCATGGAATGGGTTGCCTGAGCTAGCCAGGAAAACCAGTGACTTGACAGAATTTAAGTCATTGGTTAATATGCATGACTAAATGCATGACGCGTAGGACGTAATCATCTTCTTTTTTGAAGTAACGTCTGAATTATATAAGATAAGATCATCAATAGTGCTAGATGTTACAATCAAACTTGATGTCAAGATGTCACGTTGAAGCATTGCCGAGGATCTTGAAATCGTCTTTTAATAAGATGATCGTTTAGAAGTAGCTAGATCCAGTTGATAGGATGATCATCTAGAAGTTGCCAGTTGATAAGATGATCATCTAGAAGTTGCTAATCGCTAAGTCGATCTAAGTATATTATTATATTCAATGAAGAAACTTCTCTTCGTCTAAAACAATTACTTTAATTCAGAACTTGGAAAAGCTATTCACAAATAATTACAATGGTTAAATGTACTTGAATAAATGATCTACACAATAATATAATAGAGTTCTAACTCTAAACTCTAGTATATGTTCTCTCTAACACGTTCCGCACGACACTGGCGGTAATATCTCTCAGCTTACAAAGCTTTGTGCGTTTTGTCATGTGACTAAATATCTCATTGCCGCTTGGTTAAAATCTGCCCAATAAATGCAGCTCAAAATACAATAATTAATACCTTAAACTAATCATATTTATTTCCAAACATGATCCTGCTGCGTGATAGAAAATTCCCCGAGGTATCTAAAATTCTGCCGACAAGCTAAATAAAGACTATTACTAAATGTAGATACAGTGTACGTGACAACATGTCTACGTAACATCACATCCTACGTTCACATATACACACATGTCTACGTAACATCACAGCATACGTTCACATGCACACATGTCTACGGAACATCAAGCCTACGTTTACATATACACATGGCTACGTAACATCACAGATTTGTGATTTGTGATTTGGGCACATCGGCACAATTTAGGCCATGTCGTGCCTGCAGTCCCTCAAGGGCCACTCTCCCTCCACACAACAAAGGTCAAATTCTATACCGTCAAATAATTAAAATCAAGGTCTATTTACAATTAAAATAGTAGAGGTAGTAAAAATTTAATAATTTGGTAAAAATATAATGTAAAAAGTACAGAGTTTAGAAATCAGATCTTCGTAGACAATCCCACTTCCCGGATAAAGCCCAGTACCTTCCCAGGGTCGACATTATTGAATAGTGTTTTTAAATTAGTGGCTCTAAAATATTTTCCCCTGACATCCTGGTATCTGGGGCAGTCAATGAGGATATGTTCCACGGTGAGGCGAGAGTCACAATAGTCACAAAGTACGTAACATCACAACCCACGTTTACATATACACACATGTCAACGTAACACCACAACCTACGTTTACGTAACATCACAGCATACGTTTACATACACACATATCTACGTAACATCACAGCCTACGTTCACATACACACATGTCTACGTAACATCACAGCATACGTTTACATATACACATGTCTACGTAAAATCACATCCTACGTTCACATATACACACATGTCTACGTAACATCACAGCCTACGTTCACATACACACATGTCTACGTAACATCACAACCTACGTTTACATATACACATATCCACGTAACATCACAGCCTACGTTTACACATACACACGCGTCTACGTAACATCACAGCCTACGTTTACATATACACACATGTCTACGCAACATCACAGCCTGTTTTTATTCGATTTTAAGTCCGCGTAGAAACACATGCACGCATCCAAATTTGAATATCTCAATATTGTATAACAAAATGCCCTAATAAGAGTTATCGCTCATGTAAAGGTATCCCTACCATATTGGACTTGCTGCATTGTTAATTTATTAAATGTAAGTTTTACAGTATAAAAAATATATTGAGTTTAAAGCGTTAATAAAAGGTTGAAACACATACAATGCATGCTGGTGTTTATTTATTTATAGTGAACTATTGTTTTTTCTTGCTCTAGCTGGTAGAGGATTGGACTTCGACATCGTTATGTAGGCTTTACTTTTATAGACTACTTTCGTATAGGCCTACATATTATGTTTACAATTGTGTCAAAAATAGGTTGAAAGATTAGAGTGCTTTTTTTTAAAAAAACTTATATCAACTCACTCTGTCTGTCTGTTAAAAATTTTGTACACGTTATTTCTCCCACACCCAATCTCGAATCAAGCTCAAATTTTGCACAATTATTTCTTGTAGCCTACTTGTACCTGACAACACAAGAATCAATAAAAAAACAACACCCTATTAGCTAATTAACTATTCTTAATTAATTAATTTGTTTGGTATCTCAAACTATGGAAAGAAATTGTACCCGACTGAAGTGGTGGTATAAGATAAGATAAGATAATTTTATTGATCCAATCAAATGGATATTCAGTTTGACTACAGTTGACAATATCAGCGCAACTACAGTACAATAACAGTAGGACTATAGATGAAAAATTCGGACAACATTCACACACGAAACACATTCACAACCAGCGCTTTATGAATTTGGCTTTTATGTACTTCTCGATGACGACAGCTGATCTTGTAACACTCTGACCGAAATTGGGATAAAGGAGTTTTTAAATCTTTCTGTTTTAGTCCTAATGGAAAGGAGACGACCACTTCATTCAGATCTTATGTAACAGTGGTTTAATGAGTGTAGGTTGTCTTTAAGAATCGAGAGTGTTTTGGAAAAGATATTCTGTATTCGAGTTAGTAAACTGAGTTAGTCCCCTTTATTGGCCGCTGCTCTAGATTAAAACAAAGAATATATCACTTTACAATCTTCTCTCGCAGAGTGGTTTACAAATAAACTCGAGGAGGCGTGAGCCACGGACTAGAATTCAGGTCGTTCCATTTTTACATTTTTTTAAATTTAGTTTTTTGTTTGTTTGTAAATGCATTTTCCCAACTGGTCCAATTAAGTGCTAGCACAGATTTATTAGTGTTAGTCTAGATCTAATACACATTTAATTACGTGACTGATCCAAACTAATTGATACAATTACGTTTTGTAAACATGTATTGAAAGCATGGAATCCAATGAAACTCATCGCTGTCGAGAGAAATAGCTAGACGTTTGGCATAAGCGCGTATCGCTTACTTTTGACTTTCTTCAAACGAGATTTGGCATAAGCGCGTATCGCTTACTTTTGACTTTCTTTAAACGAGATTTGGCATAAGCGCGTATCGCTTACTTTTGACTTTCTTCAAACGAGATTTGGCATAAGCGCGTATCGCTTACTTTTGACTTTCTTCAAACGAGATTTGGCATAAGCGCGTATCGCTTACTTTTGACTTTCTTCAAACGAGATTTGGCATAAGCGCGTATCGCTTACTTTTGACTTTCTTTAAACGAGATTTGGCATAAGCGCGTATCGCTTACTTTTGACTTTCTTCAAACGAGATATTAACCTTACTAACCATAGTCCAATACCCGAAATATACCATCAAGGTCTACACGGAATTTACGAGAGAAGTCCAATGCAAAACGTCTTCGGGTTAAGGAGCGGTTCGGTAGCCAGTTTCCCCCGGTGCAACTGAAAGCAACGAACTTGTAGGCGCATGCGCAAGAGAAAGCAACTAATGTTGCAGAAATTGAAGGAATCAAAAGCGCTCTTCAGTATATAGAGAAACGTATAGAGGAAGGAACTGTGATCCATTTTACAGACTCACTGTCCTCAGTGTCCTGCCTGCAGGCTCTCGAGAGTTCAGAGGCGTGGTCTACCCCACTGACAAAACCAATGGCGTGTATGAGGAGTGCCTAGAAAGAAAACATAAGGTACGTATGGTAATGCAGTACATGGATTCCCTCGCATTGTGGAGGTAACGAGAATGCCGACAGTTTTAGGCAAAGCTAGGAACACTTCTAGACCTACCAGAGGAGCCGCAAACATACGAGAGTGCAAAAGCGAGTATTTGTGAATGGATCACGTCAAAGTGGTACGATAGCTGGGACCATTGTATCACAGGACGGGAAGTCTGGAAGTTTCTAAAACGCCCAAACAAAAAGGACGAATGGACAGAAAGGATCAGGCAATTAATAATGGCACATTTTCGAACGGGACACTGTCCGATAGGAGCTACTTCACTAGGATCCTAGAGAACCACGATTACAAATGTCGACCCTGCAACTTGGAACACGAGACAGTAGAACACAACCTCAACGACTGTAGGGTGCTCAGAAATACATTCGAATATACAACTAGTGTTACGATAGATAGAACTGGTGCATACGAGGGTCTTGTCCTGTACAGAGACAGGCAAACCGTACAGAACACTGACTGCCAGATACCTGGATCGTGCTATAAAGGATTAATCTCTGCTCGGAGCCATAGTGCAGAGGCTTGCAAATGGTGTAATCGGGGTAGTAGAGACCTACATTTATATTCCAGAATAAGATTTGTCTTTTTGGTTTTATGTTGATTACTGCTTTTATTAAAATATTAATTTAGCGACTCTGGAGAACGTCCGAAACATCTATCTAATTATTGAAAAAATTTATAATCATTTTATAGCACTGCACTATTAAGGACGTAATCATCTTCTTTTTTGAAGTAACGTCTGTATTATATAAGATAAGATAAGTTTCGTTAGCCGCAGAGGAAAAATAGATTTATGTAGGTCAGTGATTTTTAATTTTTTTTTTTTTCCTAAAGGGAAACTACTCTTTCTTTCACCGAAAGTACATCTAAATCTAGATAATCATGATAATTATGATGCTAATGTCTGGCTAATAGATCTAGACCTAGATCTAATAATTTCAAACATCACACATTCATGATCACTAGTCTAGATTAGTATATTAGATCTTGATCTATTAGAATTATATCTAGATCCAGAAAGGGCAGAAACAAAATAAATATCCTGGCGGGCCTGACGGTTGCAAGTTGAAGATGTCTTGCTAAAAAATAAAAGTATTTCAGTATTTGCTAATTTCTGATGACTGATTCTGAATTTATTAGTACGAGTCTACGAGTACGTAGATCTAACTGTAACGTTCCTGACTTCACCCAGACCCAACTCTAATTCTAAATGAACATGCAACATGCGTACCTGACATTAGATTTACTCAGGGAAAGTAAAAGTACTTGAATGTTGTGCTTGCCACATAATTACTTTGTTAACCTTTAGCCATATTCAGATATTGCCCATAGTCCATAGAAACATGATCTTTACTAATTACACCAGCTCTCCCTATAGTAGATCAAAAGGTCTTAACTTAAAGGGATATTTTACTACTGTCACATAATCAGGGAAAGTAAAGACAGCAGTGAGGACAGTTGATCGTTGTGCTGGCCATATGATACCTTTATAATTTATTAACCTTTAGCCATAGAAACAGATGATCTGCCCTATTATGACTCTTACTATAGATGAAAAGGTCTTAAAGTGGGATATTTTACTGTCTCATTTTTTTTTACTTTATATGTATAGATCTTTTGGTTAACTTGTTGATATATTTATGATCAAAGAATTAAGTGAAGCAAGGATTAACAGAGGAAAATGGTCACTGAAGAAGTCCAATCAATTTTGCGTGGTGAACAAGTGCAGTTAAAAAATGATGTTGACGTTTCATCTGACGCAGAGAATTGTAAGTGAGATCAAACTTTTTAAAAGTTCATTCTGTTGTTTCGGAAATATATTTGTTTAGGAGCTAGTACAAATATACTAACTAACTTCATAAAGAATGTCACATTATAATAAATGTTCATTTGTGTTGGACCAGTTTCTCCTTCACTGTCTGAGCTTCATTGCAAAAACAGTAACAAAATCCATATAATTCAGTACTTCTAGGATGCTACATCAGGGCGGGCCTTAGCCATAAGCATACTAGGCAGCTGCCTAGTTGGTGGGGGCCTCATCTCTACTATGACTCAAATTGTCTATTGACAAATGTTTAAAAATCTACTTATTAGACTACTTATGTTAGACAATCTTTGTTGTTTTTTAGGGATTGCATAATTTTTTTTTAATGAGTCTATTTTGCTATTTCATTTGGGGCCACCAAATTCACTTGGATGACCTTTACATCATCTGCCCTATGGATTGCAAGGTCTAAAATGGGAACTTTATTTTTACTTAAATTCACTTTGTATAGGGCCTCAAATGTTGGCCATGATAACATGTGCACTATACTTCAATGATATCATTAAAAATGGTTCAAAATCTCAGCATGCACAAAGTAATTTAAAAAAAAAGAATGGTGGATGATGATTTTGAAGATTGTTAAGAAACTGCAAACCAAATTTTTACAAACCTGCCATTTGTTTAGGACATATATGGTCTTGAAAGAGCATATATTCTTAGGAGACCTTATAATTGTGTAAAACATGTCAACACTGTATAACATGCTATTCATCACTGAAAAAACTATTTAGACTAGCATCCTCTAGTTCCTTGCTGTGTCCCAGAGCATCAAAGTCTGTGTAGAGATGATGTTAGGTGTATGGTAAATTTTATGGTCAGCTTAAGACATGGAAGCTCTCCCTGAATATTTTAAAGTGCACTATAAAATGCTGCAGAGTTTAACATGTCCAAAAATAAGTATAACTTCTATATCATGTGTTATATGCCAAGTGCACTTAATGTACTGTTGTAATATGATCTTATCTTATCTTATATAATACAGACGTTACTTCAAAAAAGAAGATGATTACGTCCTACGCGTCATGCATTTAGTCATGCATATTAACCAATGACTTAAATTCTGCCAAGTCACTGGTTTTTCTGGCTAGCTCAGGCAACCCATTCCATGCTCTAATAGCACTAGGGAAGAAGGAGTATTTGTACAAATTTGTCCTAGCATATGGGACGAGGAATGTGCCTTTATTTTTGTGTCTTTCAGAGTATTTTATTAAATTTTGTTTTTGTATTTGAAGATTATGGTTCAGTGTTTTATGTATAATTGCTACTTTACTTTTGAGTCTTCTGTCCTGAAGGCTTTCTAAATTTAGTGATTTTACTAATGGTGTTACCCTAGTCAAATGTGAATATTCGTTTGTTATGAATCTCACTGCTCTATTTTGTGTTTGTTCCAGTTTCTTAATGTTTTCTTGAGTTGAGGGGTCCCACACGGTGGATGCATATTCTATTATTGGCCTAACCAAGGTTAAATAACATTTTAGTTTTATGTTCTTATTTGATTTATAGAAATTTCTTTTAATAAACCCTAATGCTTTGTTGGATTTTTTTATAGTTTCATCAATATGTGGATTCCATGACAGTTTTTCATTTATTATAACACCTAGGTATTTTGAGTTTTTAGTCTGTGTTACTGGTTTGCCATGAATAAGATAAGTGGAATTAATTTGTTTTAGTTTTTTTGTTACTCTTAACAACTGACATTTTTCTGGGTGGAAAGACATGCTCCAATTTGATTCCCATTTCTGTAATTCATCTAAATCTCTTTGTAAAATATCTGTGTCTTGTTTTGTTTTTATTGTTCTATATATTATGCAATCGTCTGCAAATAATCTGACTTTTGTTCCTGAACTAATGCAATTTGGTAAATCATTTATGTAAATTAAAAATAGTAGTGGACCCAAGACTGTTCCTTGAGGTACACCTGAGTTTACTGTTATTGGTGTTGATTTAGAGCCATTTATTATTACAGTTTGTTCTCTCCCTATCAGAAAATCTTTAATCCACTGATGCAGTGGACTGTTAATGCCGAAATATTTTAATTTTTTAAGCAAACTATGGTGGTGAACTTTGTCAAAAGCCTTGGAAAAGTCTAGTAAGATAGCATCTATTTGTTCACTATTATCTAAACCTTTTGAGAAATCATCAATTAGTCCTATTAGTTGTGTTTCACATGATCTATATTTCCTAAAGCCATGTTGGTATGGGGTGAGGACATTATGTTTGTCTAAGTGGTTTATGATGTTGCTACATATTATGTGTTCTAGTATTTTACATGTGATGCTGGTAAGTGATACTGGTCTGTAGTTTCCTGGATCAGATTTTTCTCCTTTTTTAAATAGGGGGGTGACATTAGCTTCTTTCCAGTCCTTTAGTACTCTGCCCTGGTTAAGCGATGCCTGAAAGAGTATTTTGAACACTGGGGCTAGCTCATTGCTTAGTTCTTTGAGTAATCTAGCTGGAATACCATCAGGTCCAGACGCTTTATTTGGTTTGGTGTTGGCTAATAGTTTTTTAATTCCATTTTCTTGTACTACTAAATCTTCTATGTTGTCTACTTGGTTCAAATTAAGAAATATGTCTTTGTCTCCTGGGGCTGAGAATGCTGATGCAAAGTATTTGTTTAGGATGTTTACTTTAGTTTCATTATCATTATGTATTATGTTATGTTCATCTTTTAATGGCGCTATGCCTGTTGTTTCCATTTTCTTTGACTTAATGTATGACCATAGGTTTTTGTTGTTATCTTTAGATATTACATTGTTTATGTATTCACTCTGCAGCTGTCTGCTTACTTTTTGGGTTAGGTGTTTAATTTTTATATACTTTTTGTAAACTCTTTCTGCCTTGGTTTCTTTAAATTTTCTATATAGGTTTTCCTTCTGTTTACAAAGCTTCTTTAGTCTATTATTAAACCAGCATTTATTTATTTTGTTTGATGTGTATTTAGTTGGTATATGATTTTCTATAATGCTTTTAAGATGGTTTTTAATGAAATTCCAGAGGTCATCGACTGGTTGGTTAATGTCTTTTTCTAATAAGAATGTTTGTTGAAAGTTTAATGCAGCTTGGTGTAGTTGTGTTAGGTTACATTTATTCCAGAGTAAGATTTTTCTTTTGGTTTTTGTATTGGCTACTGCTTTTATCTGACTGTGTATTTTTATGATCTCATGGTCTGATAGACCAGGGATAATATCATAATCAACTACTAATCCAGGTCTGTTGGTTAAGAAGAGATCTAATGTGTTGTTTAATCTAGTTGGCTTTTTAATGATTTGATCTAAACTTAGGTTGTGTAAAGTTTCTATGAAAAGCTCATTTATGTCCTTAAGGTTTTGGTGTTTATCTATGGTTAGTGTTTTCCAATTTATATCAGGTAGGTTGAAGTCACCCATAATCCAAAAAACTGCATTTTTATTTGTCTCTTTAAGTGTAGTAATCTGATTACATAGTTCCTGCATGTATTCTAAACTAGAATTTGGTGGTCTGTAAATGCTGCCTATTATAAGGGATGTTGAGGTGGTATTAATTTTACAAAATGTAGATTCTATGTTTTTTGAGTTAGGTAAGGTAATTTCTTCAGCTATAAGAGTGTTTTTTATTGCTAAAAGAACTCCTCCATGATTATCAGCCCTATCTTTTCTAAAAATTTCATAATTACTATTGAAAATTTCTGCATTATAAATTTCAGGATGTAGCCAAGTTTCTGTTCCTGCAATTATGTCTGGTTTCTCATATTCTAATAAAATTTCTAAGTCTGCTGTTTTGTTCCTAATACTTTGAAAATTTATTACTAAGGTTTTAAGGTATTTTGGTATTACTTCTTTAGGAGGTTTGTTTAGTGAGGCTGTTGTATTAATTTTAGTAGATTTAGGTTTAACAGGAGTGGATCTGGCTAGTGGTTGGTGAGTTGGTTTTGGGATGGTGTTTAAGATGTTGTATGGGTTAGAAGTGTCCGCATCAAAGGAATCAAACAGTCCTGATGTAAACTGAGGTAACCCACACGGTACACAGTGCCATGATGCATCTTTGTTGCCTAAGGCATAATACACAGGTGTATTCATATGGAGACATGATGCATGGTACCATTCATCGCAGGTGTCACATTGAATGGCTTTCTGTTTCATGGTGCATACTTTTTTGCAGATGTTGCATCTATCTTTAGATCTAGGCCCTGGATTTGACTCTACATCTCCTGCTATTAATATTAACAGTGAAAGGTATTTATTTCTACTGTGTCTGATTGAGAACTTCCATTTGTGATGGGTAATCTTCTTTAATGTTATTGATGTGTATGTTAGGTTATTTTTGAAGTTGCATTGATCTAAAGTGTGATGATTGATTATGACTGTTGCTTCATTTTTAAGTTTAGTGTTGACTGAGGTAGATCTAGTTCTGTGTTCAGCTAGTGTGTATTTAGTAATTATTAGGATAAATAGCCAGAGCAATTTCATGATGACTGTTGTTGATTTTAGTTTTAAAAGGTCTAGTCTAAAATAGTTTAAGGTTAAAAATGCCTAAGATGGCCTAAGCTAAGTCTAAAGTGATAGCTAATTTACAATGACAATCAAATGGTTTATTCAAAATATAGACCTAGACTAGATCCAGATCTAATTCAAGATCTAGATCTAATTGTAGATCAATATATTTATGTGTTTAACTAACTTTAACTAACTATATAGAGTATTACTATTAGTTTATAATTAGTAGTATTTGTAGATGATTAGTAGATCTAAGGCCTTAATTAAAGTCTAAGTCTAAGACTGACTAGATCTAAAATCTAAGAATATAAAAATACCTAAACTAAGAGTTGTTAATTTGAATTAATTAGTGGAAATAATGCTAAATTAAGTTAAATCTATAATTTAAAGATATGATGCTGGTTTATAGTCTGAAAATTTCTCAAAGCAGTTTAGAAGGGTTAGTTTGCCAGTACCTTTCTTACTAACTAATTTTTTGATAATTATGCCATAAATAATTGGAAAAGGATGCAATGAAATAAATATTTCATTACTTGGTTGTTTGAATTGAAAGAACTTGTGTATCTAATAAAGTGAGGTAAAACCTGTTTCTATTGTTTTAGCAGAAATGTTAATAGAAAAATATTTTTCTTTTCCCAGTAAAATGTCGTTGACATTAAATAACATTGAGTAACTAATTGTGCTAGTCTTTTTTATTGTCTTCTGTTCCGCAGCTAGTTTTGTGCCTAAGACCAAGGTGAATATGTTTTATATCTGCATGACTGTACTATTTAACGATCAGGGGCATGTCTTGCTGGTGCAAGAGGCTAAGAAATCTTGCTATGGCCAGTGGTATCTTCCTGCGGGCCGGTTAGAACCAGGAGAAACTATAGCGGTCAGTCATTGTATTCTTGTACTAAGCAATCTATACATTTCTATCGTTTGAATTATTAATGATTAAAATGATGGATAAGCCTGCCATTGAAAGAGGTTCTAACTAAGACAGAGAGGAATGGAGAAAGTCGGTTGACAAATCTTGCATGGTGCCCCAACAGTCCAACAGACTAATGCTAGGTAAAGGTAAAATGAGCAAGTAGTACTCCCTAATCAGCAATCTATTTGGCCTTGATATATGATTAGATATGCATAATAATAATAACAATGGCAATGTCTTAGATTTCGAAGATTAAGGATGAGTGCAGTGCTTCACATGACTACGCAAACACAGATGTGACCTTTAAATACATTGTTACTTTCAGAATTTTATTGTTTTTACTGAAAAGTTTATTAGATTAGTTCACTGCAACTTCACTGATCAGAACAACACACAATAAAGTATTTTAAAAGTTCTTATCTATGTGTGCCACCTAAGGATGTCTTAGATTATAGACACATTTGTAAGACAAATTTCCTTACGGACAATAAAGATTATTATTATTATTATTAGTATCTGTGTTCAGAGCTGGATGGATTCTCCTAAAACTGGGTTTAAAAATGTCAGATTTCCTCTAAGATTCGAACTTGAAGACATTTGATGTAGCAGACAAACAATTTTCTATATGACTCCCATGTCCCTATGCCAAAAGTAACCATTGCGTTTTGCTAAGCAGTAGCCTATGTTTACAATTAATTGTTTTCTTTGTCTTGGGCTATTTAGTAAAGCCTTTATTATTGTATAGGATGGAGCCAGAAGAGAGGTTAAGGAAGAGTCTGGACTGGACTGTCAACTAACATCACTGATTGGAGTAGAAATGAGTGGTCACACCTGGCTCAGATTTACATTTACTGGACAAATTACAGGTACTGAAGTGTGTAAACTATCAACACGTGCCCAATGCAGGTGTAATTAGCGCATTGTATTAATGAAGTTTAACAAAAAATTTTATAATGAAATGATACTGTACAGGTAATTGGTCCTTCAATTGAAAATCATATCACAAGCTATCAAATAGGATAGGCGAGGTATATCAGAAATATTGGGACTTACATCAGGGTAATGTTTTCTTTAATACAAATTTGGAAAGAATAATAAACATTTTATGCCTGGGGAGCTGTCCAAATTGTTAGTTCCTCTTTTGCAGTGTTAGCCCCTGTGATAGTCTCTTCTGTTACAACTATTTTGCTTCAACTATTTTTACAGTTAATGGATACATTTATTTTTATTGATGGTTTAGTATTCTATTGAGTTCCATCCGATTGTTGGACCCAAAATTTCTTTTGTGTAACACTTAGAGATGAGAAGAAAAAAAATTTGCACCTAAAAAAGCTCCGCGCGATGCTGCTGCGATTTATATCTGTGAAAAATAGAAGCCCAGCCAAAATATATTTGAAGATTTTGTATGGTTTTCAATTTGTTTTTTTATTAGGTGGAAAGAGTACAGAGGTTATAGACTGATTGTACTTTGTATGTATTGTGTATTAAGCAAATTGTCTCTAAGATTACACTTTACTTATTCATGGAAATTTAAAGACACTTTTTTAATCACATCTTATCTTGCTTGTTAACAGTTGCAGATGATACATAATTGAAATTAGTTTATGCTTTTCGCCAGTTTTGCAATACTGTGCAACAGATTCCAGTATATGGGTTACAAAATATTCTACTTTTAAAAAATTGGTAGATTACTACACTTCACATTGATCTGCATGTTGATATAGCACTTTGTTTGAAAGTGTGAAATAACCTTTTATTGTTGAGCAGGTTGATCTTGTTTTGTTTTTTTTAATAATGAGAAGTCTGTTTCATACCCTATTAGGACAGGAATTATTTATATTTTTGGGATGCGATTGTCGCCAGACAGTCACATCTTGAAAACATTCTTTATGGGCAACTAGCCCTAGAACGCACTAATTGGAGAGAGACGGTGACCAAGAAAGCTATGGACAGTGAAAAAACATGGGCCTCAGCTCTGGAAGAAAAGAATGCCATACGAAAAATGGCAGGCTCCTCTACCACCAAAGCGAAAGCCACCTTAACCTGCGCTATCTGTTGTACGGAGGTGTCTCTCCAAAATAAGGCTCCACAGCCATGTGAAGAAGTGTGCGAGGCGAATCATAGTCGTTCTACGACTGAAGGAGGCCAACAACATCTATATTTGTAGTCTGCAGAGCAAGAGAAGTCTGGTTGATACTTTAGCAATTACATCTTTAGTCCTTGGAGCAAAGGAAACCTGGTGCTCATGCTTGTTAGGGCGTGAATTACACTTATATGAATTATCAACTTGTTTTCCAATGTTTCTCTTAACTCTCACAGGGGGAATATTGAAGACTCCAGATAAAGCAGATGTTGAGACTTTACAGGCGAAATTTTTTAGCAAAGAAGAAATGGCTGGAATAGAAGGTTTATTGAGGTAAACTTATCACTACTCTTATTGCCAGTTGGTTTTTTAGTGTAGAGCTAATAGACCATACATCATCCTATTTGCTTCTCTACACACATCAATGTCTGTTGATTGAGTGTACAAACACTATTCAATAACTTGATCTGAGCTACTCTTAGTGTACCAACTTTCTTGATTTACTAGTACAATCAAATTATTAAATAGAAACTATCTGAAATAAACCTGTCACATGTAAATTATGAGTGAGTCTGGTGTGAATGTACATTTTGGTTTTCTATAGTTATAAAGTTTTGTTTGGTATAATGCCACTGAGTCCACCAAACTCTAATGGGTACCTTATTTTAGTTGGGGAAAGTAAAGGCAGTTGGTCGTTGTGCTGGCCACATGACACCTTGCTCGTTAACCGTTGGCCAAAAAAAACCAACAGATGACCTTATCATCATCTGCCCTGTAGATCGGAAGGTCTGAAAGGGGAACTTTACTTTTTATTTGTCAATGTTTCACAGCATGATGTAAATGTTTTGTTTTTTTAAGTTCATGGTTTAACAAAAAGTTTCTTTTTATTCATTCATTGCTGTTCTAGTTGAATTTTTTAAATATATTATTCTTATAATCTTCCCTAATTTTTTAAAGTTGACATCATTTACTCTCTTCCATTCTTCACAGGCATCGAGATATTCTCAGATTTATTGACCTTGCTCGGGTCTACTGGGAGTCTGACGCAATAAGTCGATATCCTGCAACTCTGCCTGTCATAGCGCCACACAAACAGTTGATACATAGGGTGGTCATAGTTGATAGATCTACTTCTAAGTAGGTTGAAGTTTGATTGTATGCTAATAAGAGCTATGTCATAGCGCCACACAAACAGTTGATACATAGGGTGGTCATAGTGGATAGATCTACTTCTAAGTAGGTTGAAGTTTGATTGTATGCTAATAAGAGCTATGTCATAGCGCCACACAAACAGTTGATACATAGGGTGGTCATAGTGGATAGATCTTCTTCTAAGTAGGTTGAAGTTTGATTGTATGCTAATAAGAGCTATGTCATAGCGCCACACAAGCAGTTGATACATAGGGTGGTCATAGTTGATAGATCTACTAAGTAGGTTGAAGTTTGATTGTATGCTAATAAGAGCTATGTCATAGCGCCACACAAACAGTTGATACATAGGGTGGTCATAGTTGATAGATCTACTAAGTAGGTTGAAGTTTGATTGTATGCTAATAAGAGCTATGTCATAGCGCCACACAAACAGTTGATACATAGGGTGGTCATAGTGGATAGATCTACTTCTAAGTAGGTTGAAGTTTGATCGTATGCTAATAAGAGCTATGTCATAGGGCCACACAAACAGTTGATACATAGGGTGGTCATAGTTGATAGATCTACTAAGTAGGTTGAAGTTTGATTGTATGCTAATAAGAGCTATGTCATAGGGCCACACAAACAGTTGATACATAGGGTGGTCATAGTGGATAGATCTACTTCTAAGTAGTTTTAAGTTTGATTGTACACTAAAAAGAGTTATGTCCCTTTGCATTTTAAAGCTTGTAATGACTTTAACATGTAAAATACTTTTTGGTTGAAATCTGTCTTATAATAAATAAATATTTACCCAGGGTGTAAAGTTCTAGTACCTATGAAGAGATTGTAAATTGCAAAAGGATTTTAAATTTAGACATCTCTATGCAGTTGGCCTCCTAGTCCATATGTAGTGGACTGGATCATTCTCTTTTATAAATAATGAATCAATTCTTCTTCAATAATAGTATGTCTACTATAGTTTGGTGAAGGATTTTTAATATTTGATAATTAACTTTACTTGTAAAAAACAATATCTGCCTAGTTGTGTGGTATGCACTTTGGACTGTTGTCACGACGAGTTTGAACCCTGTCTGCTTCCAACCTCTGCCGTCCTGCAGAAAGCTAAGACTTTTGGACTATAATAATCTTCATTTGAAGGAACAACCGAAATTTACAAGAAAAAATCTTTTCTGTTTCATTTTCTAATACCAAGACTATTTTCTCAGATTAAATCTCTGGATATGTGCAAATATTTTACTCAGTGAAAATGTCTAAGTAAGGCTTTATTATAGCTAACAGTCTTAGCGTTTTACATTAGTAGAAAAAAACAACAGAAGTTCAAAATAATGGCTTACTTGATATATGTACTGAACATTATTTAATCCACAGCAACATGCATATACTGGCATGTAAGAAGAATGGCCTTCATATACCCACGACTTTAATCAACCATACCCACAGGCCTCTTATTGCCATCTCAGTCTACGCCATCTTGAAGGTAAGTCATCGGTAGCTAAAAGACGTCTCTTAAGCCTGTGTCTTAACACTATGTGAAGAGTGTAGGTTTTTGCATGGTTAGGGACACCAGGTTATGATGTAGGTATTTTATTCCCTGCCATAATGTCATTGGGAAGGAGACAGGCCACCAACCAGCTTCCTCCAGGCATCTTGGTTCTGGGCGAGTCTCTCCAACTCCACGTCTTGCCCATCTGCTTCCAACTTGCAGTGCCATGTATTCCTGGGCCGTCCCAGATGAGATGAGATATGTATGTAGCTTTATGTAATAAATATGCACATTAAAACCTCATGATATTCCTTGGCAAAATGTAATAATAATAATCTTTATTATCTGTGAGCAACTAGGTTAGCGTGGTCGCATGAAATACTGCAATCATTCTTTATCTTTTATATCAAAGGCAATGCCTTGTTATTACTATAATAGATCATGATGAAGTTTAAATTTCATACCAAAAATATTACAGTCTCCCCTTTAACTTGCAGGAAAAATGTTTACAGTTAGCAGTTAAAATTTCAAAATATGCCCTTTGAACTGCAAGGACAAATTGTACAAGTGCTCCTTCTTCCCTAGTGCCATTTGAGCATGGAATGGGTTACCTGAATCAGCCAAGAAAACAAATGGCTTATCAGAGCTTGATGCTCTGATTAACAATAAACATGCACGACTTGATTGACACATGGGACCTAATTATCTTCTTTTTTGAAATAAAGTCTGTAAGATGAGATAAGTGCTCACCCAACACATAATAGCCTAGTAAACTGTTGGCCAAACAAACTGATAAACTTAGCAGCAACCATTGTGTCATTATTTTTGCTAGCGTGTTGCTAATATTGTACACCAGGGATGTCCAAAATATGACCTGTGGGCAGCATCTGGCCCACGACATGGTGCTATCTGGCCTGCTGAAACATAACAAAATGTTAAAAAAACTTATCTTTCTCTAGTTTGTGTTTTTTCTTTTTACATATTTGATAAAATAATTACAATTTTAAAATATTTCTTTTGATTGCTTGCTTCTTTCCTGTCATTTGTCTTATAATTTGTTAATATATCTGTTGTCAGGGTGCGTTTGCCTCAAATCTTACAACGTCTGTTAGAATGTGCGGCGCTCTGGGTGTAGAGCACAGAGGCACTGGCAAGCTTGAAGACGGACTCTGCATTACCTCCCTTGTCAGCCTTGACCTCTCAGAAGGGGTTGAGACCCCTGCTGTAGCCAACCCACAGTACCAGTGGTGTCCTGTACAGTCTGCGGACTTGCAACAGAGACTCTCTGAGGGAGCTAAGGGAAAGATAGTTCCTTTATTTAATGAGAGGTATTAACCTTTCACACTGATCTAGTCCTGTATTTATTTATTTTAACATTCCCATGTTGTGCGAAGCTGAAGTCATCAAATTGTTTTTTATATAAGTTCTGTTTGTGTAACTGCTAAATGCAGACGTTTGCTAAAACCATGACTCTCTTTTTAATAGTTTTGACAATACCTCTAGTTTCTTTGCCTTTAACTATAACATGTGTCTCTCCGTGTTATTTTGGATGGCCGTTTGGTGACATAGGGATCATATTATTACATTACTTGTAGGCATTGTCAGGATGGATACTTGCACGTTTATACGTTCATACATGTCTCGTAAATGAGGAAATAACTCCTTATGTAGCAGACACAAATAATATGTTTAATGTATATAATAATAATAACACCACCAAATGTGAAATGATATAATCCACGAATATTCAGTAATAATCCTTTATAGATAAACCTTTACAATGACTTAATGACTCCTTATAGTAATTCTGGTACACATCTTGATTTACTTTATAATAGCTCAATAACGTTCTAAAGTGACAACATTCAATGACTGTTCTCTACTGACTGTCCTCTACTGACTGTCCCTTACCAACTGCTATCAAGTAACTGGTTAACTCAGAGTTAAAAGTGTTCCACTTCTAGATTCATGAGTTGTGAATAATACTCATAATATTAAAATAGGGTATCAACTATGTGGCACCAACTTTGACGTGGTGACACATGTAAATGTCCTTTGAGACCTTTTGGTACATAGGGCATATCATATCAAGTTGTGGCTCCCCCCATCGGATGTCATGACGTAATGTCAAAGTTGTAGCCACTTTTTTTTTCTGATCTCTGGCACTACTTATCAAAGCTGGATTTTATCAAGGTCCTTAAAAAGTCTTAACATCCATTATGATTCAAACTATAGAGCCTTGATTAAACAGCTAAGCAGTTTATCACTTAACCACTAGCCCAGAGTTAAATTTGTGTTTGTAACCTGCTTGAAGCTTATTAAAATGTAACTTTAAAAACAAATGAAATTTGTTAATAATTATCAAATCAAAAACATTAGTAATAGAAAAAACTTGATGAGTCCAGTTTTGTATTCTTATTATAAACAATTTGTTGTTTTTGGTATAGATCTATTTGAATGCTAGTGATATGAGCATCATTGATTAAGATAATAGATGACATGGATAGTATGAACAAAATGAAATGAACAAAATGAATAAAAGATTAGGTCTTAACTATTTTGGATGGTTGAACTGTTTTGTACCAAGGGTTATTTTATAGTTTAATTTCAAAAGAATTTCTGTTTTCCTCGGAACTTTAAAATGACATTGCCAGGCCCGTAAAATGATTTTTTGTATGTTCTAAATGTTATCTGTGATAAGCGGCACTCCTAATCACGTATACTGTTTTTTTTACTATCTCTTGATCAAGTGTGTTCTATTAAATTATCTCATCAACTATTATTTTGCAGCAAAATCATATTTTACCCATAATTCATAAATCATTAGTTCGCCATTGTTCTTTTCTTTAATGCTTTTGTTTTTGAGACTGTGATAATTTCAAACTTTTAAGTTTTCATATTTTATCGGGTAGTTGAAATATGCATAGGTTTATTGACTTGTTATCAATTTGTTTATTGTTTTAGTTTCAAATTTTTATAAAACCTTATCTAACCATTTCTATCTTATTGAGGTTATGTTTAACAATAAAATGGGAAGGTGTATTTGAATAGTGTGTGATATGTGCACTTGAGTGTTGTCTCGTGGTCTTCTGTTCAAAATCTGCCTGTTGTCATTCCTTGTTGTCCTGCAAGAAGTTTGGGCTAGGATGTAATCATCTTCAAATTTAAAGGAACATCAAAAACAATTCAAACATTTCTTTGAAGCCTCTTATCTGTATAAAGTAAAGTAAAGTTCCCCTTTCAGACCTTGTGGTCTATAGGGCAGATGATGTAAAGGTCATCTGTTTCTGTAGCCTACAGTTAAAGAGGGTGTCATGTGGCCAGCACAACAACCAACCGTCTTTACTTATCCCCAACTAATATCAGGTACCCATTAGAGCTGGGTGGACTCAGAGGCACCCTAAGATCCCGAAATTAAAAATCCCAGTCTTCACTAGCATTTGAATCCTGGTAACTGGTTTGGAACCCAATCGCTTTACCGCCCAGCCACTGCGCCTCCGTATAAAGTAGTAGATGAAAATGTTTATCCTAAAATTTGTAATGAAAAAAAAATTAAAAATGTCTGCGTCATACATCTTGTGAAAATAAAGCAACTAATCTTTATACAATGATAATTAAAAAAAACAACAACTACCTTTCTATAGAATGTGACCCTTTAAAATCTGTGTTCCCAATTTAAACCTTTCACCTACAAAGTGATAATAATAACAGGAAGTGGTGGGGGTGCTGAAACATTTTCAACTTCTTATGTATTGCATGGAGTTTTCTACAGACTTGTTCATGTTCATATTGATATTTAATAGAACGCAATGAAAACAGAATACTCCTATCAGCCCAGCCTTGTTTTAGCTGCCAGTCTTTTTCAGCAATGCAATCAAATCCTTCTTTATAGATTTTTTTTGTAGTAATTGTGATATTAAGTTTAGCTTTTTTTTTTGTTTACCACTTATTTTTTTTTTTAAGGTCATTTATGTTTGTTTTTTTTAAATGTTAGCCAAGAACAGTGTCCATTGTTACACCACATCAAAATAAACTTTTCAAGTTTTATTGTACCAGTTAAGATTTGTTCTTTCATTTCAATTTTTGTTTTTTCATATAAATATTTTAATATTGCTTTTTTTTTTTTTTTACATAAAAGGAATAAAGAAATTCACATTGCATTTTTAATCAAAATATTTGTGATTCTTTAGTGCAATTACATTGTCTTTTAAAATCCTTAATATGCGTCCAAGATGAAGTGCTACTGACAGCTCATGGTAATTGATGTGACTTTGTTAAAGTTCACCTTCAGCTATCCCTTAGTTTGTTAAACCGTTGGGGCACCACACAAGATCTGTAAACCGTCTATCTCCATTCCTCTCTGTCCTTTGACTTGGATAGAATTTCAGTCAATGATAGCCTAGGCCTGTCCATTCTTTGATGTTGTCTACCCATCGCTTGTTAAAAATAATGATTTGTATATTTTTGACAGTAAAAAAAGTAAAACAAATAATCCAAATGGAAAGTAAAAGAAAACAAGAAAACAAGCAAAATAAAAATATACTTTAAAAAAAAACCCAAAGCTTATATTAAATGTATCAATTATTTTGGATCAGTCATGTAATTTGTAATAAGCCTCAAGCGACAATCTATAAAGGGGACTAATTCAGCTTATACCACACTTCAGTCAAGTACTATTTCTATCTCTTGGAAAGGAGACTAATTCAGCTTTATACCACCACTTTAGTCAAGTACCATTTCTTTCTCTTGTTTGAGATACCAAAGAAAGTAATTTATTACCAGTAGTTAATTGACCAATTGGTTAATTTTTGTTATTGATTCTTGTGATGTCAGGTAAAAAGAAATAATTGTGCAAAATTTCAGCTTGATCCGAGATTGGGTGTCAGAGAAATAACGTGTACAAACGTTTGGCCGGACAGACAGACATAGTTGATATAAGCTTTGTTAAAAAAAAGCATACTTAATGGCAAACTGCCTAAAACACTGAAGAAACGACTAATAGAAAGTTCTATTTGAAGAAAAATTCAGCTGCATCGAACTGGAAGAGTGCTGCTTTTAACCCAGTAATGCTGTCCAGTCAGTGCTGAAATGTTCTAACTCCAAAAGTTTGGATTAAGATTATTATGGTACTGACTATGAAATATCAGAAAGTCTATAGAAAAATTATGATATTTTAGTACTGAAATCTCTATGTTGGTGTATATGTATATTTGGATGCTACTTGTGGGACACAATGAAAATAATGAATGCATAATTTGACGTTTTCACAAAATATATGTATGTATAAATACATGAGATAATGGTCATTCTTTGGCTCTGCTGGGATGGAGATTTTAATGATGTTTCTGGTCTATAGTAGTATCCCCCTTTTGACTGGCAACAATAAAAAACTTAAATATATTCAGGACCTCAAAGATGTCAGTGTGTACACTTGTCACCAACAATAGGATGATAACACAAAAGGCTATATTGTTATTTAATTCAACTTCAACTTCTACTGTTTCTTCCAAACGTTAAGTTTCATATTTTTAAAAACCTTTTTTTCATTCATTATCAATAAAAAATCCCTTTTCAGGCCTTGTGGTCTATAGGGCAGATGATGTAATGGTCATCTCGCGGCTAATGCCAAATTTTGATTCACGGTGCCCCCACTGCGGGGAAGAAGAGGAAACTGTGCCTCATATTCTGTTTGACTGCCCCAGATTTGCTGATCTCCATCTCGACAGGTCTAGGAAACCAAAAATTCTCGACCTGTATGGGGACATTTATGCACTACGCAAGTCAGCAGGGTTTCTGTCCAGGGCTTTTGCAAGAGAGGATTTGAGCCTCTCAAGCCCTCACTCAAATGGAGTTTGATGATGATGATGATGATGATGGCACCCAAAGATTCTGAAATTAAAAATCCCATTCTTCACCAGGATTCGAACTCTGGCCCCCGGCTCAGAAGCCAAGCGCTTTACCGCTCAACCACCACAACTCCTTCATTGTCAATAGTCCCCTGAAAAATGCAGACAGATTGCTGTCATTTTGCAGTGTCTACAGATGAACTGAAAACATTGGAACTACTGAAATAGCATCAAAGGCTGGAAAGAAAAAAATAATCTTATGGCTACAGAATCAAGTACTTTTTTTTTATGACTCTATATCTTGGATAATCTACCTTTAATTAATTTAAATTAATGTGAAAATTTAAGTAATCCAACAAATTAAACTACCTTAATTATAAATATGTATAAATATATATTATCTAAATAGATCTTCATCTATGTAGCCTACTTATCTTATCTTATCTTATATAATACAGGCGTTACTTCAAAAAAGAAGATGATTACGTCCTACGCGTCATGCATTTAGTCATGCATATTAACCAATGACTTAAATTCTGCCAAGTCACTGGTTTTTCTGGCTAGCTCAGGCAACCCATTCCATGCTCTAATAGCACTAGGGAAGAAGGAGTATTTGTACAAATTTGTCCTAGCATATGGGACGAGGAATGTGCCTTTATTTTTGTGTCTTTCAGAGTACTTTATTAAATTTTGTTTTTGTATTTGAAGTATATGGTTCAGTGTTTTATGTATAATTGCTACTTTACTTTTGAGTCTTCTGTCTTGAAGGCTTTCTAAATTTAGTGATTTTACTAATGGTGTTACCCTAGTCAAATGTGAATATTCGTTTGTTATGAATCTCACTGCTCTATTTTGTGTTTGTTCCAGTTTCTTAATGTTTTCTTGAGTTGAGGGGTCCCACACGGTGGATGCATATTCTATTATTGGCCTAACCAAGGTTAAATAACATTTTAGTTTTATGTTCTTATTTGATTTATAGAAATTTCTTTTAATAAACCCTAATGCTTTGTTGGATTTTTTTATAGTTTCATCAGTATGTGGATTCCATGACAGTTTTTCATTTATTAAAACACCTAGGTATTTTGCGTTTTTAGTCTGTGTTACTGGTTTGCCATGAATAAGATAAGTGGAATTAATTTGTTTTAGTTTTTTTGTTACTCTTAACAACTGACATTTTTCTGGGTGGAAAGACATGCTCCAATTTACTTGCATGAACTAGCCAAGAAAACCAGTGACTTGGCAGAATTTAAGTCATTGGTTAACATGCATGACGCGTAGGACGTAATCATCTTCTTTTTTTAAGTAACGTCTGTATTATATAAGATAAGATAAGATGAGTAGATCTAAATAAAAAATCGAATGAAGCAACAGACGAAGCCTAGTAGCGAAGAATGACTCAAATGCATTGTTAATGGTATCGATATTTGAAATTCTATTAATACTGAGACACACCCAATGAAGAGCATATAGGCCTAAATATTTATAAGAGTAGCCCATTGACCAATTTTTTTTTCTCTTAAAAGTTGCCTTACCCATAAGAAAACAATGTGCCTAATAAATTATAGAATTTAAAATAGTAAGTAAATATCAGATTATTATTTTAAGGTCACTCTTGATATTATGAAAACGAATGAAGATCTTATAATTTCTTAATTAATAAGTAAACAAACATACGGCTGAGCAAATAAGATAAACCAAAATACAAACTCTAGATTTAGATCTATATTCTGGATCAGAAACGCTAGAAATGAAAACAAACAACAAAGATGTTTTTTTTTTTAAATATATTATTTTAGCGAGCAATTTTCCTATTGGCAGAAATCTTTGTAAATATCGCCTGTTCTTGGTATCGACTTGAGATCCATGTCTGTTTTGTTTGCAACAATCTGCCGCGTATTCTTGCGGTACCGGTATTCTGCTATTATTACCCAAAATATTGCATCTCACTTAACTCACTACGTTCACCTGACCCCCAAATCTGTAAAATATAACATTAATAATTTAAAATACGTGAGTAAAACGAGTGCATTTAATATTCTATTAGTTTAAACTGAGAATAGCTATTCTATATATAGATTAACTTTGATTAAGATTTATATTAGAATCTTTAGATCTAATTAATTTAACTTATAAAGCCTAGTAAAACTATATACTTATAAGTATAACTTACTCAGTTACTGTATATATATAATATAGTCATATAGTATAGTAGAAGTATATAAATAGTAAATCTGATGAAGTCTATAAGTATAATTTTAACTATACTGAGTATACTGACTACCCTAGCCTATACTATAGCTATAGTTTATACTATTTATAGTAATAGTATAGATAGAGACTATAGTGTCACTATACTACTATAGACTATAGACATAGTGTATAGATTCTATTAACCAGTATAGATTATAATTTATAGATAGTTACGTATTACCTTTACTGCTTTACCTATCCCTTAGTCTGTTGGGGCACCAAGCAAGACTCATCGACTGTCTTTCTCCATTCCTCCCTGTCCTTTGCCTTGTTTAGAACCTCTTTCAATGGCAGGCCAGTCCATTCTTTTATCATGTGTTGTCCTCCCATTGGCATTGCTTTCTCTGTCTGCCTCTTCTTCTTTTTCTTGGTACTGTTACCTGAAGGAAAATCTTTGCGAGCCCCGAAGATCTTGTAATATGCCTTATGGCCATAGATTTTGAGCTTGTGTCTTTTCACTTTAGTTAGCAGGTCATCATGGGGTCCGATCGCTGCAGTAACCCTGTCTCTTATCTCTTGGATTGTGAGGCAGTCTTGAAACGTGATGCCTAGGATCCTTCTGTAGCATCTCAATTCCATTGCTAGGATCCTCCTCTCTAGCTCTGCAGTCTAAGACTCACAAGCATATAAAAATGTTGCCATGACCAGGGAGCGCATCAGTCTGATTTTGGTGCCGAGGGCTAAGCCCTTGTCTTTCCATATTATTTTAAGTTTTGAAAGGGTTGCTGTGGACTGTGCTATTCGGGCCAATAGTTCAGGTTTCGTTCCCTCATATGAGACAATAGCTCCGAGGTATTTGAAGCTGCTAACACTAGTCAGCTTTTCACCTCCAATACTGATGCCTCTTTTAAATCCCTGTTGGCTATTGGTCATAATTTGTTGGTTGTTTTTTTTTGGCATTTATTTGCATACCATATGCTGCGGAAGTCTTGTCAATGTGCATCACCGGGTTAACTAGTTCTTCTGTCCTTGCTAGGCCATCAATGTCATCTGCGAAACGCAAGTTAGTAATTTTTCTTCCTCCAATGCTTACAGTACCTTCATAGCCCTCGAGAGCATCTTCCATTATCCTTTCAAAGAAGATATTGAAGAGTGTTGGTGAAAGTAGGCAGCCTTGTCTTACTCCAACTGTGGTTTTGAACCAGTCTCCAATATTATTGTTGAAGTACACCGCACTGGTGGCATCCTTGTAGAGGTTCTGGATAACTTTAATTGTGTTTTTATTAATGTACTTTTCCATTGTCGCCCAGAGTACCCCGTGCCATATATACCCATAATATCTTTAGATACTAGATTGTAACCAGATCTAGATTCTGGCACACACCAAAAACTCTGTTGCAGGAGCAATTACAACAATAGTCTTTTCTTGATCTCCTAAGTCTATTGTAGTTTTAGTTATCATTTTTAAAAGATTCTTTATTTATATTAAGATGTCTTTAAAGATATATGGGTATATAGATTCTAGAATCTGTATGTCCAAGTCTGAGACTCTATGCCAATGTTCAGAATATTTTAAATGTCCAGCATGTATTTGGCTCTGTGTAGGTCTATGAGGTCTAAATCTATTCAATGTAGAATCTACATAACCATTCAGTTATCAAGAATATTGTAGATTATCTTATATAATACAAACGTTACTTCAAGCATATTAACTATTGACTTAAATTCTGCCAAGTCACTGGTTTTCCTGGCTATCTCAGGCAAACCCATTCCATGCTCTAATAGCACTAAGGAAGAAGGAGCATTTGTACAAATTTGTCCTAGCATATGGAACAAGGGATGTGCCTTTATCTTTGTGTCTTTCTGAGTATTTTATTAAATTTTGTTTTTGTATTTTTGAAGATTATGGTTCAGTGTTTTATGTATAATTGCTTCTTTACTTTAGATTAGTTCAGAAAGGTTAGCCTAGAGGTAGAGTTTATTCATTCTTGATAATTATAGTAGTATTGCTATACTTCTGAATAATGCAGCATGGCTGTGAACAAAACATCCCTATTAAATGATTTTTAAAAATCTAGTATATCTATGATTTAATTTTATTTTGTGCTGACCATCTATGATCAATTTCACGTCTACATTCTAGATACACAGCAGTTTACAGGTGAAGTTGTTTTTTAACATGCCACCCAAAGGAGTAAGTCTATGTTCTATCATCAGTTAGTAAACTCTCTTGTCTCTTTCTCCCTTTCTCTCTCTCTTTCTCTTCCTTTCTCTTTCTCTTCCTTTCTCTTTCTCTCTCCCCCTTTTTCTCTCTTTCTCTCTCTCTCTCTCTCTATTTCTCTCTCTCTCTAAGTGCATTACAAGGTTAGTAATTTTTACACAATTTTATAAATAAATCTTCGGACTCGAAGACAAGCCTTATTATTATTATTATAATATATTAAATATATTAATGCTATAAACAAAATTCAGAGAACATTCCTGAATAATCTAATTCTAAATGATTTGTTTGTTTGTTTGTAATGTCTCAGAGCAAGAAAACCAAAGCAGCGGAGACTAAAGACAGCAAAACAAAAGATAAAAGTGTTGAGAAAGATGTAGAGACAAAGAAGGAAGAGGAAACTAAAGAAAAAACCAGCAAGAATAAAGCTAAAGATGTAAGAAGAATGATTTTTCTTAACATTGACTAGCCTGGCTGACTCTGTTCTCAGTATCTGTCTGATATCTGGATTATATTTATATTTACCTTTTACTTTCATCACATTGCAAACAGTCAAGATCTAAGGGAAAGTAAACCAAAGTAAAATGTTATTTAATGGAGAAACACAGTCGACAAATCTTGTGTGGTGCCCCAACGGAACAACAGACTAAGGGATAGGTGATGGTGGTGAAGGAAGGCCAATAATAGAATATGCATCCTCTGTTTGAGACCCCCCTCAACTCTCGAAAAGACTAAGAAACTAGAACAGACACAAAATAGAGCAGTTAAATTCATAACAAATGAATATTTACATTTGATTAGAGTAGCACCCATAGTAAAATCATTAAATTTAGAAACCCTTCAGGATAAGAGCAATTATACATAAAACACTGAATCTTCAAATACAAAAGCAAATCCTAATAAAATACACAGAAAGACACAAAGATAAAGGTGCATTCCTAATTCCATATTCTAGGACCAATTTGTACAAATACTCCTTCTCCTAATGCTATTAGAGCATGGAATGGGTTGCCTGAGTCAGTCGTTTAAGTCATTGATTAACGTGCATGACTAGATTGACCCAAGGACATGCATCTTTTTGGAAGTAACGTCCATATTTTATAAGATAAGAAACTTTAAAACAATGGTGTCTGGTTTAGTGAATAGTTTTTTTTATGCATGAAGTATCTTTTTCAACAATTATATTTACCTACCTCTATCCCTTAATCTGTTGAACCTTTGTGGCATCACATGAACTGTCAACTGTTGGACCTTTGGGGCATCACATGAACTGTCAACTGTTGGACCTTTGGGGCATCACACATGAACTGTCAACTGTTGGACCTTTGGGGCATCACACATGAACTGTCAACTTTCTCCACTCCTCTGTCTTTTGCCTTGCCTAGAATCTCTTTTCCATTCTTTGATGTTGTCTTCCCACCACTTTCTCTGCCTCTGCTTTTTTGCCCTGGCACTGATCCCACCAGGAGGAGCCCTGGGGACCTTGTGAAATACAGTCTTAAGTTTGCGTTCTCTGACTGATCAGCAGGTCTTCGTGGGGCCCATTAATCATTGTGATCCTGTTTGGAATTGTCTCATTTATGTAACTACAAAACTATATGAAACTGTGTATTTATGATGTTAATTGAGGTGATTTTTTAATTTTTTTTTTCAAACCAGGAAAAGGAGAAAGGTGATGAAAATGAAGAGATTGAGTCTGACGATAAAGAAGAGAAAACTGAAGAGGTGACATATCTTTTTTTTTTTTACGATCAAGTTTAAATGGTTTAGATTTCAGACGTATTATTAAAAATAAATAACATAACAAATTAGATTTATTAATTGCCTGTGTTAGCAACATTTTTAATGGTGCTTTTTCTGGTGTTACATTTTGTTTTTGACATACTGTTTCCTTTGTCAACATATTTGATTCCTAGAAAAAGACTTCGAGAGGCTGGGGTTGGGGCCACAAAAGAAAGGCCGATGATGATGGTGAAGCATCCAAATCCAAAGCGAAAAAGAAAAGAGACTCCATCGTTGAATCTCTCAAAGACATCGATTCATCAGTCAAAGATAAAACGTCAGATGGTAAAGAAGCCAACTTTAAGATAGCATCTTGGAATGTAAATGGACTGCGAGCTTGGCTCGAGGTAATGCAATTTACTTCTTTTGATTTACTCTTTAATTCAAGAATCACTTAATCTTAGATTCATTTCTTTTCTCAATTTTGATTGGATGAAAAGCTAGAAGTTTGACATGTGACAATTTTGTAAAGAAAGCTTTGTAATCTTTTTTAACACAACATGAGTGCTAGACATAACAATGTACAGAGAGTAGGTTTTAAACCTGGTTAAGTATGGATCAGAAATATGGAAGTTGTTTACATGGCAAAATGCTAATTGTAAGTTTTGCCTTTTTTAACCTGTGAACATGTACTGTTGGGTTTAGGTGTGTTGTAAATGAAAAGTTGCAATTAACCAGTATATAATTATGTACCAGCACATGATTGGTGTTTCTGGTAAAGGCATCAAACATGATGTTCAAGTATTTTCTTTGCTGTTCATGTTGGCATTATATATTTTGGTAGAATTGTTGTTTATAAAAGCCAAAAAAGGTTGCTTAAATCTGGTTATAAATGTTTTCTTGGTATGAAGCTAAAATGTTCGACTGCCTCTAATGTCTCTTGCACACTTTACTATCTGGCCATTTACCCCTTCGTAATATAACTTTATATGTCATGCACTTTTCTTAATAGGTATAACAGAGCATAAGGTGAAGCCGTGCAGAATGAATTTCTGAAGCTCACATTACAGGAATGCATCTGGTTGGGGAGGGGGGTATCTCTGCGCTGGGGCCTGCTGGGGAAACTATCAGCTCTTTCTCTCAGACACCCTAGAATTCTAAGAAGGGTTTGAACATAAATTTTTGTACTCTAACTGCTCATTTTGGTCAAGTACATTTTTCTTGCAACCTGTCTTTTTGCTTGTTATCTTCAATATATACACACTGTGTTGTCAGTTTGTTGAACCTTCCCCGCCCAAATACTCCTGTCTGCGAGAGAAAAAATGTCTTAAACCTTTTTTTTTTTTTTCTACAGAAAGACGGTCTAGAGTATGTAAAGGCAGAAAATCCAGATGTATTCTGTGTCCAGGAAACAAAGTGTGATATCAGTAAGATACCTGATGATGCTAAGCTGGAAGGCTACTCCAACCACTGGCTGTCTGGTGATACTGAAGGATACTCTGGTGTGGGCATTTACTACAGAACTAAACCCATTAAAGTAACCGAAGGAATAGGTAAATGTGTAAAAGTTATGTTAAGTTTTAAATATAGTCTTCTTGCTATTATCAGATACTAAAATAAGTGGTTTATACAGTTGGAATTGTTTGGTGAATCTCATTTAATATTCTAACAAAATTGTGTATATACAAGATCAATAGAAAAAAAATGTTTTGTTGTTATCAGGAGACAAAGAACATGATAAAGAAGGTCGTGTGATAACAGCTGAATTTGACAAGTTTTATTTGGTCAACACGTGTAAGTTTTTTTCATATTAAGCCCCAAGAATTGACTTTTTAGAGACTTGATGGTAATACTGATTATAAAGATGATTCATCCATCTCTTAGTTCTAGCTCCTTCACAATTTAGCTCTTGTATTTCAGTAGCCCATCACTCCTAGCTTTTAAAAATAAAATCCTCCTTTCAAGAGTTTCCCCACTTTTGGCCGTTATAATTTAGCTCTTTTAAATAAAATACCTTTGCTTTTCCTTATCCAGTGAAACATTGTGAAAGGAAACCCCCTTCCCCCCCCCCCCCCCCCTTCCACAAAAGCCTCCCAATACACACACAAAATGCCCCTAACTTTTCTTCTTGCTCATCAGTTGTCTCCCATTAGAGTAGGGTATAATTCTTCCTCCATAGCCAAACTTACAAATAGGGACAAACATTTTTTGGTCTGAAAAGTTTTAGCCCTAAAGGATAAAATGCTCTAGCTTTTTTTTTTTTTTTTTTCAATGGATTGGACATTCCCTTTCACGTTAAAGTCTACATGCTGAAGCTGTTTTGTTGTCTCTAATGACATTTGTTAAACTAAGATTTAATCCTTAAACATTGTTCATTTGTTAGATATCCCAAATTCTGGACGTGGATTACCTCGGCTGGATTACAGAACTCAAGAATGGGACAAAGCTTTCCGTAACTACTTGAAATCTCTAGATAAAAAGAAGCCAGTGGTTTGGTGTGGAGATTTGAATGTTGCCCACAAGGAAATAGGTATGAAAAATACTTAGGAATTAGCTTCTGTGTTTGTGTGCTGATTTGTTCTGTTGAAATGATTCATGAATGTAAATCCAGAAAGATCTCTATGGTTTACTGATTGGATTGCTCTTTCTTTTTTTTTATTATAACAACCAAGTTGTGATTTTTTTTTATTCGGAAGTATCAAATTGTATGATAATTTTTTTATACTTTTTGTGTTCAGCTAATATTTGGTTATTTATCAATAGTTTAGGAAATGGGATCAATTTTACTTTGACTTATAGGTTTCAAGACTGATTCTAACATAGAAGTGTCACATTTTTTAGTAACAGATGTGTGCACACTTTTAAGGTGGCTAATTGTCAGGGGCACGGTCAGAGACTGGCACCTAAAACAGGAAGCTTCAGATAGGAAGGGCTTGTTTGACTACCCACCTAGTAGGAAAATTGTAAAATCAAAACTTCTGCCTTGCAGCTATACCCAAACATGGGAAAAAGCTTTGGGAGTCAATCCTGAAGACAAATCTGGAGCGGTGTCGCCTAGGCAACTTGCAGGAATCAAAGCTACACCCTGACTGAACCTATGATGCTGTTGTTCCTAAACTGTATTGGCACTTGTCCTTCCTTTAGATAGCCCAGCTGCGTGGAGAGGGCGACATTGTTCCAACCATAGCTAATCCCCAGGCATTCATCTGATTTCCATGAGATGATCCATAGTTGCTTTGCAACTGAAGGAGGCTATACCTGATTCTCAGATTTCACAAAAATCCTAACATTCATAATGTGGGGTGCTTATTGGAATGTTAATTTACTGATTTATTTCTTCTTAAATAGGTGAAGTAAGTGAAAGGTTTGATCCAGTGTATCCAAAACTAGAAAGTAGCAACAAACTTGTGATTCATATTTGCCATACTGAACATCTTTTTTTTTTTTTTTAATATATCTTTCTGTCATTCTTTATTAAAAGGTGGTTAACCATGTTTAAATGGGATGTAGTGTGGCAGAGTTGCATTAACTACTTGGCTAGCTATCAAAAGGGCTTGAGTTGAATCCTGGCCTTGAGTTGTGTTTGCCAAGGCAGCACAAAAACCTTCTCCCGAACACCCCCTCCCCCCACTTGTCCATAAGAGATTGGACCAGAACACACTGAACATGAATAATGCTCTATGCAAAAGTCATTTTAACTCTTTCTCTCCGTAATTATTTTCCACGTTTCGACAGAATTCTTCAGTTTGTCGAGTAGTATTTCACTCCCCTTTTTTGATTAAGTGTTTTCGTGTTATAAAAAATGTTGTATTTGGTCTATAATTAATAAGGTTTGTCTTCGAGTCTGAAGATTAGTGAAGAATGCAGTATTTCCCGTGGCTGCACAGCCCCAGCTGTGACCTACATATTTTGCCACATCCAGGGCAAGCATTACCATTTCTTTTCGTCGTCTGCGTCAGTCATCAGCAGCTGATTTTCTTTTGGTCTCAAATAGTCTAGAATTAAAGAGGAATGAAATACTCTTATTATAAAAGACAAAGTAAAGTTTATAAAATCAAACTTTAATTTAATGAGTTTAAATCAACGATGCTATCGTCAATTAGGAGAGAAAGAGTTAAAAACCAAGAAAACAATCAAAATGTTGTATTCATCATTTATATTCATATTATTTCGTATTTTTGTAAACCAAATGAAAATAAAATGCATTTCAAACTTATTTCACTAGATTTAAAAAATCCCAAGGGAAATTTAAGGACTGCAGGCTTCACTGAAGAGGAAAGGGATAGTTTTAGCGACACACTGAAGGAAGGTTTCTTTGATTCCTTCCGTTTCTTGCACCCTAAAGAAGAGCACGCCTACACATTCTGGACCTATATGATGAATGCCCGTGCTAAGAATGCTGGATGGTAAGTGAAGAAAACGTACAAAAAAATTTATATGGTAAAAAATTGTAATTGCTACTGATTTATTCTGAATAATGTTCAATTGAGGACAAAGACAGGACTTTTACAATTTGTTACAAAGTTTTGTTTAATATTTACCAGCTGCTTCAAGTAATTATATCAATAGACAGCCTGGAATCTTATGGCTCTATAAAGCATACAACAGTCTATTACTTTCTATTGTGTTTATTTCACAGTTTCTTTCCAGGGCGTTTGCAAGAGAGGATTTGAACCTCTGAAGCTTTCACTCAAATGCAGTTTAATTTGATTATGATTATGATAACGGTGTTAATTTTTATTTAGTAATAACTGCAATGCTACAAATGTAAAATGTCTGCTTAAAAAAATGTTTTTCCTTTCGTTCTTTGTTCTTTTTGTGAAAAAAATTATATTAATTCTTGTGTTAGGCCATGGATATTATTCCACTTTAGACTTTTTGGGGTAACTATTGGCTTTCTTAGGACTAGAGTTAGGACAATTAAATAACATTTTGATAACGTATGGTTTGTATTAATGTTACTTTACAGGAGGTTGGACTACTTTGTGCTCTCTGAAAGGTTGAAGCCCAATCTTTGTGACAGTTCTATCCGTAGTAAAGTCCTGGGAAGTGATCACTGTCCCATTGTGCTGCAACTAGCCCTGTGAACTTTGTTGAGGTGAATCGTCTCCTGTTGTCCCACATAATGTATGGTCACATTCATTTTAATGATTGGATTTACAGTATGTATGGCTTTACATCTCTTGTTTACATGACATTGCCCACACATTATATGTATACATCATACAATACTAGTCGTGTAGAACCATTTATATGCTTTTGTTTTTGTACTGGTATTTATATAGTGTACATAGCCAACACATTTCTAACAAAGAGAGACAACTATGGTCTAAGGCCAATATATATATGTAGCTATCATTTTATTACAGAAACTTTTCTGGTAGAAGGTCTTGCTACAAAATACATTTCTTGCAAGAGAGCTGGTAATGGATATAATTACATTGTTAACTGGATATAGCTTTGTTAAGTGTTTTGTTAGCACTTACACAAGTCTGTCAGTGGGTGTTTCTGAAGAGGCTTTATGGATCTCTACTGACTTGTCATTTCTTGTTGTTTTTTCAGCAGCAAGCTTTAGTGCAATCTGTGCTCCTTGTCTGTTCCACATTATCTCAACTTAACTGGGGCCTTAAACCATGGATTGTTAAAAGTTGTTTTTTTTTGGTTAGATTCTAATTTTTAACACTTCATTTCATTGTATACTGCAACTATAATATTTTGTACCTTACCATAATAAGGTAAAGTTACTTTAAATATCAATCCCACAATTCTGCATTTATAGTATTTAGTATAATAATAAGAATGTAAATGTGTAGCCTAGTCTTCCATTGTTTCAACTGTTCTTCCATGTTGAGAGTTAACATAGAAATACCGAGTGCCATTCTTTTTAATATATTAGATCCATTAGATCAGTGTTTCCCAAACTTTTTTCTTAACGGAACACTTCACACACTATGCTTATTTTTTTAGAGAGATTAATCCAAATGGTGGCTTTCTAGAGTTAATTATTTCAGTTGTTCGTGGAACACCTATTCAGGTCTCGTGGAACACAGTTCGGTAAACACTGCAGTAGATTATATGTGATTAGAATGTTTAAACACACTTTTTTTTTATTGGCTTCAGAGGTGTTTAGCTTCTGCTAAATGCTAAGTCAAAAGAAACGAAAAATAAACCCAGAATCATTTGGTTTTGGTACTTGCTTTCTTTTTCCCATAAGTTTAAAGTAGACTTGCTTTTTAGTCCATAGGATGCTTGTGAGTCCACATAAAAACATTTTTTTGGGGGGGCATATTTATAAAATAAAGATCTTCATATTTATTTTATGTTTGGAATTTTTTGAAGCTATTTCTGGAGTGTATCTCTATATCTCAATAAAACTGGACATTTTGTTTTCAAAATCAATTAGTTGCACTTTTTGTTTTAATACTTTATTTGTTGACTAAACTAGACAAGTTCATTTTGAAAACTTGATAACTTTCTTGCTATTCAACCAGTTGGGTCACATGTCAGGGAATACAAATTCATTCCTGTACTGTCTCCTTCAATGATTTAGGATCTGTTTATATATAATACTTGTTCTGTTTATAAGAATTTTTAAAAAAAATTTCTGAACAAATAATTCCTCTGTAGAGTTTGCATGTAACAGTGTAAATCTTAAACTTGATGTTATTCATTTTTTAAAATTTTTATTGCTTTTTTTTTTTTTAAAGCTAATGATTATGTCCCATTTTTATTCCTTTATTTTGTAAGCATAATATTTACTTGTCTTAAATTAGGCTTATCAATTATTATTTTTTAACCACGTTATCTATTTTAAGCCCCAAATAGATGATTTTATTAGTATCTCTTTGGATTTTTTAAAATTCAGTAAAACTCTTACTTTATGTTGCAATATTGTATTTCCTTTATGTAATACAATTATTTTAATGAAAACAAAGTTGTTAGCTTTTGGTACATTGTTTATTTGATGAGCCAATTAGTGCATCTTTTGATGCAACTGTCATTTAAGTGTTGGTCGTTTGAGACCACAGAGAAAGAGTGGGTCATTTTGGAGCTGCTTTTATCAGCTAGATGGTAGAGAGTTGGTTGCTTTGGTAGGGGAAAAAAAGCCAAAATAATTTTAATGTATAAATCAACGTCGTCTTGTATAACTGAGTGTGTCAGATTTGTTTATACTTCATACTCTATTGTGGCAAAATATACTGTGTGGTTGATTGATCTTTGTTGGCCCGAAATTTGCAGAGATTCTCAGGCATCTTAATGCAGTGACTGTTTTATGATAGAAATGAAAAAGACAACTCTTGGTGTATAAATATTTTATCAGTTATCCCTTTATTATCTGATAGTACTTTCTGATCAAAACTGGGATCATCAGATAATGAAACAAAAAAAAATATTCAAGTGTTTAAACCAATCACAGAAAGAGGGAGTAAAATAAATCCACAAAGAAAAAAAAAAAATCAAACATGGGATTGAATATCAATATGTACACAGGTTTCAAATATCACAATGTTCAGATGAGCTGGGTTGAAGAGGTTCACATCAAAAGAGAAAGATAAAAAAAAAAATTGAACACGAAAGACAGGGAATGTTTCAAAAGTTGTTTTAAGATTAAAATATGTTCTTTATTTTGCCCCAGATATAACACAGTCTTCATACTTCATGTGACTTAGTTAGCACTAGGCCATAATATTTTCTGGCATTTGAAAAGTAGACAGTATCAAAATATTTTGATGCACTAAAATATCTCTTTAATATAAACATACTGATGACAGTAGACATTGAAGTATCCCCTTTTATTAGTTTACTTTCTTTCAATAGAATGCTCACTGTAGTGAAAGTCTTGCTCACATATATGCTTTTCGTGATCAAACTTTTGGGTGTAGGGCACTGAACCATATAAAAAAAAAAGTATATCTTGGGCAAAAAAGATCTATTTGTTATAAATCTGAAATCACTAATATAAAACTTGTAAAAATGGAATAGATTTGGTGCCAGCTTGTAGACTACAGCTTGGAGACCCCCTGAGGTAAACAATGATAGAAATAAAGTTAAATACAAAATATCAAGCAGAAATAAATAAATGGGGGGAAAAAATCAACACTTGCTAATTCTTGGTTCTTGATAAAAAGATTTTGTCAAATCTTAAGTGCTAGAAAGGTTGGCATCATGTAAAAAATAAAAACATTTCAATGTTTCATGTCATAATAAAATATATCAGAAATTTAGCCTTATCAAAATCGAATGAAATGGCCATAGCCATAAACATATGTCAAACGGGTATGACTACATCTGAAATTTAGCCTCATCAATTTGAGTGAAATTATTATTTTGTTATAGAAGTTGGAAATTAAATGCAGGAAACAATTCTAAAAATGAGATTAACTCTATAAAGAGAAGATATTCAAATACAAACAATTATTGTACAAATAAGGAATGATTACAGCTTGATATAGTGTGTGACTATTCTTAAAAAAGAGATCATTGTCTCACAAAACTATACAACATTCACTTGTTTGGAGGGAAAACATCACAGAATAGATAAATATAAACAGAAAAGTTGGACATTTAAATAAAACTTCCACAAATAAAAAGTTGGTTTGGAAAACAAAAAAACACACAAGACACTAATGAATGCATGGCACGTTCGCGTGGCGGCAGAGCCTTATAAATAACACTCTGACTTAAGACTGCCTTCCAAATACTTCTGAAATTTATTCTGTTAAAAACGACTGGAACCATATTTACTTTATAATTAATAAACAAAGTGATCTAGAACTATTAATCTAAAACATTATTTAAAAAAAATAAATAATCAGGGGTTGGAAGAGCCTACAGTTTCACAATCTATTCATTGTTTATAATCTGGATCTAGACAATTTAGTAGGCAGATAATATGTGCATTTTTACATCATAACTTAATGTTACATATGCATTCAAAAGTCAAAATGTAGTAGACTAAATATAATAAGCTCATTTTCTAATTATTATAGTCTAGCAATTTTCACTGTTTCTTGTCTAGCAATTACTTAGATCTAGATCTATAGTAAATTCTTATATTAGGCACACCATATTCGGGAACTAGGTCAAATTTTTAATTATTTTTTTTATTTGGTGACGGTTTAACTTACACAAACATTGAAAGCAGATTCTTATTCTGCAACTAAAGGACTATAAAAATAGCTGTGTTTCTTTGAATTACCACCCATAGTCAAGATTTGATTTTAAAATAAATTGGGTCACTTCATGCTCCTGTTTTGAACGCAGTTTTTGTGCTTTCTCCTATAGCGCACATTGAGCACCGTTAAGAAACAACACTGTTATTGCTAATAAATTATATCTGTGTTAATAAATTTTTTTTTATTTAGATTGTATTAAAAGAAGTAGCTTCACTTATGCAATATGTATTTATAGTATATTGCCTCTCTCTACCTCTCTCTCTCTCTCTCTCTCTCTCTCTCTCTCTATATATATATATATATATCGTTTATAGTTTATTTATTTATATATGCCTACCTATATAATCTATGTGTAGAAACAGACAGAAATAAATCTATTTAAATTATAGATCTATAAATTAATTATTATAATTTAATAAACATGACATTTTCAACTAGGCTACATGTTGACCTATTCTCTGTCTCTTTCTTTTAATCATCCCATCCAAGGACCCTCTTCTTTTCATAATTTGGATGTTCGTTTTGTTACACCTTAACATCCCCTCCCTCCCATAGATGCTTTTCTTTGTCTTTTCATGACTCTCTCCCCCTTCCCTCCACTGCCTGTATGATAGTTTGTGACACTACACGTTTAGTGTATACCTCTCCTCACCACCAGCGCTCGCCTGGCGTGATCACCTTCAGTCGGCATGGTCTCTGGCTTCAAATAAGCAGCCCGCACTTTTTCTTTCATTCATAAATTATATATTCTAGATATCTCGATCTAGGTCGCGTTTATTCATTGAATAATCATAGATTTATTAATCCCAATAATATTTCTTATTACGATTTTGCCTTGTGCACTATAGGAGAATGTGTTAAATTCATTATTATCGTTGAAACACCTCCTTTTTTAATCTTATTTAACAGCTAACAGTATGAATGTGATTGGAATGTCTTTCTAAAGATGTTTGGAAGCTCATTTTGATATATCCACCAGCCTACGATCAAACAGGCTAATAATATAGCCTTCATCCCTTATAGTTATATGGGTATGAATTGCCGGGGGAGGTTAAAACAATAGCTTTACATACTTGGTTATCGAGAATCTAAAAAAACTGCCATCTGCTTTGGAAAAGCGGAACAAAAATACAGGAACTTATCTAAAATTGGACATGCACTGTCCCGAAACGTTGTTTTTAGCTCCAAACATAAAAAAAAAAATTAATTATAAACAAAAAAAAGCGACGCGTTTCTTAAAGGAGAATTCGATGAGCTGTGCCTTATATAAGAAGCTACTATAGATCTAGTAATAGACTTGCTAAGCTAAAATGCATCATATGGTCTAAATGACCTTCGACTTTTGATTCCATATACAAATCTTGAATAACAAATAAAATACATTATAATTTAAAAGTTTCAACTTCATACGACTTCAAGGGGACAGTTGATTGTATAAGTCCTAGCCAAGTAACAAAAAAAAAGAAAGAAATATATTGTTCCACAACATTCTCAGATTCACATATTCTCCTTCATCACAAGAGAGTGATCACCCAGTCTCCTTCGCTTACTTCTTCCGGTATTCCTGCAATGAAAAAAAATATCCACAAATAAAACAAGACTTATGTCTAAATGAACATTGAAAATGTAGGGTAAAAATATAAAACAAAAATGAAAATCTCTTTGTCAACTTAAGCGCCTTAATATGTAGGTCACAGTTGGGATTGCGTAGCCACGACAAATATTGGATTCCTCATTAATCTTCGGACTCAAAGACAAGCCTTATTACTATTATTACTTTGGCATCATGTAATTAAATTTGTGTAAATGTTACCTTGATCGATTTTTTAAATGCAGTTTATAAAAAAAAAAGTTGTACAATTTGAATTCAAAGTAGCATCCTCAAGCCTATATACTAACCACAAAGTATAAAGGGGACTAATTCAGCTTATACCACCACACCAGTCAAGTACAATTTCTTTCCATTGTTTGATAACAAAATAATTAAATGTCAATAGCTGCTTATTTTTTTTTAATGGATTCTTGTGATGTCGGGTACAGGAAATAAGTGTGTGCCATGTTAGCTGTGCTATGTTAGCTGTGCTATGTTAGCTGTTCGAAATTTGATCCGAGATTGCGTGTCGGCGAAATAACATGCACAAACTTTTCACCAGACAGACAGAGTGAGCTGATAAAAAGCTTGGCAACAATTGTTATTTCCACTAATGGATAACTGAATAAGCTTTTTGACTGTAATCGGAAAAAAAGGTAAGGTTGATTTTTTTTGTGTGCTTCTCAAAGTCTTACACAGAGACATCGAGTGTTCTAGGATGTGTGTTATCTATTTCACTGACTTTGATTACCGGTACTTGTTAGTTTTGCCAAAACGGTACTTTAGTAAAAATCAATTTAGAGGAGATTAAGCAGCAATTGGGGGGGGGGGAGGTTGCCCTAATTAAATTTCAAAGATCTACTGATATTTACTTGTGTGCTCCTATTCTGAAACGTCATAAGTCTGCGCTTCACGTCGCTAGTTCTACCTCAAGTGTGCCTGTGTGTGGGGAGGGGGGGGGGGGGCTGAGTGGTAAAGTGTTTGGCTTCCTAGTTGAAGCCCAGGTGAAGACTGAGTTGGGGAAAAGTAATGGCGATTGGTCGTTGTGATGACCACGTGACACCCTTGTTACACACACCAAAAAAAAAAAAAAGGTTAATCGCTTTCAGAAGTTCAGTTAGCAGTGGCTCCAGAATTCCGGAAGCTGCAAGATATCACGAAATTAGATGTTTTCTAGTTTATGAGATCTACTTCTAAACGGTTAAACAGACTACACAAACCAATAACGGCCTTTCCCATCGAAGCAGCTAATTCTCTAGTATAGATAACTGTGGGTGTGTGTGGGGGGTCTTTGTGAAAACTAAAGTTAACATGATAACATCAATACAAGAAAATTGTAACATTTTGTAGAGGCAGCTGAAACCTTCTTCTATTGTGCACCGGATCTGGGAGGGTCAGGTCCTTGGTGTGCATCATTTAATTTATTTTAAATAGCAAACTACAAAATCCTCCTCCATTTGAATCCTGCCAACTATAAAAGAGATGTTCACTAATTAGCTGTAGAAGTAAAAGCTTTTTTTTATAATAGTGCAACAAAGAAAAAATCTTTTTTTTTTTTTTTTTCAAACTCAAACATTTTTGTTTGAAGTAAACAAACTTTAAGACAACATGAATAAATGTAAGGAACGAAAAAAAAAAATATATATATAATGACGTTCTGTCTTTGTGTCTCACCGGGTAAGAAGTTTAATAATAAACCCCTTTAATGGGATCATGCTGGCTAATTGAAAAGTAGAGTGTATATTGTGAAACAGGGCGAAAGTGATTTTTTAACGCAAAGATATCAATAAGGAGCTTTTTTTTTTTCAAGGCTTTTAAATACTTAAGCCTGATTCTATCAGCGCTATTGACAAGAGAATGTTTGACGTGATGTATCATAATGACGTGCTAATCTCCTGTCACTGACGTCCTTATAAAAGGAAGACGTCAGTAGCAGAACTCAGAGAGCCGCCTTGAAAGTCTAGTCGTCAAAGGTTTCTTCTACGCTTATGTATCGTGTTGTAAAATTGATTTGTACCCCTGTGATGCGCACCAACATATCGTTCTGCGAATGGTGCACTACTAAGAACAACTAACAACCGCACCCCCCCCCCCCCCCCCAACCATTGTAAATGTTGATGGAATGTTACGCCCCTTTCAGTAACTCACATAATAGATACTGTATAGAGTAGGAAGAGTTGTGCACATGCATAGGGGACGTGCTAGCGTTATCTGGTAGCCAAGATGGCTGATTAAAGTTGTTATGATCTTAAATGTTCTTATGTCAAGTTTGTGTACTTTCAATTATCTATCGTAACAGTAAGGTACCCATAAGAGATGGGTAGACTCAAAGGCGCCCTAAAGATGCCGAAGTTTAAATTTCCAGGATTCGAACCCGTGACCCACCGGTTCTGAAGCCGTTCGCTTTACCACTCAGCCACGACGACTCCAATGTATACATATTTTACTGTAATTCATTTTGTTGGTACGCATGTCCATAAAGTCACGTGCTTACACTATAGATCATGGGGGTGAAGATGGCGTTTTTTTTTTTTTTTCGCAGTAAGGACAAGAAAACAAAATGACTGCATTTGCATTCTACTTCTTCTACACGTGCATTTGGGGGTAGCCTATTGTGTTGACCTTCTTCAGCGAGATGGACGTCTGAGCATTATTTATGTCGCCCACACAGCAGTTTCCCCCCCCCCCCCTCCCTCTCCACGCAGCTTAGGTGATTAAAGGAACGGAAATATCCGATACAGTTTGGGATCAGTGGCGGATCTCAGGTTGTAGCACAGTGGGCCACAATTTCCCCTAAGGGGGTCACCAGGTCCTAATTTCTCCTCAGGGTTGTCTCCTGTTTGGGTATAACAGCAGAGATTTAAACTAAACAGTTTTCCTTCTAGATGGGTAGCCAGCCAAGGCCAACGAGCCGCTCCTGCCCGAGGCTTACAGGGTTTAGGACTGGTTCTCGGAGGCTATTTGAGACGCGTGCCATTGGAAGCGTTTTTTGTAGGTAATGACAGGCCTAAAACCATTACCACTTCCGGCGTTAAGAGCCTATTACTAAAGTTAAATCGACATTATTACCAATGTTTTTAAAAAAAAATAAATAATTACATCTTCATCTTATATATTACAGACGTGACTTCAAAGAAGAAGATGATTACGTCCTACGTCATCTTGTAAGTCGAACTTTTGTTCTCGCGAAAGTTGTTAGCAATAAGACGTATTAAAAAGATTATTTTGAAGCAGATTCTAACCTCGATTCTAGAGTGTATTAGCTTCTTCCGTCAGAACGGAAAAATAGCTCCCGAGTAAAGTGACGTCATTTTATTTTAACGTATCTGAACTGGCCCGCTACAAGACGTCTTGCCAAACACGAAGATAAATAAGGCTTGTCTTCGAGTCCAAAGATTAATGAGGAATGCAGCATTTTCCGTGGCTACGCAGCCCCAGCTGCAACCTACATATTTTACCTACATCTAGCGCAGGCATAACCATTGTCCGTCGGTGGTCGATTTAGATTTTCTTTTCGCCGCCTGTCCTCGGCAGCGGATTTTCCTTTAGTCTTAAAGTCCGCAGTACAATTAGCGATGTCCTCGCAAATGCCGGTGTGGACAATATAGAGGGGCTTCTTAAGGTCCGACAGCTACGCTGGGCAGGTCACGTATCCTGTATGGGTGACGAACGCATGCCAAAAGCAGTCATTTTTTTGTGAGCTGAAAGGTGGTCGACGTAACAGAGGCGCCCCACGGAAACGCTTCAGAGACCAGCATAAGCGTCAACTTGTTTTAACGGACACAGAAGAGAGCACCTGGTAGCAGGCGGCTTCTGAAGAAGACATCTGGCAGGCAGGGCCGGTCCTAACAGTTGTGGGGCCCTATGCGAAGTTAAAGTTAAGATTTTGTATTAGAAAAAAACATTTGACTTTGAATTTTATTCATTCTTTACTCAGTAGAAAATTGCGATCAAATTAACTTTACTTTACGAACCTTGCAACCTATGACATATTTTTATGCCAGTGACTATAAAAGTAAATAAAGTATTGGAACTTCCGATTTAGGTGAAAATTCGCCCGATTATTACATTTTATTACATGAAAGCTGACAATAATTTTTTTTCTTTTATCGCGCGTAGGATTGGCGTTTTCCGCAATGAATGAAACCCACAAATGACAACTTAGTATATTTTTCAGCAGATTTTTATGAGTTTTCCTGAGATTTTTAATAAATTCAGGAGATTTCCAGGAATTTTTTCGCATATATTTTGCAATATAATGATTACACCTCAAATGTGACACTTTAGTATCGACCCTAGTGACGCCACTGGTAAAATATATTTTGTTTCTGAAATAAATGTAGACTGCATTCGTTTAAAGGTTATATCATGTCCGGTACATTTTACAAAAATATATATGTGTTCGGTGTCATGGCAGGAAAATATGATGAAGCTACATGTAAAATGAGGAAGTGGAAAAAAAAGTTACACCGGGTAGCCTTAAGCTGATTTAATGATATAATATCTGACAATGTCTATGATATAGTTGTCCGTTGTGTCACGACTTGAATCAATAATTCTAATTTGTCAAAGAGATGACAGTTGTTTGAGGCTTGGGAAATGGAATCGATTACACCGACAGGCATGCTGGGTTGGAAGAGAACAAAGCAAACGATCCATTTCGAATTCAACTTAAAAAGTCTTCGAGCTTTAAGTATATGCAAAAGAAGTAGCGCCTAGAGAGGCGTTTAAATGATGTGACGTAATAAAATGGGCAAAGTCAGGAGGCGCGGTGGCTGAGCGGTAAAGCGCTTGGCTTCCGAACAGAGATCCCGGGTTCGAATCCTGGTGAAGAATGGAATTTTTAATTCTATGATCTTAGGGGGCCAATGAGTCCATCCAGCTCTAATGGGTACCTGACATTAGTTGGGGAAAAGTAAAAGCGGTTGTTCGTTGTGCTGGCCACATGGCACCCTAATAAAAGCCAAATTAACCGTGGGCCTCAGAAACAAATGATCTTTACATCATCTGCCTTATAGATCTTACTTTTCAATGTAATACTATTATCAACACTAAGTTTCTGTTAATTAATTCTTCTGTTTTAATGGCCTACAATAATTTATTCTCTACGAGAGCACAATATAGACTTTTTAACTTGATAAATTGTCTGCAATTGTAATGGGAGAGATTACCATTTTGAAGTGGCCTATTGTTGTCAATTTATCATTGTCTTTAATTATTTTCGCAATCCAAAAAAGAAGCCTCTATTTGGAAACTACTATTATAATGTTACACATCCGAAATGGCTAACTACGACGCACTCTTAATAATAACTGGGTAAGGGGGTATACCAGAGATAGAAAATATTACACGTAGGACGTAAATTAGCGTCTGATAAAACGTCTGAAATTTATAAGATACGTTTTCTAGAGGAAGAGCTAGCTAACATAATAATGATAATAATAATCTTTATTATCCGTATGGAAATTTGTCTTACAATTTGTGCATTACACCAAACAAAAAACATTATGGGCAGAAATGTTTGTGAAATGTTTAATATGTTTCGGATGTTACTTCAGAGTTGAAGATAGTATACTTCCTAGTCCAAACCTCCCGCAGGTGATTTTTTTATTATTTTTGATTTTGGGCACATCGGCACAATTTAGGCCATGTCGTGCCTGCAGTCCCTCAAGGGCCACTCTCCCTCCACACAACAAGGGCCAAATTCCATACAGTCAAATCATTAAAATCAAGGTATATTCAGTTAAAATAGTAGAGGTAGTAAAAATTTAATAATTTGGTAAAAATCTAATGTAAATAGTACATGTTTACAGAATTCATAAATCAGATCTTCGTAGACAACCCCACTTCCCGAATAAAGCCCAGTACCTTCCCAGGGTCGACATTATTGAATAGTGTTTTTAAATTAGTGGCTCTAAAATATTTCTCCCTGACATCCTGGTATCTGGGGCAGTCGATGAGGATATGTTCCACGGTGAGGCGAGAGTCACAATACTCACAAAGTGGGGGCTCTTCTTTCTTCAGCACAAAAGAGTGCGTAATGTAGGTGTGGCCAATCCTAAGTCTGGACATGGTCGTGCTACCACGCCTTGTCACACCCTTAGATGTGGACCGCCACCTGACATCCGCCACAATCTGCCAGAGTTTATTGTGAGTCTCAGCCTCCCATCGGTCCTGCCACTCTTGGCAGAGGCAATACTTTGTCTCAGGTCCGAGCAGGGAATTTGGGTTCCTGACACCGCATGATTTAGGGCTCTCTTTGCTTCTCTGTCTGCGGCTTCGTTTCCCTCAATGCCCACATGGGAGGGGACCCAGATGAAGGTGACATCCCTATGATCGGCTGTTATTTGGTCCAACAGCTTCAGGCTCTTATGTACTAATGGAATGTCAGTCTTCATCCGCCCCAAAGCTTGCAATGCAGATTTGGAGTCGGAGCAGATTATACATTTCCTCCTTTCTGATGCTTTGACGGCCATAAGTGCAAGCGATATTGCATGCAATTCGGCCGTAAAGATGGAGCAGCCATCGGGGAGTCTACGGGAGATTGTTTAGTTCCGAAAGGAGCAGGCACACGCGACCTTTCCATCCATTTTGATCCGTCTGTGTAGATGGTGCCACAATCTCCGTAGCTCTCTTGCAGTTCCCTAAAGTGGACTTGTAGTATGCTTGGGTCTGTATTTTCTTTTTTGAAATTAAGGAGGGATAAATTTAATTTGGGTTTATTCATTAGCCAAGGAGGATTCTGAGGGGTTTCTATTTTAGAGATTTGGTCAATGGGTGGAGTTAAATTTTGGATGGGTTCTCTCATTCGAAGGCTTAACGGCTGTATGACGTTAGGCCTTCGATTGTATAATTCTATCTCTGTGGGGTTAAATATGGAGTCGAAAGCAGGGTTCGTGGGGTTGGATTTTAGCTTGACTATATACTGCATTGCAAGCTTTTTCATTCTTATATCCAAGGGGAGTTCTCCAGCCTCCACATGGAGGCTTGGGATAGGTGATGTACGAAACGCGCCGAGACAGAGACGCAGGGCAGCATTTTGTATTGGTTCCAGTATTTTTAGGTACGACTTCCTTGCTGCTCCATATATTATGGATCCGTAGTCCAGCTTGGATCGAATTAGACTCCGATATAGCAGCAGCAAGGTATCTCTGTCAGCTCCCCAGTCCGTATGGCTGAGCACTCTAAGTATGTTTAATGACTTTTGGCATTTTCTCTTAAGTTCCTTAATGTGGGGGAGAAAATTAAATTTGGAATCTAGAGTGAGGCCTAAAAATTTTGTAGTTTTCACGACAGGGATCTTCTTTTTGTGTATAAATAGTTCAGGGTCTGGGTGGAGTCCCCTTAAATTACAGAAATGCATACTAACTGTTTTGGAGTCCGAAAATTTAAAACCATTATCGTTTGCCCAATTTTGAATTTTGTTTAAACATAGCTGTAATTTTCTTTTTAAGGTGTTCATGTTTTTCCCATAAGTAAAAATGACAAAGTCATCAACATACAAAGAGCACTCTATGCCAGGGGACAGAGCATTTATGATGCTATTTATTTTTATGTTGAACAGGGTGACTGACAGAATGCTGCCCTGGGGTACACCCATTTCCTGGTCATGAGTGTCAGAAGCGGAGTTGCCCACTCGAACCTGAAATTTTCGGGAATTCCCTCCCATAAGCTCCAGGTCACGTAGAATGCCATGTTTCCAGGTTGTGTCATAGGCCTTTTCTATATCGAAGAATACAGCTACTAGATGTTCTCTTCTGAGTAATGCATTTCTAATATAAGCTTCCAGCCTTACCAGGTGGTCAGTTGTTGTCCGCCCTTGCCGGAATCCGCACTGGTAGTTAGAGATCACTTTATTCCTCTCCAGGTACCAGACCAGCCTACTGTTAATCATTCTTTCCATGGTTTTGCAGATGCAGCTTGTTAGTGCTATTGGTCGATAGTTAGCTGGGTCAGAGCCGTCTCTTCCCGGTTTAGGTATCGGTATAACTGTGGCTTTCCTCCAGCTGTTTGGGAAAGTGCCTGTTTGCCACACACAGTTATAGACCCCTAGCAGGACTGCCAATGAGGGTTCGGGAAGGTGCTTGAGGAACTGGTAATGGATTTCATCTTCTCCAGGCGCTGTGTCATGTGACTTGTCTAGCGATTCCCTCAGTTCCTCAAGCGAGAACGGTTTGTTGTAGTCTTCATTGTTCTCTGACCTGAAATCAATGGAGTGTTTTTCCTCCCTGGTCCTCCCGCAGGACGACGGGGATGGAAGCGGGCAAGTTTTGAACCCGGGACCAACGATAAGTCCAAACGACAGTCCAGCACACAAACCTCACAACCAGGCAGGGAAGATTGATTTTACAAAGAGAAAATACAATTAGACATTTAATTAGAAATAGAACAAATAACTGGTGCAAATCAAAATCCATGTCCACAAAAAATGCCTATTCGCTCAATCAGTACGCCAAAATGTGGAAACTTCATACCCATACAAGAGGTACTTAATACAATTGTAACGAAAATACCCTACCTTCCAACTATCACCATCTGCCACAGCTCAAATTCTACTACGCCTAAGCCATTAGAGCATGGATGGGTTGCCTGACTCTGCCAGGAAAATCAACGACTTAGAAGAGTCATGGATTAACATACAAGACTAGATTGAGCCATGATACGATCATGACGTAATTATCTTCTCTTGAGATGTCACGTTTATGATGTCACTGGCGATGCACTATGTCTTATTGATAGCTTAGGCAGAGGAGAAAAGAATGACTACAATGCTGCTAAGCAGAGCCTGGTGTTTCTCTTTCCCCGTTGGTGCTTATTTTGCCCGGTTCCGGTCAAATTTTGATGCCCGTTGCCGGCACCAACCCCTAAGGCCGCCTCTGAATAGAATACAGCAGTTTCCCAAGTGACGAAAGCCAACGCTCTAAATGTTAAGTATAAAATCGTTGTAACTTTAGATCCAGATATTTATAGAACCACGCAAACATTGCAAGTGTTTCCTTACCTCAAGTACATCCTTGTAATAAGCCCCAGGATTGTCATTCAATGCCTCTGCCAGCCTCTGCAGCCTCTGAATGGCCTCATTGTAATCTCTCTTTTCTGGAACAAACGCACCCCAGTGGGTGTCGGGCTCGTCACTGAAGGGGAAGAAGTACCTCTTCTCCATTTCCTCGAATGGGTAGTAGTCGACCATTCCTCTCTTGGCGAACGTGGGGGCCGGCTCATATTCCAGCTGAGCGCCCCTGTAACCCTCAAGGTAAGGGTTATAGTTGCTGCTCTCGCCGTAGACTTCGTAAGGGAGGTAGGGTGCGTCGCCGGCTTCCTCGATGTAAGGGATCTCCATGGGGATCTCCTGGAGCTCGTTCCCTTGACCCTCATCGTACAGGTCAGCGACATTGTCAATAAGTCGTCTATATAGGTAGTCCTTCTCCGCGGGGCTCAAGGCAATGTACTCTTCAGCTTCGTCTCTTGGGTCTTCGTTGGCGTATGCCCCGTAGAGGTCTGACAGGCTGTCTCTCTTGATGCGGCGGGCGCCTCTGTGGCCGCTAAAGGGAGAAATTCTCCTGGCACGCTTGACCGCTCTTTTCTTTCTGTATAGAGAGTAGGGAATTCTGGGCCGGAAGCCATAATCTGGAAGTAGAATCATCGGGAAATTAGAGACTAGAAATTATATTTAAGTATGCCTTAATATTATCAGACACATACATACACAGAGAGAGAGAAAGGGAGAGATAGATAGAGGGGAACACAGAGAGCAAGAAAGAGAGACACAGAGAGCAAGAAAGAGAGAGAGAGAAAGAGAGGACGAATACAAAACCTTGGCATCCGCAATACCAGAAACATTTTTTTTGTTGTTTTTTTTTAGAATAAACTAGTGGTGGCTGCCTGGTCGTTTGGTAGGCGCTCTGGACTGTAGTCTCAATGGTGCCTTCCTGGTTCGAACCTGTCGCCGCTGCCCCGCTATCTTGCGGGAGGTTTTAGCTAGGATTTAACAATGTTCAGTTCTACAAAAACATATGAAACATGTCAAACACATCAGACCATTCGTTGAAGATGCTCAAAACAGTCTGTGTAAAAATTGCTTTTGTTTGTTTGATACATTTTGGATGCAGAAAAACAACATCAGACGGGATTGTAACTCGGGACAGTCCAGAGCGCACTCCACGCGATTTCCATCTTCACAGTACCTCTAATAGGGCAGATGATGTAAAGGTCATCTGTTTCTGTGGCTAACGGTTAACAAGGGTGTCATGTGGCCAGCACTCGGTTCGGAAGCTAAGGTTTAACGCTCAGCCATCACACCTCACCATAGTGTAAGTTTTAAAAAAAAGTTCTGTGGCTGCTAGCAATGAAACCAGAAATATAAAAAAAAAAAAAAAAAGACTTTTAAAAAGTTGGTTCTGATTTAAGATACCTTTATTTGAAAAAAAAAAATAAAATCAAATCTCATATTTGTTGAACAGAGCAGGCTGCACTTTAAGCTATGGATGGTTATGACATGAAAGAGGGGTGATGCATTTATTATTAAATGGTAATGGATTTTTTGTTTAATAGAAAGGGGAGGTAAGCATTGTAATATTGAGATAAATGGCAGCACTTTATTTGTACTCTTCCTTTACCCAATATAGGCTTCGTTTTATATTTTGCTCCATACAATTTCAAAAAGTTTTCATACTGAGACTCGGATAGGCGTCAATTGTGTACGTGTGTTTGTGTAAATGACACTTGAGCAGACGTATGTATGTGTCGGACTCTGTGTCAGATGACATTAACAAAGTTGCAGCCTACAGAAAATTGCCCCGAGCCACTACTTGTATTAAATTACTATCACCAGAAGGAACACGCTAGTCACGTGACATTACGTCAGGTAAGGGGAAAAAGAATATTATGTTGATCAAATTTATATTTTTTACATTGAAATCTCTAGGTAGTCAACGAACAAGGTGTACAAAATATAGAAGGTATTGATATGCTATATTGTTGTTGTTTTTTAAGTTACCGGGTATATGAATTTTTTTTTCTTTTTGCCATTTTTAGCACAGCAGATTGAATTTTCTAAGCTACTCGCTTTGACGTTCTGTTTCGTGTCTTTGTCATTGTTTAGTTTTTCATTGAAGCCCCCCCCCCTTCCCATGCCTAGACTCTATTGGAGATATTTACGATTAGCCAAACTTGTCAAGGACGCTAAATTGAACTTCACTGTTGCCAATTGCATAAAACAAGAATTGATCTCTAATTTGAGAAGCATCTCAATGGGAGACAGTTAATCTTGGTATCAAATCTCCGTTATTGGCGCTAGTTAGTTTGTTTTTATAAAGCTTATATCAACTCACTATGTTCTGTCTGTTAAAATGTTTGCAAACGTTATTTCTCCCACGACCAATCTCGGATTAAGCTTTTTTTTTTCCTTTTACCTGACTACACAGTCCTGTAATTAAATTTGCAATAAGCCTCAGAGTCCAATCTATAAAGGGGACTAATTTAGTTTGCACTACCACTTTAGTCAAGTAGTATTTCTTTCCATTGTTTGAAATACCATACCAAAACAAAGTAAATACTTAATTAACTAATAAGTTAATTTTTTTTAAATTGATTCTTCTGTTGTCAGCTAAAAGAAATAATTGTTCAAAATTGCAGCTTGGTCCGAGATTGGGTGTCGGAGAAATAACGTGTACAAACTTTTGGCCACACAGACATAGTGAATTGACATAAGCTTTGTAAAAAAAAAATAAACAGCACACTTAAATGAACTATTGAGAATTGCGATCAAGAGATACATCAAAGTTGTCAAGTCATTGACTCATGTAAACTGAGAACTACTGACCTCGGTAAGGTGAGTTGAAATATAAGATTGGATACAATTCTGAATTGATTGCGTTGTCGTCTGCGCTGTTGACGTTCATGTCAAGGCCGTTTTCAGCATCCTTGTTCTGAATGTCGTGCAAGAATTGATCCACCTCGTCTCCTTGACCCTCGGCCAACTCAGCTAGCTCATTGCTGGGCTCCTCAGCGGTTGCCTTCTCTGCTGCGTCCTTGACCTCTTGGGTTAGCTCTTCTTTGACCAATTCTTTCACTTCCTGTTTCGTGACCCCGTCTGCCTTCTGCAAATGGAAAAGAAAAAAAAAAAAGACAAAATCATACAACAATTTAGCAGATCTCAGAAGATTGCTGGGATACTCGGCTGACCTAATTTGGTGGGAAATTGAGCAGCTAAGTGAGTTCTTATAATGGTATAGCAGAACTCAGTAAAATGTTAGAATAACACAATTTGTACAAAAACAGCGCAGTTTTAAAGACATGGATGGTGGAGCCAGGGTGACAGGCATCGCCATTTAAAATATAGCGATAACTATGTATATAAGCAGTCTTTCATTGATACTTGTATATTATTTATAAAATAAAATTATGTTATGAATATCTATAATGCCTGGTGGCTGAGTGGTAAAGTGGATGGCTTCCGATCCGGGGGTTTGAATTCTAGTGAAGACTGTGAATTTTTAATTTCTGGATATTAAGGGTGCGTATGAAAGGTCGTTGGCGCTGGCCACCATGACACCGTAGGTCACAGAAACAGATGACCTTTACATCATCTTCAATGTAGATCGCGAGGTCTGAAAGGGAACCATTTTAGAACACATATGATTGATCCTAACCGGAACATAGATTCTTTCAATTGAAAACCAGTAAGAGGAAACAAAAGACAAGGAGCTTCACTGAGTGACATCTATGATGAAGCCAATCGCCAGAGTAGGTCTGAACACTGACCACAAACGTCCAGGTCTCGCGTCTACAAACAGACGTCTGGGCCTTTTTCATCTTTCCAACTCAACGAACAGCTCTGTTACTGCATCACAGACAAAATGGAACAAATGCGTTCTTGAAGCGTTCAGTTGTTGCCATAACCCTTAAAACATGGGTGGCAGTTTAGCCTCTAAACATCAGAATTCCATTTAATATGCACTCACTGTAAAACAGCTCAGCACTTTAAGGGTTAATGGGCGAAAGTCGTATTTTTGCAGACGATTTGACGTAGTCTTAGTAGCGCATAAGCTTTAAATCGTATAGTAATCAAGTCATTTTTTTCAAAAGCTTTACAACTCAATCTGCCTGTGACATGGTAAAAATTTTCAACACGTTAATTCTCCGATACCCAATCTCGGATCAAGCTGAAATTTCGCACAATTATTTCTTTTACCCGACAACACACGAATCAATTAAAATAAGTTAGTTAATTAGGTAATCAATTACTTTGTTTGTTATATCGAACAAGGGAAAGAAATTGTATTAGACCGAAGCTGTGGAATAAGCTGAAATAGTCCCCTTTATAGGTCGCCACTTCAAAGTTAGTTTGAAACAAACGACAGATAACTATACAATCTTATAAAATCATAAGCACCTCCCTAGCAGAGGGGTTAGTATGTCGGCTTGAGCCGTGAGTTCGAATTTCGGTCGTTCCCTTTTTTTTTTTAGTAAATACTTTTAAAAAAAAGGATTATGGTCAAATTGACCCTGAAAACATCCCTTTCTTTCTCCCCCGCCCCCTTTCCCCATCACCCTCATTTTCCCAACATGTCCAGATTATTGATAGGATCAATAATCCAATAAAGAAAAGCTAAAAGCATGAATTAGCACTAAACAAATACAATATTTCTAATCGGACAGATTTATTAGTGTTGGTCTAGATCTATTACACGTTTAATTTCATCCCTGATCCAAACAGATACAATTACACTTCGTATAAGCTTTGCGTTTTTTGTTTTTTTTCAAAGTATTTAAAACTTATTTTTCTGGGTTTTAAATCGAGATTGAAAGACGTAGCAATGTCCGAGGGTGCTTACGTTATCAAAGCACAAGGTTGTAATAATGTTTTAATAATATCAATATAAATTGCAAAAAAAAAAAAAAAAAGTACTTTAAACGTCTGACGCATGCCTTTTCAAGTAGCGTGTATTTTATTTAAGAGTGATCACAAACATCTATTATAATTCCCCCAGCTCCCAAAGATGACGTCACGTCCGCTGATGACGATGAAGACGCCCGATCGTCTGTCACAAAGACAGATCAAAATAGCTTCAGCTACCCCAGGGACTGCTAGATCTTTAAGAGAAAGTCTCAGTCATGCTGCATGTCATATACCACTTTCTATTTTCACGATTAGAAGAGCTCTTCATTGTGGTAGAGAATATAATACACAATAACATTTATATAGAGATCACAGACTAGTAAACAGAACTGAAGCGATATATATATATATATTTCTCTCTATTTATATTTTCAATTCATTATCAGTGTTATATTTTCCTTTAAATAGCGCGTCTACCATGCTCAGTGCATAAATCCCAGCTCTTTTGGGGACATATTGGGGGCGGGGTAGGTGCGAAGCAGGACGTTTTGGCGACGCCGTTTTGGCGCGAGCCGTTTTGGCGACGGGACGTTTTGGCGCGAAATACATTATGCACGTTTGTTGTATTATTTCTTTTAAAAGAATTATTCCTATCTATAGGAAAGTGCGAAGTTCGAGCAGCCCCGATTTGTCAGGAGGTTCGAACAGTTCACTTTTTATTGCTATAACTTTTTTATTTGAGTGTTCACCAAATTACCACTATATTGCTACTGCGTATGCACCTTTTTTCTTTACTTCCGACACATACTATTTTCTTTTCCTTGTAAAGGCTAAGTTCATGGTGAGGTCAAACTCAGGAGGTGTGGAGTTATTCTTTTTTACTACCCGGTAGTGAAGGAAATGGGCAATGGGCTTAAGGGTATTTTTAAGTCTGATTGCTCATCAGCGTAAAGAGACTATTTGAAGTTGTGGAGGGTGGGAAATGGTGCAATGGATGGTGTTCTTGCGCTGGAGTAAAAAGAAAATGACTTTGTAGTAAAAATAAAATATTAAAACATGTTTTTAGATATATTTCCTTTGATCTGTTCGAACCTTCCACCAACCCGATCGAGGTTACTAACTGGGGAAAAATCCGCTCGAGGAAAAGTACGCTTGGCGATACTTACCCTACACCTCTTTGACTTCGTATTTAATTTTAACTAAGCCTAGTGATACATTAAATCCAATCTATTTTCATAGAAAAAAGGACGAGGAATTCAGAGATACTATCAGTTTTTTTCATAGGTCAGACCGTTACGGTGCTATAAAAATCCAATCTTGAAAATTGCTGCCAGCGGGCTTAATGCGCTCGAACTTCGCACTTTACTCATGTTTTGCATGAGTGTTTGTGTTAAGACATAGTTTTCACGTACTAAATGTAAATGTGTGTTTGTGTTTCACATCATTTTCTTTAATAAACATTTTGGCTTGTGCATGTGTGTTTATTGAGAGGCGCACTTTTATTTCAAACAAGTTTTTTTAAGATATTACTTTAAAATTAAAAACAAAATGAAACGATGATAGACTAAAAATGGATGCAATTATTTGTTTACATTAACATTGGTTTATTTAATGACTGTATGGTATCTCCAGCTATACATACCAAACACTTGCTAAGAAAAACAATTCACGGAACGGTGTTAGAATCCACACTATACATACAATATTATGGTAGAGGGAAATAAATATTGTTATAAAAGCTACGTGCTTATTAAATTATCGTCAAATGATATCTCGCGCCAAAACGTCCAGTCTCCAAAACGGCTGGCGCCAAAACGTCAGGTACCGGGGTAGGTGTGATTATAACAATTCAGCTCGATTCACATTTAGAATTACAAAACCCAACTCGAGATCCGGATTTGAAGTTATAGCCACTAGTCGACCGGCGGCGTAGCATATGCCGATATTTTGTAAGGCAGGCCTTAGGCCACTGCAACCTATGCGACCGCAGTGGGTCCCGCACTTTCATAGGACCCGCGCTGATTCTAGGTGTATAAATTATTAAATTAAACCCTCTTTTTTTTCCGCCTCTAAAATTACGTGGGGTAACTTCTCCGTCCAACTTGCAGAAATAAAAGAGTGATCTTTCCATTACTTGATTTCCAAACTCTTGAGCCATGAATAGAATTATATATATAGATTGTAAATAAAACACAGAACCATAATCTTCAAATACAAAAACAAAACCTAATAAAATACTAAGAAAGACACAAAGATAAAGGCACATTCCTCGTTCGATATGCTAGTACAAATTTGTACAAATGCTCCTTCTTACCTAGCGCTATTAGAGGCCAATTAGAGCTTCTAATGGATTGCTTGAGCTAGCCAGGAAAACCAGTGACTTGGCAGAATTTAAGTATTGGTTAACATGCATGACTAGACGCGTAGGACGTAATCATCTTCTTTTTTGATGTAACGTCTGTATTCTATAACATAAGACTCGAGCGCCTACCTCGGGTAGCAAAGTGATTAATGTCTCTCAGTTGCAAGCTTAAGTTTCAAGTCTAAAGAAAGGTTCTGAAAATATTTTGTTTAAATCAATTAACAAAAGCTAAAAAATTAAACGGAACTTGGTACAACCTGGGAGGGTGCTTTAGGTAGTACCCGGGAGGGCGCTTTAGGTATTACCTGGGAGGGCGCTTTAGGTATTACCTGAAAGGGCACTTTAGATACTACCCGGGAGGCCGTTTTAGGTATTACCTGGGAGGGCGTTTTATGTATTACCTGGGAGGGCACTTTAGTTTCTGCTTCTTGAAGGGCAGCTTCCATCTCTTCTTTCATCTTTTCCTGATCTTTGTTTCTCTCCAGGGCGGCCTCTGCCCTGGCATTCATATCTGGGGGTACAGGAAGCGCATCATGCGCCACGACCACCCCAGATTTATCCTTCTCATCCAAGGGCACCACCGGGAGCAACAAATTGCTGAGGTCTGACTTCTTGGCTAAAACTCTTGCCTTATTTTGTTGATTTCCGAAATTAATGGTTTCCTGTGCACGTTTGGCTGAAATAGAACAAGGAATATTTTTAAACTAAACAGACCAATACGTACAAGAATATAGTCAGGAAAACAAAGAGAAACATTTCTTCAATAAATCCAAGGGACAGGGCCCGCTTTAGGCATAGGCAAACTAGGCAGCTGCCTATGGGTCTCCGTTTTGTGGGGGGCCTCACACAGGACTAAAACATTGCGAAACTTCTATCAAATCTCAACTATAGTAGAGCACTAGGGCCCGACGTCTACTAGCCTAGCTGAAAGTCTCTGCTATGACACAGGGTGTATCTACTTGTTAGGCTACTTATGTTTGACAGAAGATCTTGATGTTGTTGCTTTTTTATGAATTGGGTAATTCTATTTTTTTTTTCTATGTTTATTTTTAGTTTGCCATTTCATCCGGGGCCTTAAAAATTCACACTGCCTAGGGCCTCTAATTAGCTAAGTCGGGCCTTGCGAGGGTTTCTCTTCAATAAAACAAAGAATAACTTCCTTTTAAAACAAACTTGACTTCCGAAACGAAAGCGAATGTTGACCACACTGTAAGTAAAGTAAACAAAAGAGTAAAGTTCCCCTTTCAGACTTTGTGTTCTATAGGGGCAGATGAGGTAAAGGTCGTCTGATTCTGTGGGCCTACGGTTTACGAGGGTGTCATGTGGCCAGCACAACGACCAACCGCCTTTATATTTTCCCCAACTAATGTCAGATACCCATTAAAGCTGGTTGGACTTGGAGGCGCCCAAGGATCCCGAAATAAAAATCCCAGTCTTCACCAGGATTCGAACCCGGGACCAAGCGCTTTACCGCTCAGCCACCGTGCCTCCCTGAGCACACTGTACACATAGGGGCATATCAAAAGCCCTTTTTTTCTGCATTTCATAGAACTGGAGTTAAATTAATAGGTCATAACTAGAAAAAAACAACAACCAGGAATAAAGTTTCGAAAGAATCAGTATCGGTGCTTAACAGAGACCAATAGTTATAGAAGGCCTGAACACTGTCCTGTGACGTGGCAACAAGCTATTGGTCTATATTGCCCGTAGGTTGTGATATCCATTGAGAAACGCTCTGTGAGAGAAAAATATTGTAGACGCCAGGTGAATACATTTCTGTAGCTCAGATCACAGGAAAACGCACGGGAGGAACTTTCAGACCCTCTTACTGGCTGGGTGGGGGAACCTGCCACTACTATCTCCAGAAATAACTTTTTCTAATTTAGAGAGGAGTTTACATTTATATTTGAAACACTACTCTCAAAAGAAAAAAGACTAAGCGACTATTAAAAAAAATTATGATCTAAAATCTAAAATACTAGTCGACCCATGGCGTAGCATACGCCGTTATTTTGCAGCACCGGCCTTAGTCCCCTATGTGACCGCAGTGTGCCCCGCACTTTCAAAGGACCCGCGCTTATTCTAGATGTTAATTATTAATTTAAACCATTTTATAACTTATAACAAAATATACGAAAAAGTCATGGAAATATCCGGAAATTATTAAAATCTTTTGAAAACTAAAAAAAAAAAATAATGCAGAAATAAGAGAGTGATCTTTCCTTTACTTCTTCTTCTCGTTCAAACTCTTGAGGGAAGAAGAGAATTATATATATAGATTGGTATATAAATGTTATGGAGTGTGTGTGTGAGTGACGGTGGGAAGATGTTGGCGATTGGTTGTGAATGATGCAAGATTGGTGGCATTGTGGTCATTAGGTCTTAGGACAGACGACTTTAGAACGTGAGACTGAAAGGTTGTTATATTTGAGTGAGTTCGATTTTGTTAAAAATATCAGTACTAAAGTCTAGTATATTTATTTTATCTCATGTCAACTTGATTCTGTCCACATTAGGTGTCTACCAGCAGTTTGATGCTACAAGTCAGAGACCGCCAACAGCAATAAAATATCGCCCACACAACCGATGGTTCTCGTCAGGTTTCACCTACCCATGAAAAGAATATGATTAAAGTCGCTGCTAAAAAAAGTTTCTGAAATAAATAAATTATGTCTTTTATATAGCGCTACTTTCTTGTTTATAGCATGCTCAGAGCGCTTTGGTCCAATCTCAGTTGTAGACCAGTGGGGGGGTATCCGTGCTGCCTTTAGGCGCTCAGTAAACACAGGTAGCCAAGCCAAGCCAAGTTCAAGCGCACTTAGCTTCTCTTATCTTATCTTGTTTAATACAGACGTTACTTCAAAAAAGAAGATGATTACGTCCTACGCGTCATGCATTCAGTCATGCATATTAACCAATGACTTAAATTCTGCCAAGTCACTGGTTTTCCTGGCTAGCTCAGGCAACCCATTCCATGCTCTAATAGCACATTGTTTCATGTATAATTGCTACTTTACTTTTGAGTCTTCTGTCCTGAAGGCTTTCTAAATTTAGTGATTTTACTAAAGGTGTTACTCTGGTTAAGTGTGAATATTCGTTTGTTATGAATCTCGACCATGCTTCCCACTACAAATACAAAAGTTTCCATAAAATAGACTCCCACCCCCTCCCACGTGACAGACTGACACCAGAGTTACAACTGAAGTCCAGCTCAAAGTCTTCAAACAAGATAAAACGCCATAAAATAACTTTGGTTTGACTGAGAAAGTTACAGACACAAATACAAAGATATCACGTGACATTTGATTCGCATAGAGACAAAGGCCGGTGATTGTAATTTATCTCAGTCGACATATAACATGTTGTCAGTGCGGGTGTCCAATGTGTGTTTCAGTATCAGTGGTGTGCCAGGGTGGGTGTCAATGTCGGTAGGCCCGTTAGTACCAATGTGGGGGGATACTACACAGGTTATACAGTTCTTGTCAATTTCATCTCATTTTCCTTCTTAGAAAAAATTAATATGCATAGTTTAATTTTAAAATGTATATTTATCAGATTGTGGAAGGCACCGAAACTGCTAAAAATGGACACTTCTGAACCTCCAACCGCAACATTTAAAGTATTGTCGGAAAAATTAAAAAAACAACAGTTTTTGACTTGAGGTTTCTGTTTTTTTAGCGGCCCCGAAAGGGGAATAGACACTATTAGTTTTGTGTGGTATGTCTGTCTGTCCGTCCATCCGTCCGTCCGGTTTAGATCTCGTAAACTAGAAAAGATGTTGAAAATTCGTCATCATAATATTTTAGAGCATTGAAAGTTCTGATGCATGGGCTACTTTTTCTCTTCTGAAAGCGAAAAATTTTTAATTTTTAAAATCAACTATGCAAGCAGTTGTTTTTTTTCATAACAAATTCACAATTTTACAAGCTGTCTCTGTGACGGTGTTGATGAACATTTATATTCAGAATATTTTTAAAAATTAATATGTGAAATAGAAAGAAAAAGTGTGCGGGGGTTCGAACTTGGATATACATCGACAAGACATCGCGAAGCGCACACCACACGAGGAGGAAGCAACCACGCACGATGATATTGTTGTAACTGAACTGTAATGCTGGTCGGTGCAGCCCTATGGGTAACCAACCGACACATGCGACACAGGCCTGTGTACTTAAAAAAGGACTGATGTAAACATTGTCGTGTAGGTCAACGGTATTTTGGTTATCTAACTATGAACTATGAGTTGTTGTTTTTTTCTTTTTAAAAAAAGATTGGGTCCAGTCAGTCGGACTCAGAGAGGAACAACAACGTAAAGAAAAGAACGCTATTCATTGTTTACAAGTTGTGTAGAGCTGTTATAGTCAGACATTGACTTTTGCCCATTTGTAGAGCATTTAATTGTTTTTCTCTTCATTACTTACTACACCCATTAAAGTGTCTCGTTATATCAGAGCTCAAGTTGTCAGGTTCTTGAATTGGCCACGTTGTCTTGTCAAGGGTTTATAGAGAATCGTAACAATATACTAAAACTCGAAAATTGTAATAAAATACATCCTACAAGCAATGCCTTTTCCCGTTGTTTATATATCTGATAGTTTGGCACATCGGCACAATTTAGGCCATGTCGTGCCCATAATCCCTCAACACCGATAACAGTAAACTCAGGTGTACCTCAAGAACAGTCTTGGGTCCACTACTATTTTTAATTTACATAAATGATTTACCAAATTACATTAGTTCAGGAACAAAAGTCAGATTATTTGCAGATGATTGCATAATATATAGAACAATAAAAACAACACAAGACACAGAAATTTTACAAAGAGAATTAGATGAATTGTAGAAATGGGAATCAAATTGGAGCATGTCTTTCCACCCAGAAAAATGTCAGTTGGTAAGAGTAACAAAAAAACTAAAACAAATTAATTCCACTTATCTTATTCATGGCAAACCAGTAACACAGACTAAAAACGCAAAATACCTAGGTGTTATAATAAATGAAAAACTGTCATGGAATCCACATATTGATGAAACTATAAAACAATCAAACAAAGCATTAGGGTTTATTAAAAGAAATTTCTATGAATCAAATAAGAACATAAAACTAAAATGTTATTTAACCTTGGTTAGGCTAATAATAGAATATGTATCCTCCATTTGGGACCCCTCAACTCAAGAAAACATTAAGAAACTGGAACATACACAAAATAGAGCAGTGAGATTCATAACAAACGAATATTCACATTTGACTAGAGTAACACCTTTATTAAAATCACTAAATTCAGAAAGCCTTCAGGACAGAAGACTCAAAAGTAAAGTAGCAATTATACATAAAACACTGAACCATAATCTTCAAATACAAAAACAAAATTTAATAAAATACTCTGAAAGACACAAAGATAAAGGTACATTGCTCGTCCCATATACTAGGACAAATGTGTACAAATACTCCTTCTTCCCTAGTGCTATTAGAGCATGGAATGGGTTGCCTGAGCTAGCCAGGAAAACCAGTGACTTGGCAGAATTTAAGTCATTGGTTAATATGCATGACTAAATGCATGACGCGTAGGACGTAATCATCTTCTTTTTTGAAGTAACGTCTGTATTATATAAGATAAGAAGATAAGAGTTATTCTCCCTTTATATCTCAAGAGCTAATTTGTTTTTACAGGTAAGTCATCACACAAAAAAAAGGTCTATTCACAGTTATAAAAATTAATGTGATACTTAGTACTGAAACAAAAAAATATACACACGTGTTATACATTATATTAAGGTACCACTATTCAGCGCTAGATAACACATTCGCTTGGAGAGCAACTGGTGAATTGAATATAGGGATTCAAAAACTTCCCTTAGCAGCAACCTACGAACCGGCGAAGAAATCACTCCCCCAGCCAGGCTCTCAAAAAGAATCTTTTTTGACCTGTAGTGTTTTGCCAGCCCGCACTTTGTCACACAGGGGTCAACAGTCACATGACCCAATCTGCGGATTCGTACCTCGCAATACCACTAGTGCTGTCTTTATTTATAAGTTACATGTAAGAATGTTTGTTTTACATGTTTCGGATGTTTTACATGTTTCGGATGTTTTAAATGTTTCGGATGTTTTACATGTTTCGGATGTTCCTTCTGAGTTGATGTTATCCTACAGTCTAGTCCAAACATCCCGCAGGACGACGGGGGATGGCAACCATCCATTGCTTGTGCCAATAATTATTTACATTGAAGCGTTACAAAAATTTTATGTATTATTGTGACATAAAGGCAGTTTTATGAAAAACCCTTTTTGGTCTAAATGTGTGCGTGTGTGTGTGTGTGCGCGTGTGTGTGTGCACTGTAAACTGTAATTGTACTGTCCGATTTAAAATAAAAGGGAAACAATTTTTTTGATGGCCCAGGACGGTAGCTCACAGCAGACACACAACTTAAGCTAGATTAATACAAAGACATAATTGATTCTGGTACTTTGAGGTAAACATTAGAACTGGCGGCTTTTGTAGAACAAGAGAATCGGCCCTGTCACTTTTTTGCGGTACTGTAATGGAGTACGTGAGAAATTACTCCTGCCATCTTAAAGGGCAAACAACTCAGTTTTTGTTTGATGTCGCCCGATGCCTCGTTTATCCCACCTGTTCTAAAAAAAGAACACATTTAACTAAACCTTACGTGAGTTAAATAAAATGAAACTTGAAGACACTTTTTTTTAAAACTTTTAAATTAAAAGTAATTCAGCTAGGAGCGATAAATCAGAAGAACAAATAAAAGGGAAATAACTGTTGAGTAAAATAATTGTTTAAACAGTAGGCACTGCGTGGGTTTGAAGATTGTGAATCGCGTGTGTAGGATGTGGACAGAGCTAGCTATTCGATTTCCCTGAACATAATTTAATCGTCTGGAATGTGTCGCTGATGCTATAAACCACTAGGCTAAGTGAGGGGTTTCAAGTTCGAGTCCCGATGTCAACTTTGGAGTTTTAATTTGAGGAATGACTTAAGCTGATGACCAGCTGGTCAACTTCTATAAAAAAATCCGGCAAACCAAAACTTTGAGGCCATATCAAAGGTCCTCAGGGCTAGCCAAGACCTTCCTTCAGGGAACAGTACCAGGAAAAAGAAGAAGAGGCAGGCAAAGAAAGCGACGGGAAGGCAACATAAAAGAATGGAAGGGCCTGTCATTGAAAGTCGAGTCATTAAGAAATCGCGTACATTACACACACAAAACAACCAAAACAAACAACAAGCTTATTCAACTATTTCATTATTTAAACTAGCTAAATTTAAAAAAATAAAGTATCAAAGCTTTTATTAAGTGTATTAATTAGTTTGTATCAGTCATGTAATTCGGCGTATACCACCATTTTAGTCAAGTACTATTTCTTTCCCTTGATTCAGCTTATACCACCACTTCATTCAAGTACAATTTCTTTCCCTTGTTTGAGATACCAAACAAAGTAATTTATTAACAATAGTTAATTAACTTATTGGTTAATTTTTTATGAAGTGTTGTGTTGTCAGATAAAAGATATAATTGTTCATAATTTCAGCTTGATCCGAGATTAGGTGTGGGAGAAATAACGTATACAAACTTTTAGCCAGACAGACACACAGACAGACAGAGTGAGTTGATATAAGCTTTGTAAAAAAACAACAACAACAACAAGCTTACGGTGATCAACCATTTCATAATTAAAACAAAAAATGAATGTCTAACATTTCATAATTAAAACAAAAAATGAATGTCTAACATTTCATAATTAAAACAAAAAATGAATGTCTAACATTTCATAATTAAAACAAAAAATGAATGTCTAACATTTCATAATTAAAACAAACAATGAATGTCTAACATTTCATAATTAAAACAAACAATGAATGTCTAACGTTTCATAATTAAAACAAAAAATGAATGTCTAACATTTCATAATTAAAACAAAAAATGAATGTCTAACATTTCATAATTAAAACAAACAATGAATGTCTAACATTTCATAATTAAAACAAACAATGAATGTCTAACGTTTCATAATTAAAACAAGAAATGAATGTCTAACATTTCATAATTAAAACAAGAAATGAATGTCTAACATTTCATAATTAAAACAAACAATGAATGTCTAACATTTCATAATTAAAACAAGAAATGAATGTCTAACATTTCATAATTAAAACAAGAAATGAATGTCTAACATTTCATAATTAAAACAAGAAATGAATGTCTAACATTTCATAATTAAAACAAACAATGAATGTCTAACATTTCATAATTAAAACAAGAAATGAATGTCTAACATTTCATAATTAAAACAAGAAATGAATGTCTAACATTTCATAATTAAAACAAACAATGAATGTCTAACATTTCATAATTAAAACAAGAAATGAATGTCTAACATTTCATAATTAAAACAAGAAATGAATGTATAACATTTCATAATTAAAACAAGAAATGAATGTATAACAGCCCTTGGTGGCCTCCTTCAAAGAGTAGAACCATATTTCCAACCTTTTATGTTTTTACGCTGTAATTCCCCCCCCCCCCCCCCAGCCACCTTCTTAAACCCTCCCCACTCTCTGTCTTTAATTTATTATTGAGCATTCTATTCTCCCCGGTTTCTTGACTTCACATTATCATGAAAGATAAACTTTCAAGTTCCATTAACTCTGTCTTTGATGGCGGGTTGCGGGACTTGGGTATGATTGCAATAACAACAGTTTGTATTGATTCGTTACGTGGGGGGAGGGGGGGGGAGGGCGTTCTGGTGGCTGAAACAAAAGGAGGTAGATGATGATTTCTAGCTTTTAGTGAATTAAACGGACAGACAGAGAGAGAGACAGAGAGAGAGAGAGAGACAGACTGAAAGAGAGAGAGAAAGAGAGAGAGAGAGAGTTTTGAGTGACAAGTTTTCGGTGGTAAGGGACCTTAAAGTGGACACTAATCTTTTTATATTGGTCGATGGGAAAGTCTGGTAAACAATGTATAAAAGTGCTATTCTGAATTGCACATGGGAATGGTGGCAGAGTAGCAAGCTTCCAAGCCAAGAGGTCCTGGGTTTGGATCTCGGTGAAAACTTGGAAAATTGCGAGAGTTACTGCAGAGTTGATGAATCTAGCCATGGAATCGAGATACTACAGAATAATTCCTGGTACTGCCTGCAAAGACCGCATCACAAATTACAAGGGCGACTGGGCTCAGAAAGACTTTCTAAACATTGTCAAAAAAACAACAACAACTACAAAACAAAAAAAAACCAAAGCCAAGACTGTTCGACCGTATCACAAGATTCAAAAGGCTCGCAAAGTCCTTCCTGCTGGGAACTATTCCAGGACAAGGAAGGAGAGGCAGACGAAAAGAAGTAATGGGAAGACAGCATTAAAAAAACGGACGAGCCTGTTAATGAAAACGACTCTAATCCTGGCAAAAGACACAAACACACTATACCAGGGGCGTAGCTAGGAATTTTCCATTGTTTTGGGGCCCGGGGGGGGGCTTGACCTCTTTGGGGGCCCCTGCATTTTGCGTAATATTTAATTTTTAATGTATAAAAAACACTTAATTGGGGGCCCCCTCAAGTGGGGGCTAGGGGGATTTTCAAATTCCCCCCACACTCTAGCTACGCCACTGCACTATATATCTTAATTTCAAGAGTAGATTTAAAAAGGTTTACATAAAGTAACAAAAAAAAAGAGTAAAGTGCCCCTTTCAGACCTTGTAATCTATGGGGCAGATGATGTAAAGGTCATCTGTTTCTGGGGCCCACGACTAACGAGGGTGTCATGAGGCCAGCACAAGGTCATTACAAAAATGAGCTTCTCTAGCATGGACGAATATCTTCGAAATAAATTTGTAAATGTTCTTGGCTAATTATAGCACGTGTTCACTATAAGCAGTAGGAGCAAGTCATTGTATTTTCTTGTAGCTCATTTGCCCTAGAAACCTCCTATTTACACAATCCATGAGACCTTGACGCATACATTACGTGACAATTATATAATACTAGTCGACCCGCGGCGTAGCTTACGCCGCTATTTACAGTATTTAGTGACGGGTGAATACAAAGAAGATTACTGGTCCTTCCCCCCCCCCCCTTTTCTTTTCTACTGAGCCCAGCTCTGTCGCCGCGAAAGTTACGTGGGGTAACACTAGTCCGGCTTGCAGAAATAAAAGAGTTATCTTTCCATGACTTTTTCATCGAGGGTTAGAGAGTCGGCGTGCGTGCGTGTCTCGCATGGTTGGCCGAAGAAGGGAATTATATATACAGATTTTGATGTTTGGATGTTATGATTTTAATGATATAATGAGGATCCTGTCATTGGATTAGAGATGGCACAGAACGATGCAAGGTACCTCAGTAAGACTGCATCACAAACGAAGAGATTAGAAACAAGATTACACCGGATAATGGGCCCCACGATGTCCTGCTAACCACCGTAAAAAAAAAAAAAAAAAAAAAGACAACGGAAACTGAAATTTTTTTGGTCATATCACAAGGTTCTCAGGACTCGCAAAGACCTTTCTTCATGGCACAGTACCAGGAAAAAGAAGAACAGGCAGACGGAGAAAGCGATGAGAAGACGACATCAAAGAATTGACGGACCTGTCATTGAACGAGATTCTATAAAATCATTTGTGGTACCCCAACGGTTCACTAGATTAAGGGATACAAGTGAAGGTAAATGATTTTATTTCGTAAGTTTTAATCACCCAGCATCAACGTAACGTTGAATGTTTAAGATTTATATAGAAGTAGTTTTGGGTTCTATTTACGGTAGACACTTTTTTGATTGATATTGTCGTTACAGAGCTTATATCAACTCACTCTGTCTAACAGTCTGTCTTTCTGTCTGTATGGTAACAAGTTTGTACTCCTGATTTCTCCCGCACCCATTCTCGGATCTATTTGAAACTTTTAACACTTATTTATAATTATAGAACCTAGAATGAATCAATTAAAAAATTAACTAATTAATCAATTAACCCTTAAAGTGCTGAGCTTTTTAACAATGAGTGCATACAAAATGCAATTACAATTTTAATGTTTGGAGGCTAAACTGCCACACGCGCCTTAAGGGTTAATTAATTAATTGTTAATTATGTATTATATTTGATATTGAAAAAGGGTAATAACATCTACATTATAGAGACATATAGCTGTAAGTGCGGAGTTCTTCCCCTTAGATAAGTTTCTTTGTTGTTGTTTTTTATTAAAGGATTTAAAAAAAATATTTTTCTTGTTTTTTTTACATTATGACCTTATGTATTGTTGTTTTTTTGTCCCCGATTCTGTTTTTTATTCATTATGTTTTTTACCGATTCTATGTATTATATTAATTTTTATTTATGTTAATTTTTTATATCATCTTTCTTGGGTACAGATGGATGTTGTAACGTCAACCCTCTGTCACGTGGTATTAATGACGTTAGCTTTCGATTTGTAGGACATTTAAATTCATTTCCAATCGCCAGGAAATACAGGGAAGTTAATCCTGGAATGAAGTAATCTAATTTTCTCTTCCTGTCCTCCTCTGACATGCGCAGGAGGGGGAAGAAAAAGGAAGCTACATCAATTATCTTCTGCAAAACTTACCTCTGTCAAGCGACGTCTCAACGAATTTCTCTTGGTTAGAGAGTGGAGCAGCTGTCACCATGGCAACCGCTAAGGCGCCAATCAAAATCAAAGTGAGGCTGGACGGCATTTTGATCACGTGGTTGTTATGGGTTCACCTCGACAAGCTCTTTCTGTGTCTACCTTGTTGTGTTTGTTCTGCGCTAGAAAGTCATTCAACTTTTTAATGTTCTAACCTGATCAGAGACAAGAAATAAACATTTTTATTGATAATGGATAAAAACCATCAATCTTTTTATTGTGGCACGGGTTAAAGATGTTTCATAGGTTGAATAAGAGAGAGAGAGAGAAATGATCAATAAAAAATTATGATTAAAAAATAACATTTTTGTTACAGGCGTTTCGGACAAGAAGAGTGATTTAAAACTGATTTAAGAGTAATTTAATTGTGATTTAAGAATGATCTGAGAGTGATTTAAGAGTCATCTGAGAGTGATTTAATTACACATGTTTTAACATCCAGTGCTTTTGTTGAACCGGTCGAAAAAATAAAATGTATAACTGTTATTCAACATCAGCGGAAGTTTTCAGTCGACGTGAAAGTTTCAGTTAAAAACACAGGAAGTCACTAGATCTACCGGCCACACTTAGTAACGCATTGTTTGTACTTTAAAAAAACTTTAATTAAATACTAGTAATAATAATGAAAATAATAATCTTTATTGTCGGTAAGGAAATTTGTATTATAATTTGTGCATTACACCAAACAAAACTTTATAACTATAGGAAACCAAAATATACATTCACACCAGACTTTGTCATAGTGTACATGTAAAAGGTTTATATCAGACTATATAAAATTTCCATGTAAACGAGATCTAGTTCGAGGCAGAACATTTTCGAGTCGAAATTTTGGCGCGGCAGTCGTTTTAGCGCCGCCTTTTTGGTGCAGCCCTTTTGACGCTCAATGTATTAGGCACATTGTATATGTTTATTTATTACTAGCGCCGCCTTGTTAATCCAGCCATTTTGACGCTCAATGTATTACGTCTTTGTAGATGGCTAACCTACAAAAGAGAAGATAAGATAAGATAATTTTTATTGATCCAATCAAATGGAAATATTAGTTTGACTACAATTGACAACCTCGGCGTATCTACTGTACAATAACAATATAGACGCAACGCAGGGGTGTGGATAGGAATTTTCCGGGGGGCCCGGGAGGCTTGATCTCTTTGGGGGCCCTGCATTTTGCGTAATATTTAATTTTTAATTTAAAAAAATACCCATTATGGGCCCTACTCAAGTTGGGGCCCGGGGGATTTTTTAATTCTCCCTCTCCTTCCCCCACCCTAGTTACGACACTGGTTACATTTGATACACATATCTTACATATCTTAAGAAGAAAAGAACCTGACAGTCCCTATAATGATGTGAGGCTCGGTGACTGAGTGGTAAAGCGCTTGTGTTCGAATCCTGATTTTTAATTAAGATCTCTAGCACGCTTCTGAGTCAAACCCAGCTCTAATCGGTACCTGACGTAAGTTTGGGAAAAGTAAGGGCTCTTGGACTTTGTGCTGGCCTCATGACACCCTCGTTAACAGTGGGCCACAGAAACAGATGACCTTTACATCATCTGTCTTATAGATCGCAAGGTAGGAAAGGGCAACTTTACTTCTTAACATGATTATATTGTGTAGGATTTAAACATGTAAAAATAAATAAATAAATAAAATAAAAGTTATGGAAAAATATGCTAGGACAAATTTGTACAAGTGCTCCTTCTTCCCTAGTGCCATTTGAGAACGGAATGGGTTGCTTGAATCAGCCAGGAAAACCAAAGTTGAGGTCATTGATTAACATGCATGACTAGATGGACACATGAAATGCGTAGGACGTAATTATCTTCTCTTTTGAAGTAACGTCTGTAATAAATAAGATAAGATAAGATTTTGCTAATGCAAAAAAAAAAAAAAAAAAAGGTTATTTTATTTATATTTTCTTTAACTAAAAATGTATAAAAAAAAAAGATGGGTATTAAACTGTGCGTTTAGAACACGCGGCACATGATCTATATTCTAAAGGGTTGGAGAGGCGGTAACATGTTTAATAGCGTGGTCTCATAGTTCGAGATATCTATCAATGTATAATCATAATACGGCAAACACTAGATATCTATATTCACACTTTTTCCTTGCAAGAGGGGGGGGGGGGAGGAAGGGGAGAGAATGCAGACTATCTACAATATCCTCACTTTACGATAGAACAAAAAATATTTATTCTAAAATATAAAATCTTTACTTTTTTTTCAGTATTGTCAGAACTGCTAGCGCCAAAACGTCTAGCGCAAAAAGCTGGATCCAAAACTTTGTAAATTTGTATTAGTAAAATAACATGTAAAGAGTAAAAACACTATTTTAAAAAGCAAAAATATAAATAATTAAATTTAAAATTTACATTGTTAAGTTCCAAAGACGGCGACGGATTTAAATTTAAAACAGAAGTAACTCCTAGAGTATAAAAAATACACTAAAGGAAGATCTTTACATTTACAGGCAATGTTCTCTATAGTAGGATGTATTTCCCCTTTTCGACGATATCAAACAAATTAAATAGTGTTATTAATTAATAATTGGTTAATTTTTTGTTTCATTCTTTTTTGTTAGGTACAGTGAATAATTGTGTAAAGCTGGCATGTCAAACAAGGCTTTCGGGGGCCGCAGGCCGCCCGCATGGCCACCTCAAAAATTATCAAAATAAATGTTAAATTATTACGCTGGAAAATAAGAGATGACAAGCTACTTGAATTGAAAAATAGTTTAGTGGGAAGCGTGGTCGAGAGGCCAAGTGCGCTTGAACTTGGCTTGACTTGGCTACCTATGAAAGGGGGGGCCGACACCCGACTCGGGCAGAGCTGTGTTTACTAAGCGCCCGAAAAACCTTCTTCTAGATACCCCCTGCCCCCACTTGTCCACAACTGAGATTGGACCAAAGCGCCCCACTGGTCCACAACTGAGATTGGACCAAAGCGCTATGAGCATGCTATAAGCATGATTGTAGCGCTATACATTATCCATAATTTATTTATTTGTTAAACTGATCAACGAGAGTGAGTGTGCAGTGAAAGCCTGCTACATTTTGTCTAACTTAATTGCTTAAGTGCAAGGCATAGCACATCATTTATTAAGGAATGTGTCGTTAAAGCTGCCGAAATTATTTGTCCAGAAAAGGTGAAAGCATTCAAAGAAATAGCGTCATCTAGTAACACTGTGGCAGAAAGAATAAATGACATGTCAGTCAGCTTGAGGGAACAAATAAAAAACAAAATAGTTGATTTTCGAGTTCTTTTCATTGACTCTCAATTAATGGACCTCATTCACCAATCGTAAACAAACAACATTTAGTCACGGGATGTTATTGATAAAACAACGAAAAAAAACGTCACGTGACAACCGTCATGAATTAAACATGAGATCGTAAATTATATAGAAGAGATAGAGCACCACGTGGCTAAATGTGGTTTGTTTACGATTGGTGAATGAGGTCCATTAACTGATGTAACTGATGGACATTTCCGAATTGACGAATGGGTTCAGGATTTGGCATTTGCAGATGATCTTACCGGTCACCTGCATGACTTCAAGGTAAAGACGCAATTGTCACAACTGCGTGTGATGATGTGAAGTACCTTCAACCAAACGTACGACTATGGATGAACCAAATATGAAGAGAAAATCTTGTTCACTTCTCAACGTGTCAGGGACTAAAAAGGTTAAATACGGCTGCAACATTTGGTAAATATGGGTTAGGGTTAGGGTTACAGTCCTACACCTGGAATAGTTATTATATGCTTGAATTTTCGTTGTCTCTCCATTTTCATTTGCTCCTGAAAATGCTGCTGGTAACTGCTGATAGAATAGCAGCCAGATTCTTTGTTAAAAGCGAAGTATATAGATGTGGCTGTGCCAATATTTTACATTTATTTACCTGAACGGTACGTTGAATTGCGGAAATTAGCAGCCCGAATTCTTGCTATGTTTGCAAGCACTGATCTCTGTGAGCAGTTCTTTTCCATAATGAAAGCTACAAAAACACCTTCCCCTTCGAGATTATTTGATCAAAATTTGTCATCAGTGATGAAAAAGTCAGAGGCAAACAAACTTCAACATAACATTAATATACTTGTATCCCAGAAAAAAATGTCAAGCACCAGGACAAAGCAAATAATGCGTAATCATTGTAATTTTTAATTAGTAAATCATAGTACAAATTTAACTAACTAAGGGACATGTATTCCATTTCCATATGGACAATAAAGAATATTATATTATTATATTATATTAGTTTTGTATTCTATTGTATTGTTTCTAATTTACATAAAACTAGTAGGCTGTTTTGCAACTGTTGGCTGCGGCCTCTCACGTTATATTAAGTTTCTCTTGTGGCCCATACAACTTAATGAGTTTGACATGCCTGGTGTAAAGCTTCAACTTGATATGAGAAGGGGGAGAAATAATGTGTACAAGGATTGCACCAGACGACAGAGTTTAAATATTTGGTTTTAAGCTATCTATGGCTCATGGTTCAAAAAATTCTGGTATTTTACCAAAAACTTAGTGATGGCCTAAAGCGTCAATCTTAAGTTTTCAAGTTCAGTCATCTGACCATCTGAAGTTTTCAAGTTCAGTCATCTGACCATCTGAAGTTTTCAAGTTCAGTCATCTGACCATCTGAAGTTTTCAAGTTCAGTCATCTGACCATCTGAAGTTTTCAAGTTCAGTCATCTGACCATCTGAAGTTTTCAAGTTCAGTCATCTGACCATCTGAAGTTTTCAAGTTCAGTCATCTGACCATCTGAAGTTTTCAAGTTCAGTCATCTGACCATCTGAAGTTTTCAAGTTCAGTCATCTGACCATCTGAAGTTTTCAAGTTCAGTCATCTGACCATCTGAAGTTTTCAAGTTCAGTCATCTGACCATCTGAAGTTTTCAAGTTCAGTCATCTGACCATCTGAAGTTTTCAAGTTCAGTCATCTGACCATCTGAAGTTTTCAAGTTCAGTCATCTGACCATCTGAAGTTTTCAAGTTCAGTCATCTGACCATCTGAAGTTTTCAAGTTCAGTCATCTGACCATCTGAAGTTTTCAAGTTCAGTCATCTGACCATCTGAAGTTTTCAAGTTCAGTCATCTGACCATCTGAAGTTTTCAAGTTCAGTCATCTGACCATCTGAAGTTTTCAAGTTCAGTCATCTGACCATCTGAAGTTTTCAAGTTCAGTCATCTGACCAAGTTTTTGAATTGAGTCGACTGACCATGTCAAGTTTTTAAGCTCAGCTGGGGACACATAGTTTTCGTTTAATCTACGACGAACTGAAACTATTTTAATGAACCGCTCATTGATTTCTTCATGACTTTCATGCCAATCTTCACAAATCTAAAATTGAGAACTTTCTCAATTATTCCTTTCCTTTTAAAAAAGAAGATTTAGCTTTGAAGCGTCTCCATGTCACTTTAACCTGGTCTCTGTGATCAAAAATATAAAATCGGGGCCGAATTTACCCATAGGCAACACGCTATAGCGTAGGGCCCCTAAAAAATATTTAGCATTTAGTAATACCTCTTCTGGAATTCCAAACGGCCCTCACATATTTCAAATAGCTCAGGGCCTTTTCAAGATTAAAAATGCCACTGGCAAATTCCTTTTTCTTTTCGCAAATGTACCTCTAGTTGCTGTTTGTTTAAATAAAAAGGTAAATCTACGTGAATTAAGAAAGCAAAGGGAAAGCTGAGAAACAAGATGACAATTTTTATCGTGATTAAAACAAAAACAACAAATCACTGGTGGTTATTCCCCTTTGAATGATTATGTGTCCTGTGTATTACAAGTAGAATTTAACACGAGAAGGGGAGACAAAGGCGGCATAATTATTTCTGATCACGAAAGAATTATTTAGAATCATGACCCTGTAACCTGGAAAAGAGTTTACAACACACACAAACACACACACACACGCTACACAAAAAAACAACAACACGCAATGAATCATGGGATCGTATATAAAATGTGGGCCACAGCGGACGACAGGAGACATGGCAGGCAAAACAACGATCAAAGGTGTGGATCTGAATCAAACTCTGATATTATTTTCCCATAATAATTGCTTATCAAAAATGTATGCTTCTATGGGTAAATATATATCTTGTTATTGATGTCGTCCGGCTAGCATTCATCAATATTTATTTATTCCATATTGTCATCCACTGGAAGATTGCCGGACGATGCTTGTAATAATTGATCTATATAGTGTTTTAAAAATGGTTGACACCTACTTAAATTAGATCATAAGTAATGCCTTTGCTTTAAGAACGAGTCTTCAGATAAAATATCTAATGTATAAAGCAGAAAGAAAGGCGTATGTATGTATGTCCCTAATAAAAATCAAAACCGTTTGACCAATCGTGAAAAAACTTGGCATAAATGTTCCTTAAATCATGGCGGAGACCATATCGAATGTTTAATGTCCCTCCCTCGACGAGAGGACCCTAAAACAATAGACAAAAAGTACATAATGTATCCTATTAAAGAACGAAACTTTGAACAAATCGGATAAACCCGTTTTCACAGTATTTTATATTGGATATGAATTTGTCGGCTAAACGGGTAAATCCATTTTAACAGTCTACTTTCATTTTCATGGTTAATGAAAAATTTGAAAGGAACATGTTGATAAATCAAACGGAGGTAACAGTCAAATAACGAAATCCAATAACACATGCGAAAGGCCAGCAATAGAAGGTAGACGACGCTGATAGTGAAAGTCGAAGAAGACGTTTAATAATAACGAAGGGATCTAAATCTCTACGTCTATAAGAGCCACTTCTCTCTAAAGCCAACAGAAGTAATCTGTATACATTTCGCTATTCTTCCTCAAAGCCTAGTCCATTATATTAAATGGTCTATTCATTGTCTCTAAGTCATAACTTCCCTTATTTATAAAACAAATAACTAATTCCTAATCGTGTCATAACATTTGACATTGATCTAAATTCACTACATAAAGTAAGGCCCTCGGGCCATATCCGGCTAGGAAGATCTTTATTTGAAGACAAAATAAAATCTGTACACAATGTATGAAAGCTGTACACAATATATGAAAGCTGTACACAATATATGAAAGCTGTACACAATGTATGACACTGTAGAACAGGGGGATAAGGGGACACAATTCTATTCAATGTATTTATTTCCCTTTGTTTACTACAAGTCCTCCTACTAGCTTGCAAACTCTCCATGGGTTCAAGAATCAAAAACGTTGGAAACTGGAAACTAGGTGAACGGTATATATCGAAAGTGGTGACGATTTTCTTAGAAGGTCGCGGTGGCTGAGTGGTAAAGCGCATGGCTTTCGAATCAGGTGTCCCGGGTTCGAATCCTGTCGAAGACTGGGATTTCAATTTTGGAATCTTTGGCGCCGCTCCACCCAGCTCTAATGGGGTTTTTTGTGGCCCGCGGTTAACGAGGGTGTCATGTGGGCTGCACAACAACCAACCGCCTTTGCTTTTCTCCAACTAACCTCAGGAAACCATTAGCGTTGGGTGGACTCAGGGGCGCCCCCGAAAATCTCTAAATTCTAAATCCCAGTTTCATCGAGATTCGAGTCCAGGAGCCCAGTTTCGGAAGCCGAGTGACCACTCGGTCACCGCGCACCCAATCATCACATTCAAGCAAAAAAAAATAAATAATCTCTCTGCGTGACATTATGTCTTTAAGTGTGACAGAAGTTGTATTAAAACACTTTTTTTTTAATACACGTTTTCTATCATGCTCACTCACATTCATTAAATAATTCACTAATTCTCTCTAATCTCTTCCCTTCCCTGCTCTCTCTCCTCCTCTCTTCCCGCTCTCCTTCCCCCCTCTCTCTCCCTCCTCTCTATTACCCCCTCTATTTCCCGCTCTCCCTCACCCTCTCCTTCTCAACCTGTGGGTCGCGACCCCCTTAGGTGTCGATTGACGATTTGCCAGGGGTCGCCAAAGACCATCGAAAATATGGATTACTTTTGTCTTTTCTTCTATTGCTCTCCCTCTCTCCCTATTACCTCTTCTCTCCCCGCCCTCCCTCCCGCCTCTCTCTCTCCTCCTCTCTCTATTACCTCCTCTCTTCCCGCCCTTCCTCCAGCCTCTCTCACTCCTCCTCTCTCTATTACCTCCTCTCTTCCCGCCCTCCCTTCCGCCTCTCTCTCTCCTCCTCTCTTTATTACCCCCTCTCTCCCCGTCTCTCTCTCCTCCTCTCTCTCTCCTCCTCTCTCTATTACCTCCTCTCTTCCCGCCCTCCCTTCCGCCTCTCTCTCCTCCTCTCTCTATTACCTCCTCTCTTCCCGCCCTCCCTCCAGCCTCTCTCTCCTTCTCTCTCTATTACCTCCTCTCTCCCCGCCCTCCCTCCCTCCTCTCTCTCTCCTCCTCTCTCTATTACCTCCTCTCTTCCCGCCCTTCCTCCAGCCTCTCTCACTCCTCCTCTCTCTATTACCTCCTCTCTTCCCGCCCTCCCTTCCGCCTCTCTCTCTCCTCCTCTCTTTATTACCCCCTCTCTCCCCGTCTCTCTCTCTCCTCCTCTCTCTCCTCCTCTCTCTATTACCTCCTCTCTTCCCGCCCTCCCTTCCGCCTCTCTCTGCTCCTCTCTCTATTACCTCCTCTCTTCCCGCCCTCCCTCCAGCCTCTCTCTCTCCTCCTCTCTCTATTACCTCCTCTCTTCCCGCCCTCCCTCCAGCCTCTCTCTCCTCCTCTCTCTATTACCTCCTCTCTTCCCGCCCTCCCTTCCGCCTCTCTCTCTCCTCCTCTCTTTATTACCCCCTCTCTCCCTGCCCTCCCTCCGACCTCTCTCTCTCCTCCTCTCTCTATTACCTTTTCTCTCCCCACCCTACCCCTCTCGCTCTCCTCAACGTGTGTGCGATGAATTATTGCGTGGAATGAAAATCAATACTTCTACTTACAGCCCTGAGGGTCACCAGAGGTCAACGGAAATCAATTGATGAACCAAGCCTCTTTGTTGACCTTTGGCATTTCTTTATCTTTTTATAATGGACGTTTTGCTTATTTACTCTGTTATGGATCGCCATACCCACCGCCCCCTACCCACCCACACCCACCGCACGTCATAGGATGCATTGATTTTATCCAAAGCTTGTGGTCTCCAGTTAGTGCAAATAGACTGTACAGCACATGATGCGCATCTTATATTATCTTATGATGTACATTCTTTTATTATCTTATATTATGGTCTTTGCCGCAGTCGTTACCTGGTCGTGTGGTACGCACTTCACACTGCCGTCATAGTTGTCACGGTTTTGTACTTTGTACCCTGCCCTGTTCCATTAAATCTTTTGGTTTGTCAAAACAAAACAAAGCAAAAAGCGTAGGAGAAAAGAATATAATGGCTTAGTTATGGCTCAATTCAGTTTTAAAACTTATCGACTATTATGTAACGGCTCAATTCAGTTTTAAAACTTATCGACTATTATGTAACGGCTCAATTCAGTTTTAAAACTTATCGACTATTATGTAACGGCTCAATTCAGTTTTAAAACTTATCCACTATTATGTAACGGCTCAATTCAGTTTTAAAACTTATCGACTATTATGTAACGGCTCAATTCAGTTTTAAAACTTATCCACTATTATGTAACGGCTCAATTCAGTTTTAAAACTTATCGACTATTATGTAACGGCTCAATTCAGTTTTAAAAATTATCAACTATTATGTAACGGCTCAATTCAGTTTTAAAACTTATCGACTATTATACAACGGCTCAATTTAGTTTTAAAACTTATCGACTATTATACAACGGCTCAATTCAGTTTTAAAACTTATCGACTATTATGTAATGGCTCAATTCAGTTTTAAAACTTATCGACTATTATGTAACGGCTCAATTCAGTTTTAAAACTTATCGACTATTATGTAACGGCTCAATTCAGTTTTAAAACTTTTAGACTATTATGTAATGGCTCAGTTCAGTTTTAAAACATATCAACTATTACGTAAAAGTTTAGTTTAATTTTTAAAATTATCGACTATTATGTAATGGCTCAGTTCAGTTTTAAAACTTATCCACTATTATGTAACGGCTCAATTCAGTTTTAAAACTTTTAGACTATTATGTAATGGCTCAGTTCAGTTTTAAAACATATCAACTATTACGTAAAAGTTTAGTTTAATTTTTTAAAATTATCGACTATTATGTAATGGCTCAGTTCAGTTTTAAAATTATCGACTATTATGTAATGGCTCAGTTCAGTTTTAAAACTTATCGACTATTATGTAATGGCTCAGTTCAGTTTTAAAACTTATCGACTATTATGTAAATGCCCAGTTCCGTTTTAATCTACAAATAAGATTTTTTAATAATTAAATTCTAAATGTAATCTTATCTTATCTTATATAATACAGACGTTACTTCAAAAAAGAAGATGATTACGTCCTACGCGTCATGCATTTAGTCATGCATATTAACCAATGACTTAAATTCTGCCAAGTCACTGGTTTTTCTGGCTAGCTCAGGCAACCCATTCCATGCTCTAATAGCACTAGGGAAGAAGGAGTATTTGTACAAATTTGTCCTAGCATATGGGACGAGGAATGTGCCTTTATTTTTGTGTCTTTCAGAGTATTTTATTAAATTTTGTTTTTGTATTTGAAGATTATGGTTCAGTGTTTTATGTATAATTGCTACTTTACTTTTGAGTCTTCTGTCCTGAAGGCTTTCTAAATTTAGTGATTTTAATAATGGTGTTACCCTAGTCAAATGTGAATATTCGTTTGTTATGAATCTCACTGCTCTATTTTGTGTTTGTTCCAGTTTCTTAATGTTTTCTTGAGTTGAGGGGTCCCACACGGTGGATGCATATTCTATTATTGGCCTAACCAAGGTTAAATAACATTTTAGTTTTATGTTCTTATTTGATTTATAGAAATTTCTTTTAATAAACCCTAATGCTTTGTTTAATGGTTAATGAAAAATTTGAAAGGAACATGTTGATAAATCAAACGGAGGTAACAGTCAAATAACGAAATCCAATAACACATGCGAAAGGCCAGCAATAGAAGGTAGACGACGCTGATAGTGAAAGTCGAAGAAGACGTTTAATAATAACGAAGGGATCTAAATCTCTACGTCTATAAGAGCCACTTCTCTCTAAAGCCAACAGAAGTAATCTGTATACATTTCGCTATTCTTCCTCAAAGCCTAGTCCATTATATTAAATGGTCTATTCATTGTCTCTAAGTCATAACTTCCCTTATTTATAAAACAAATAACTAATTCCTAATCGTGTCATAACATTTGACATTGATCTAAATTCACTACATAAAGTAAGGCCCTCGGGCCATATCCGGCTAGGAAGATCTTTATTTGAAGACAAAATAAAATCTGTACACAATGTATGAAAGCTGTACACAATATATGAAAGCTGTACACAATATATGAAAGCTGTACACAATGTATGACACTGTAGAACAGGGGGATAAGGGGACACAATTCTATTCAATGTATTTATTTCCCTTTGTTTACTACAAGTCCTCCTACTAGCTTGCAAACTCTCCATGGGTTCAAGAATCAAAAACGTTGGAAACTGGAAACTAGGTGAACGGTATATATCGAAAGTGGTGACGATTACGTAATAGTTGATATGTTTTAAAACTGAACTGAGCCATTACATAATAGTCTAAAAGTTTTAAAACTGAATTGAGCCGTTACATAATAGTGGATAAGTTTTAAAACTGAACTGAGCCATTACATAATAGTCGATAATTTTAAAAATTAAACTAAACTTTTACGTAATAGTTATTTAGCGTCCCATAATTAAGATGATTCGCGAGATTAAATTCTTAAATAAATAATTCTGAGCAGGATAAGTTGGCACGGCATGACCTGAAATGAGCCAACATTCCAAAACAGCCCAAACCATTGTTTGATAACATGGAGATCGAGAGCGTCTTCGTTCAGCTTTATGCGATACTGAGATTCGATACCCAGCTGAAGGGGGAATAAGTCTTAAAGAATTAAAAGGAAAAATTTCAGATTGAGTTATGGGCTTTCTATTGGAACAAAGCGAAACAACCTGAAGAAAAAGATCCCCCCCCCCCCCACCAGGGGATTTTTATCATTAAGTTAATGACAGTAGACTGCATTTTTTATCATTGCAAATCTTGTATTAACTCAAAACGAAATTTCCTTTCGAGCAATGAAGCAAAGTAAGAGAGTAGGGAAAAAATTTAATAAAATACTCTGAAAGACACAAAAATAAAGGCACATTCCTCGTCCCATATGCTAGGACAAATTTGTACAAATACTCCTTCTTCCCTAGTGCTATTAGAGCATGGAATGGGTTGCCTGAGCTAGCCAGAAAAACCAGTGAATTGGCAGAATTTAAGTCATTGGTTAATATGCATGACTAAATGCATGACGCGTAGGACGTAATCATCTTCTTTTTTGAAGTAACGTCTGTATTATATAAGATAAGATAAGATAAAAAGGGAAAGAGATATAGCGACACGGAAGGGGAGGAGGCGATATAATGAAACTAAAGTGTTTTAGTACAAAGGTTGCACCAACTAATTTCTATTTATAGATATACCTCCATTTCTGACAGTTTCCCAGAGAATATATTCGCAACCATAGACATAAATAAATATAGACTGGCCGATAAAAGAGTCTTATGAAACGAAAATTTGTGACTTGCAATTTTGTGTACTTTATTATACAGCATTTATGAGCAGTATAGTTTTGTTTAATCTCTAAGACTGAAGATCATGCAATTTTTCAGAATTCGGAAATCCGACAACAATAGATATACAGGTTTTCAAGTTACAAGTTATTTCCCTTTTCCAGTCTATATTTATTTATGTCTATGTTTGCAACATACAAACTCGAGTCTGTAGAAAGCAGACATCTCTAGACGTGGACACAGTTTTGATAATTCACAATCAACAATAATTTTCAGTCATCTATAATCCGTGTTTTAAATACTAAAAGAATGTAGTGCAGGGGTTCTCAACCTGTGAGTCGCGACCCCCTTAGGGGCCGATTGACGATTTGCCAGGGGTCGCCTAAGACCATCGAAAATATGGATTACTTTTGTCTTTTCTTCTATTGCTGTGTGGATGGGGGTCGCCGGCGCCGCAGAGTGGGGATTGTAAAAAATGGTCACCGAGCTAAAAAAATGAGAACCACTGATGTAGTGGCAATTTTAAATGTTATATAAAATAACAATAAAAATCTAATGATGGTCTTTGAGTTCTCATTTTTTTAAAAATTTCTTGTAATGGTTCAAGGCTGCAAATAGTACTTTTATGAACGATTTTATTTTGTATTAAGTACTTTTAATGAACTATTTTATTTTAAATCAACAGCTGACTTAAACAACGGTTAGCGATGGCTATTCTTGGACCTCAAAAAAAAATTCAATCCTGAAATTTCCGGTCTCCTCTACTAGTGACTAGTCTGTATTGGTAAACAGGACATGACCAAAAACACAAATCCATTCTTCGATGGTCGATATGAGATCTTAATGCGGGATGAATCTTGCATAGGTCAGGGGCGCGGAGTGATATCAGAAGACGCTGAAAAGGGCGCGGAAATCAATGCGGAAACCATTCCGCGAGATGAAAAAGAACGATGAATTTTAAGCTTGGCGTAAAGGTCAAAGCAAACTAGTTTCAAAGGAATTGTGTTGTCTGCTTGGGCGGTGACTGAGGAGAAACTCGTCCCGAGGGTAGAGGCTAATTGGTTTTCTGAGATGTGGGAGCGGGGGGGGACAAAATAAAGCGCGATGTGCTTTAAAAAAATAAAGACTTTGAAAGTATGGACATTTATGTTCATAGAGGGCGACTTCAGAACATTCTCATTATCCGAAGTGTTTTAGTTCGTTGAAGTTTCGGCCCCAGACATATGATTCCCTACAGACACGGGAGCCCGCTGTGAAAGTGAATTATAGTTATGTTTTTTGTGACCTCAGAAGAAATGGATGCAGCATTATTTGTATGTCCTGGATTTCTATCTGAAGCGCTTTACTCAAGGACTTACATAAAAAAATCGAACCCAATTAAGTATCATGGAATAATCTAATCTAATCTTATAATCTTATCTATACATACTTTACTTCAAAAAAGATGATTACGCCCTACGCGAGTCCCTAGTTCAATCTACTCATGCATGTTAATCAATGACTTTAGCTCTGTCAGTCACTGGTTTACCTGGCTGATTCAGGCAAACCATTCCATGCTCTTATAGCACTAGGGAAGAAGGGGTATTTGTGAAAATTTGTCCTAACATATGTAACGAGGAACGTGCCTTTACCTCTGCGTCTTAGTGAACTACTGGCACTAATCAGAGATTTAAACGGGGGAAATAACTGAAGAGGAAGTTGTAGTGTGGAGACAATTAATTTCTGTGTGTGTTTGTCTTCCTTTTGCGGTTTCCTGACACGTCTTTGCTAGCGAGCACCTACACTATGTAATCATGACACATTCCCAGTTACGATCAACAAGGCAGTCGCAAAATAGATTCATAACAAACGAATATTTTCATTTGATTAGAGTACCACCATTTCAAGACAAAACCGTAAGATAGCAATTATATATAAAACATTCATCTTTAATTTACAAATATAAAGATACAGAAAACAAAAACCTATTAAAATACTCAGAAATTCTCAAAGACAGAGGCACATTATTTAATCCATATGGTATGGCCGGTTCATATAAGTGCTCCTTCCCTGGTCCCATTATGAGTAGAGAATGGAATGGGTTGCCTGAATCAACCAGGAAAACCAACGACTTAGTATAGAGTTTAAGTCACTAATTACAACGATTGACGTAATTATCTTTACTTTTGAAGTAACGTTTCCTAATGGCATGCGTCTCAAATAGCCTCGTACAACCTGTCCAGCCCTCAGGCGTGGCTCAGAACTTGAGTCCGGCGGAATTGTTTTCACTAACAGAAAAAAGGCAAAGGCCAGTAACTGGCGCCTCTACCAGTAAGCTTCGGACAGGAGGGGGGTTCGTTGGCCTCTGCTACCTTAGAGCTATACTCATTCATGGGAAGGCTTCAGAGTCAACCCTGAGGAAAAATCAGGAGCCGGTGACTCTTACTTAGGCAATTTGCAACACACAGTGCTACACCCTGGCAGAGCCTGCGACGCCGCTGCGTGGAGAGAGGGGGAAACTGATGTGTGGGCTACATCATTCCGACCACAGCTTATGCCCAGGCATTCATCCGACCACATCTCATTTCCATTTGATCCATGGTCGCTTCAAGACTGAAGGAGGCCATAACTCTGAAAAGGTTAAAAGCGCGGCCTTAGGCCGATGTAGTTAACAAAAAAAAATATGGCTCTTACGGAACTCTTCCAATGTTTGGGTTCGAGGATGTTATTGGCAGACGATAGCCCATTGTCACGTGATCCACGCATCTATCATTGGGGCTGAGAAAGCTATTGGCTGTCAAGGAGACTAAACACGGGTCGTCTGCTTGGTGATAAAGAGAGAGGGGGTGGGTGGGGATGCAGTACCGCACCGAGACAGGAAGAATCGAATTGGTCTTGCTACCGACACGGACAATAATGGTGGAATATTGATGAATTTATGTATAAACAACTATGACAGCTGAGCCCCTCCAAACAAACACACAAACACACTAGACCTAACGCTCGCCCGACCCCCCCCCCAAAATCCATTTGGTTTTATTTGCGACAGTTATGGTATATATATATATATCATGTGTTGGTCGCAAGATACTCAGAGCTCACGTGACGACCTCCTCTAGCAGACGTGTTGATGGATAGAGAGTATCGACTGATGACGTCATCGGGTATATTTGTTCGAGATCTTGACAAGTAACGCGAGATTCTATTGTTTCACTTCTGAAGGACTGTTAGACAGCTCATTTAGGGCGGTGCTAGTGTTCTAACATCAGATGGATCATGGGGCAGTCGATACAATAAAAATATGAATTTTTTTAGTGAAGAAGATTGAATTATAAATAAATACACACATTTGTAAAACGTATTGGAAAGACTATGAAGAAATTAAAATAAAGCATTAAAGTTTATTAAAATATTTTTTTTTACATATCAAGCCAGTAAAAAAAAAAGTAAAGTTCCCCTATCAGACGTAGCGAACTATGTGGCAGATGATGTAAAGGCCTTCTGCTTCTTTGGCCCACGGTTAACACACAACGACCAGCCGCCTTTACTTGTCCCTTACTAATGTCAGGTACCCATTACAGCTGGGTGGACTCAGAGGCGCCTAAAGATCCCAAACTTAAAAATCCAAGTCGTCATCAGGATTCGAACTCGGGACCCCCGGTTCAGAAGCCAACCGCTCTACCGCTCAGCCAACGCAAATCAAGAAAGTACAATAATTATGAGCAAATAAAAGTGAGCAAATAGATGCTATCTTATTAGATTTTTTCAAGGCTTTTGAGAAAGTTCACCTCCATAGTTTGCTTAAAAAGTTAAATATTTTGGCATTAATGGTCCATTGCATCAGCGGATTAAAGATTTTTTGATAGGGAGAGAACAAACTGTAATAATAAATGGCTCCAAATCAACACCGATAACAGTTAACTCAGGTGTACCTCAAGGAAGTCTGTTGTTTGTTTTACATGTTTCGGATGTTCCTTCGAAATTGAAGATAGTTTACTTCCTAGTCCAAACCTCCCGCAGGACGACGGGGGGATGGGAGCGGGCAGGATTTGAACCCTCGACCATCGATAAATCCGAACGACAGCCAGCGCCCAAAAAAAAATCAAACAAAGCATTAGGATTTATTAAAAGAAATTTCTATAAATCAAATAAGAACATAAAATTAAAATGCTATTTAACTTTAGTTAGGCAAATAATGGAATATTCATCCTCTGCTTCGGACCCCTCGACTCAAGATGACATTAAGAAACTGGAACAAACACAAAATAGAGCAGTGAGATTCATAACAAACCAATATTCCCACTTAACCAGAGTAACACCTTTAGTAAAATCACTAAATTTAGAAAGCCTTCAGGACAGAAGACTCAAAAGTAAAGTAGCAATTATACATAAAACACTGAACCATAATCTTCAAATACAAAAACAAAATTTAATAAAATACTCTGAAAGACACAAAGATAAAGGCACATTCCTCATCCCATATGCTAGGACAAATTTGTACCAATACTCCTTCTTCCCTAGTGCTATTAGAGCATGGAATGGGTTGCCTGAGCTAGCCAGAAAAACCAGTGACTTGGCAGAATTTAAGTCACTGGTTAATAGCATGACTAAATGCATGACGCGTAGGACGTAATCATCTTCTTTTTTGAAGTAACGTCTGTATTATATAAGATAAGATAAGAAAAGAGCGAGAAACAGGCAAACGTTTAGAAACAAGATGCACTGGTTACTGTTTTTTGCTGCTATGAATTCCAGATAAAATGTTCAACATATTAACTGTGAAGTGATGGAACTAGTATTAGATCAAATACATGTAGAGCGTCGTTTATCCGAACGTTTATTATCCGGAGCGTCAAATATCCGGACCAGTTGTTTTTTTTAATCAATCACATGTACTGTAATGCACATATACTGTATGAATACGCTTTCGAACAGGCAATGCTCAACAGTTGTTTCGCGCGAGGCGAAAAGTGACGGAAAAACCCAAGGTGAGGTAAAATTGCGACATTTGTCACCTATTTTGCTCGTTCTTCACGCACGTGTCCCGCATGTGATGATTTTCAATATTCGTATAGTGTCCGGTTGCATATACTGCATGGATCGCTTCCGGTTTTCGGTTATCCGAACAATCGCGTATCCGAACGGTGTCCGGTCCCAATTGAGTCGGATAAACGACGTTCTACTGTAGTTGGTATCAATATTTAAACATTTTCACCTAGAAGTGTTTTAGTACCGCGTAAATGTGTAGAATGTAGAACTCATAAAACATTTCTTTATTCATTTAAAATATCTTTCAGTCGTTTGATTCTGTAAAGAAATGGTAAAAACATTTAGTATTAAGGCATTATTACTTGCCCTAACTGAATTAAATATAATGACTTATTACTTAGGTACACTACTTGCAAAGGATTGTCTTTTGGTAAATGTACCGATGCATTCAGATTACTCAATTGTTTTGCCTCAATTTACATTCATCTTATTGGCGGAAGAAGGGCCCACCAACATATTCTTGAACCCGGTCCCACGGCTACATTGCTACACCACTGACTCTAAGATGATAGAACTTCTCTTCGCAAAGATAGTTTTGTACTTTAACACATAAACATACTAATTATAGGATAAGAAAAGATAAGATAACTTTATTGATCCAAATAAATGGAAATTCATTTTGACTACAATTGACAACCTCAGCGTATCTACTGTACAGTAACAATATAGATGCATGATATACATGCACATACGAACAACATACACACTTTAAAAACAACAACACATAGACACTCATAACCAGCGCTTTATAAATTGACTTCTATGTACTTCTCGATGGTGACAGAATGTTAATTTTTAATGTTGGTCATCCAGGGTCTATTATTACTGAAATGTATTTAATTTTCTTCTTTGATATAATTATGTTTTCACAGAACTGGATGTACGAATTAACAGTGGTGTTAAGTTCATCTGTCTTGGCAGTTGTTTACAAACATGTCCCAATCTGCTCCAGACAACAGCGTCATCAGACCGTGACTTGATGGACTGTACTTCGGGTTTTGTTGTTTTGAAAACCGGTTTGTACGTGGGTGTAAGATGGATCATTGTGCGGTCCGACTCTCCTAGGGGAAATGACGATCGAGATGTGTAGGCCATTTTTATGTTGCTATGACACATGTCCAAAGTTTTACCGTGCCTTGTGGGACAATTAAGACTATAAGTTTGAGCTAACGAAAGATGATTGCAATCCCCCATAACTAGTCGGACAGCATCAGAACTTATAGTCCTAAGTAGGGTAAAGTGCGAAGTTCGAGCGCATTAAGCCCGCTGGCAGCTATTTTCAAGTTTGGATTTTTATAGCACCGTAACGGTCTGACCTATGAGAAAACTGATAGTATCTCTGAATTCCTCGTCCTTTTATGTATCACTAGGCTTAGTTAAAATTAAATACGAAGTCAAAGAGATGTAGGGTAAGTATCGCCAAGCGTACTTTTCCTCGAGCGGATTTTTCCCCAGTTAGTAAGCTCGATCGGGTTGATGGAAGGTTCGAACAGATCAAAGATAAATATATCTAAAAACATGTTTTAATATTTAATTTTTACTACAAAGTAATTTTCTTTTTACTCCAGCGCAAGAACACCATCCATCGCACCATTTCCCACCCTCCACAACTTCAAATAGTCTCTTTAAGCTGATGAGCAATCAGACTTAAAAATACCCTTAAGCCCATTATCCATTTCCTTCACTACCGGGTAGTAAAAAAGAATAACTCCACACCTTCTGAGTTTAACCTCACCATGAACTTAGCCTTTACAAGGAAAAGGAAATAGTATGTGTCGGAAGTAAAGAAAAAAGGTGCATGCGCAGTAGCAATATAGTAGTAATTTGGTAAACATTCAAATAAAAAAGTTTTAGCAATAAAAAGTGAACTGTTCGAACCTCTTGACAAATCGGGGCTGCTCGAACTTCGCACTTTACTCTATATGTACAATTTCTAGTAAATGTTTTGCTGCTTTCTCTGCGTTGGCTGTGGGTGGTATATACACAAGTATGGCGTAAAATTGTGTAAACTCTCTCGGCAGGTAGTATAGCCTGAGATTGTTACATTGTAGTTCAATATCGGTCGTACACACTTTAGTTTTGATTGAGATATTGTTGACACAGCAGTACTGTTTAGTGACATAAATGGCCAGTCCTCCTCCTCTTGTTTTGCCACTATATGTTGTCCTGTCTGATCTGTACAAAAGAAACGCATCAAAGTCTACTGATGTGTCGGGAATTATTTCATTTAGCCATGTTCCAGTGAGACAGATTCGCGAGTTTTCACGGAATCGGTAGAAAGGTCAGCAGCACCAATCAAGTTCGTCCATTTTTGTTATTTAGTGATCTAACATTATGTTATGTATCGGCCATTTGTTTCCAAGATGGCGGGTGTGTACAAAGATTCATTGATGATCATATTATTTACGCTATCCACTGAAACACTTGTTTTTAACATGCGCACTAATAAATTAGTCCAAAACAACAAGAAACACTTTTATTCCCTGAAACACAATAACACAATATGAAAGGAATAATAGAAAACAAATGCTGATTATGTCACAGTGTAATCAGGTCGCCTGACGAGCAGCGCCCCGGAAGTAGATTATAGTCCATTCATTTCATATTTTAATCAAATTAACATTCAAATTTGTTTTCCTAAAGCATTTTTCATACATTCGTTTGCTATAGCTGCTAAGTCATATTGACATACATTTTAATAGTTCCATTCATGATTCCTTACATCTAACAAAAAAGATCACGCATGCGCGGAAAGAACTCTATCCAAGCCAAGATCTAACTCTAGATTAGTCTAAAAGTCTAGATCTAGGCTATCTCTAACTCAATTCAAAGATGATAGATCTACTTTATACTTTAACACATGAACATACAAAATAAAGTCCATACATTTCATATTTTATTCAAATATATGTATTGTAGGCCTATAAACAAATGTTTTTATTTTAAAAAAGGAATTAGGTCGATTAGCAATTTTGATACTCATGCTATTTTTACATCTTATCTTATCTTATATAATACAGACGTTACTTCAAAAAAGAAGATGATTACGTCCTAAGCGTCATGCATATAGTCATGCATATTAACCAATGACTTAAATTCTGCCAAATCACTGGTTTTTCTGGCTAGCTCAGGCAACCCATTCCATGCTCTAATAGCACTAGGGAAGAAGGAGTATTTGTACAAATTTGTCCTAGCATATGGGACGAGGAATGTGCCTTTATTTTTGTGTCTTTCAGAGTATTTTATTAGATTTTGTTTTTGTATTTGAAGATTATGGTTCAGTGTTTTATGTATAATTGCTACTTTACTTTTGAGTCTTCTGTCCTGAAGGCTTCCTAAATTTAGTGATTTTACTAATGGTGTTACTCTAGTCAAATGTGAATATTCGTTTGTTATGAATCTCACTGCTCTATTTTGTGTTTGTTCCAGTTTCTTAATGTTTTCTTGAGTTGAGGGGTCTCAAACGATGGATGCATATTCTATTATTGGACACATGACAGGAACCGATTTGCATTGTCAAATGTCATTGCAAAACAATATACGATGTGGCAGACATAAAATAGGGGTATTTGATCTTTTTGTCGATAGCGGGTAAATAATATGAATGCAGTATTGTGTCTGATGTATGCGAACGATATGTCGATATTATTATTATTTTTAAGTATATTCAAGATTGTTCAAACGTAGATGAACAGAATGTAGAATATATATAGCATCGGTTATATTATTTCATTTATGTTAATTTTGGGATATCTCAAAGTTGAAATTGGCGCACCATTTTATAGAAACATTGCTAAATGGCATACTAATATGAATAGGTTACAAATATGAATAGGTTACTATGGCAACTATATACAACAGCCTGTTCGACTTCGAAGAGGCAACATCTAGTTATGGACGGAAGATTTTGGCAATCTATTCTGAGAACAAACTCTGTTCATGTATATATTAGTGTGTCAGTTGGCTATAACAAAGTAGCCCATTAAATGTGTGAATGTGGGAAGCGTGGTCGAGAGGCCAAGGCGCTTCAACTTGGCTTGGCTTGGCTACCTAGAAGGAGGCTCGAGGTTCGACACCCGACTCGGGCAGAGTTGTGTTTACTAAAGGCAGCACGGGAAACCAACTCCTAGATATCTTCCCCCCCCCCCCCCAACTGGTCCACAAATGAGATTGGACCAAAAGCGCTCTGAGCATGCTATAAGCATGAAAGTAGCGCTATATAAAAGCTATAATAATAAATAATAATTTCAAACTAATTTCTAACTGTATAATAGTTCAGTACAACAGACTTCAGTACAACATCACAACATGAACTACACAAGTCAAATCAATTATGTTCTATTAGTTTTAATTTTTTTTTACTTTTTATTTTTTGCTAACCAGTTATTTTTTGAGCACTCTCTCTATATATATATAAAGATTTCTATTTGTGCTTTCTATATAGACTGCCACCTTTTGGGGGACATACCGACATAATATTACAAAAGTTTGGTAGGTTTTTCGCGAATTCGGTTTTCAGATTGAGAGTTCGGTCAAAAACGCGTCTAAGCAAGAACCTAAAAGGTAAAAGGAACCTGTGTACGAAATTAATGCGAATCCCTACGGCAATTGGTGTGATTTCTTGATACATAAGTCAGTCAGTGAGTGGTATTTTGCGCTTATAATATAGATATAGTCCAAAACAAAAGAAAGAAAAATTAAGTTCCCTTTTCAGACCATGCGGTCTATAGGACAGATGATATAAAGATCATCTGTTTTTGTGGCCCACGGTTAACGAGGGTGCCATGTGGCCAGCACAACGACCAATACCTTTAATTTTCCCCGAAGATATCGACTTTAAAAATACCAGTCTTCACCAAGACGAGTGCTTTACCACTCAGCCACAGCGCTTCCAATGACGTTGGTTGGAGCATGTTAAATAAGAGACTAATACACATAGAAATAAGAGAAAGAGATATTGAGAAATAAGAAAAAGAGAGTGTGAGAGATGTAGAAACAAATTCAACTTAAAAATAATCATCTGTACGTCCAAGATAATTAAAAACATACCTTTTAAAAATACAAAGCTTATATCACGTGAACCACTCTGTCTGTGAATCACTTATGAAAATGGATGGTTGTTAGCTTCAAACTTTAAAGAGGCGACCTACAAAGTAGAAAGGGGGGCTAATTCAACTTATATCCCCACATCAGTCAAGTACAATTTCTTTCTTTTGTTCGAGATACCCAACAAAATAATTAATTACCAAAAGTTTAATTGTGTTGTTTTTTTTAATTTGATTCTTGTATTGTCAGGTAAAAGAAATAATTGTGCGAAATTTCAGATAGATCCGAGATTGGGTGTGGGAGAAATAATGTGTACAAACTTTTGGCCAGGCAGACAGAGTGAGTTGATATAAGCTTTGTAATAAAAGCAGCAGTTTATGATTTCCTTTGATTCTCTAATATCACGTGATAAACAACCACGAATTTGATTGGCAGCCAATAGGATCACGCGTCTGGTTGTATATAAAATTAATTTTTGATTCTCATTCTCGAAATACATTAACCCTTCAACAATCTTATTTCTCAAAGTATGTACGCTCTTCTAGTACTTTCTAGCTCAATAATAATAACAGTAACTAAATGATGAATCAGCCGCCATGTTTGTCTGCTAAAGCTTTCTACAGTGACCAGGCAAAGTAGAACAAAAAGCCTCCCCCCAACTGGGAATTACACCAGCTCTCCCCCCCCCCGTTATAACGAGTTTTACAAAGTAAACAAACGCCCCAGTGAATGATAATTTTGCGCCCAGGGCCATTGATCTGCGAGCTCCCAAATCTGACTCGTATCTTTGGTTTGGCATGGCTGCTGGTACATCGATGTAAAGATCTTTTGAAGCATGTATGTTTATATTTTAGAACTGATTTAAATTCCGTAACTCATTTAAGCTTTTGTACTTAGTACTTTAACTGAGTGTATAAACCATATCTTTGAACCTGTGATAGGGATTCGAAGTATCTCAACACAGCGTTGGATTTTAGTATTTGAAGTACGAGAGAGAAAGTCAGAAAGAGAAAAAGAAAGAGAGAAAGACAGAGAGAGAGAAAGAGACAGAGAGAGAGAAATAAACAAAGAGACAGATAGAGAGACAGACAGAGAGAAAAGAGGTGGAAAGGAGATAGTGTGAATTAAAAAGAGATTGGATAGTTTGGGAAGAGTGTAGGAAAGAAAAGATAGAAAGAGAGGGATAGGAGAAGTAAGAAGGGAAATATATAGTTATAAGTTGTAACACCGCTATGCGCACCGCCATCCAGACTAGTACCAGAAGGTGCGCACTGTGGTGGACTAGACCTAAAAGGATGTCAACATGAGTACGAGAACGATTTCCGCACAAGGAGAGAGCCAATATGGAGAGACAGTGCTAAGAGAAGACGTTGTTTTGTGTAACTGTGATGTCGTGTCTCGTTGAGTTGCCTCCCTTAAGTTATTACAATATTAAAGATAGACAGAAAACTAGTTTGAATAAGAGAGAAAAATGATAGAGACTGATAAAAAGAGAAAGAAAGAACGACAGAGAAAACAGAATACACACATATATTTGTATATATAATATTGTTAATAGTGTCTATGATAGCAAGTAAATAACTGATGCCCAAGCATGCATATATATATATATATATATATATATATATATGTATATATGTATATATAAATTTAATATATATATGTATATATATATATATATATGTATATATATATATATGTATATATATATATATATATGTATATATATATATATCAATGTTAGATTCTCCTGGGGACAGTCACTGTTAATCCAGATATAACCAGATCATACAAGCTAATGAGGAAAAGAGGTCATTTGACCCACATTTGGGAGACGATCTTTAACTACGATCTACTGAGGAAAGGAAGATCATTTCAAGATCAATGTGATGTTTCATCTTGTTTTATCCACCACAACAATCAAATTGTATTGACCACAACATCTCATTGTATTGACTACAAGATCTAATTCTATTGACCACAGCATCTAATTGTATCGACTACAAGATCTAATTGTATTGACCACAACATATTTGTGTGTTTCGGATGTTCCTTCAGGGTTGAAGATTGCTTACTTCCAAGTCCAAACCTCCCGCAGGACGACGGGGGATGGGAGCGGGCAGGGTTTGAACCCGAGACCATCGATAAATCCGAACGACAGTCCAGCGCGCAAACTGCACGACCAGGCAGACACCCTGAAATCCCAGAGGAAAATCTGCTATAATGCATATAACTGTCTCATACTCTTTTTGACTGCCCCAGACTTGCTGATCTCCGTCTCGAGAGATCTAGGAAACCGAAAATTCTCGACCTGTGTGGTGACATGTATGCACTACGCAAAACAGCATTTAGATGACAAATAATTCCCGCCCCCCCCTCTCAGGCGCGGGGCCTGGGCCAGTTGCCCTACTTGCCACCCCCAAGGGCCGCTACTGCTTGGGCATCAGTTACTTACTTGCTATCACTATCACAAATGAAAAACGAATTCTGACTATGATGATAGAGAATTCCAGTGAAACAGAATGCAATTCTAAGTTACCATTTAGGTGCCACTCATGGCCGCCCCTGACCATTCCGTGCGCCTATCATTTAATATGAATGAAAAAAAAAACAAACTGGCGAAATCCCAGATGAAAATCGGCTATAAATCGAAGACAGCATCGATTCGTCTTTCTCTAAAAATAAGTCGTCGGAATCGATATCAGAATCGATTGCTCCCACGCATTTGTTTTCGTTGTTTCGATACAACTTGTAAATGTTAACTCTGGTGACCTCATGTGGATAGCGTGGGTTCACAAGGAAATGGTAATCCAATGTCAGAATAGCTCTTTCTACTTCCGGGTCATTTTCGGTTTTTCTATTTTAAAAGATAAAAGTATAAGCTTTTTGAAGAGAGACTAAATATCCTTGCTCCTTTAGGTTGGTGTCAAGGGAAAATAATAAATAGTAAGAAATAATATGGGTGCTCTATATAAGGCAATTAAGGCTTCTTTAATGCTTCCGTCAAAGGTGCCTTCGCTCCATAATGGGCATACGCTGGCAAGACTACATTACAAATTACCTTGTTCTGCTGGTGGCCGGTGTATGCAATATTGCAGCACTTAATACCATTCGACTGCTGCATTGGCTCGGACACTTATCCCGCATGGGAGAAGACCGCATGCCAAGGGCCATCTTCTTTTGGCGAGCTTAATGGAGAACGGCGTAACAGACTATAAAGATCAACTCGGGCGCCATTTTGCCCTCACTGGCATAGAGGAAAGTAGCTGGCAGCAGATCGCCTCTAAGAGAGACAGTTGCATAGCTTTCTCAAAGGTCGAGAGACAAACATTTGAGACCCCCCAAAAATACCCTTATTGAAGACAGGCGCAGGAAACGAAAAGAACATTGAAATAGACCGCCAGCGGACAACGGCTTTGTCTGCATGAGATGCGGAAAAATAGGCAAGTCGCAACTGGGTTTACGTAATCATGTGAATCACTGCCTGTAACATAATGGGGAGGTGACTATTTTTTTAAAGAGTAATTGTGATTATAGGAGTGATTTCCCTTAAGGTTTTGCAATGTGTACTTAGTTGCCAATTGCTCCTGAATTGGTAACTCGGCCACTGTACCTGTGATGTGAACTGTTTTATAATATTTTTTTTTATGTTAGTTATTGGTTGTATGTCTTGGGGTGCTCGGGAGAAATGTGCCTTGCTCTGGAGGTCTTTGGGTTAAGTATATCTTTAATCATTATTGTATTTTATATATTGTGATTAATTAGTGGATATAAGCTCAAATGATTTCCAAATTTCCAGGCAGTATATTTTAACCCTGATGTTATGCATCCTGGGGTACTCCCAAACGTGACATATTTTTCTAGCCTTGTCTCTGATGGGTTCAAATTTGTTTTGAATCTTCAGATAGGTTTTCCCGAACGGATGACTGTAAGTGGGTTTCCCTGAAGCTTATAGTTCACCAAGACCTTATTTAGGCTAGAAGTGGCTGTGTTGACCTGAGGCCTGTGGCCCCAGAGTGGCCAAAAGTGGTCGTGTGTTGACCTGAGGCCTGTGGCCCCAGAGTGGCCAAAAGTGGTCGTGTGTTGACCTGAGGCCTGTGAACCCAGAGTGGCCAAAAGTGGTCGTGTGTTGACCTGAGGCCTGTGGCCCCAGAGTGGCCAAAAGTGGTCGTGTGTTGACCTGAGGCCTGTGAACCCAGAGTGGCCAAAAGTGGTCGTGTGTTGACCTGAGGCCTGTGGCCCCAGAGTGGCCAAAAGTGGTCGTGTGTTGACCTGAGGCCTGTGGCCCCAGAGTGGCCAAATGTGGTCGTGTGTTGACCTGAGGCCTGTGGCCCCAGAGTGGCCAAAAGTGGTCGTGTGTTGACCTGAGGCCTGTGACCCCAGAGTGGCCAAAAGTGGCCGTGTGTTGACCTGAGGCCTGTGATCTTCGTTTTTTTTTTACTCTACACTGATGTGTGATTTCCAGAATGTGGCGATAGATTGTAATTGTTTGTAATAAATGACTAGGGCGTGTGCTATAACCGCTGCTAGGTATTATTCATAGATCACAATTGTTATGTAGATTGGGGTGCTCTTTAGAAGCGATCCCCGTCTTTGTGTAACACTGCCCTTATCCTTAATCTTCGGAATCCCATTGCCATTATGGACTATGATGCAAACAACTCAGCTCGAATCAAATCTCAACTCAGCTCGAATCAAATCTCAACTCAGCTCGAATCCAATCTCAACTCAGCTCGAATCAAATCTCAACTCAGCTCGAATCAAATCTCAACTCAGCTCGAATCAAATCTCAACTCAGCTCGAATCCAATCTCAACTCTGCTCGAATCATATCTCAACTCAGCTCGAATCAAATCTCAACTCTGCTCGAATCATATCTCAACTCAGCTCGAATCCAATCTCAACTCAGCTCGAATCAAATCTCAACTCAGCTCGAATCAAATCTCAACTCAGCTCGAATCCAATCTCAACTCTGCTCGAATCATATCTCAACTCAGCTCGAATCAAATCTCAACTCTGCTCGAATCATATCTCAACTCAGCTCGAATCCAATCTCAACTCAGCTCGAATCAAATCTCAACTCAGCTCGAATCAAATCTCAACTCAACTCGAATCAAATCTCAACTCAGCTCAATTCAAATCTCAACTTAGCTCGAATCCAATCTCAACTCTGCTCGAATCATATCTCAACTCAGCTCGAATCAAATCTCAACTCTGCTCGAATCATATCTCAACTCAGCTCGAATCCAATCTCAACTCAGCTCAAATCAAATCTTAACTCAGCTCGAATCCAATCTCAACTCAGCTCAAATCAAATCTCAACTCAGCTCGAATCAAATCTCAACTCAGCTCGCATTTATTTATAAGAGTCCCGCAGCTGACTCTCTCGAAAGCTATTGAAGTATCATGCATTTGTTATCATGTTCATTTAAGCCAGGCCATTCCTCCAACCCCCATGCTAAGGGCCTAATAACTCTTCTCACACTCCTATAGTGGTAATAGTGTCCGCCTTTAATACCCAGAAATTTTTTAATTTGAAGAAAGACACACACACACACATACACTTAATTCTAGTACAAAGAAAATAAAACAATAAAACGCACAACAAAAAAAAACACAGATCAAAACACAGAAACCCAACAGAAACATCAAATCTTAAAATAGCTTCACTAATGGTGACGCGTGAGAGTCTGGGGTATCGTCCAGCTAATTTGGGTGTTTCTAAAATAAGGTGAGACACTCGGTTTCATAGCTACTTACCGTCAATGCCGCCTCCCACGCAATGCGGATTCTGTACCATCTGTTGAATGTGAAGCCACTAGGATGAGCTGGATGTGGCGGCATATCGCTAAGACTCAGCTGCGATTCATTTGGGAACAATCACCCACTGCTACACAAGAGCAGGAGAGGGGAAAACGATGGCTGGCCATGACGTCAGAGGTTGTGAAACGGTGTTTCGATAAATAACACATCCCTTTTTATGATCCCACCCCCGCAAAACAATTACGTAGATTGCCAATACAACCGAGCATTCTCTAATTATATTGTTTGTGTAAATCAATAGCAGTAATTATCGCGTTGAAGAAGAAGCCATATAGATGTATTAATGGAATATTTATGTCTATCATAAATATTTATAGCCAATCTTTACCTAATATCAATTATCTCCCTTCATCATATCCTTACACGTAAACGGCTCCAACCAACTCTAATATAGTTGTTTTGAGAAATAAAAAATAAGAAATTCAATATTTGTCTAAAATCGAAATTCATGTGTCGGCGATTCTTATCTCTTTGTAGCTCTTATATTCTATTATTTTCTATCAACTGTTACCACTTCTATCACTTAACTCAGCTCTTATAATCATCTTTTATCTATTACCCCCTTTATCGTATATTTTGTTTTTATATTTTAATCCATTCTTCCACTTTTATATATGCGTGAGTGCGTGTGCGTGCGTGTGTGTGCGTGCGTAAATTTCAGAATCTAAATGAAAAGAATAAAGTCTCTCGATATCTAACTTGAAGGAATGAAGCCTCTTGATATCTTACTTGAGTGAATGAAGCCTCTTGATATGTTAATTTAAATGAAGGGAGGTCCTCATATCTAAGTGAAATGATTAAAGCCTCTCAAGCCCTCACTCAAACGGAGTTTGATGATGATGATGAGGTGAAATGATTAAAGCCTCTTTATATTTAAGTGGACTGAATGAAGCATCTTTATAAGTTCAATGTATGAAGATCCTCTATATGTAAGTTGAAGGAAGGAATCAAGCCTCTTGATATCTAAGGAGAATGAACGGAGGTCCTCAAATCTATGTCAAATGAAGTTATTAAATAAAGGAAGTACTAACATAGAAGCCAATCTACCACTACCTCATGTCATAAAAAACTTACTCCAAGACTAGTTTAAAAAAAAAAAGAAATTAGTGTGTACATTTAGAGAGCATGCGCACTTACCTACTTCCTGTTTCACATCCATCCTTGGATGTCAGAAAAATTTCGAACAAAAGTTTTTTTTCTCTCTAAGAGTGAAAAAGGTTCCTACTAGCAAGCCTTGATTGACCCGGACTATTTTTAAAGCTGACAAGAACTAATGGGTCTCTAATTAAAAAAAAAAAACAACACTTGCTCGTTGGCGGCGTTCTGGTAAAAGTTTAAAAAGAGAGCGCGCAAAACATTGTAACTATAAATCTTTATAAAGCTTTATTAAGCACGACACTCGACTTAGACAAAATAATAATTACGATATTCTATCAATACAACACTTTATATACTGGTTGGTCTGACATCGGGATGCCAGAGTGTAGAAAAGTGATTTTTGTAGTGAGCTAGATTTTGTACGACATACCATTTTATATTATTACTAAAGTCTTCTACAGGGGCGGACTGGGTATCAAAATCGGCCCGGGCATTACCATATAAACCGGCAAACAAATGGCATGTCATATATTTTCGGTGTGGGTGGGGATTTTTACCCCACTCCGCAATTTAAACATATATATATATATATATTAGTGTGTGTGTATATGTAATTAATCTTCATTTTTTTCTGACCTTTCATTCTTTCAAACGTTTTTTCTACCCTAGAATACTCTCTTCCTATAATTAGTGGAAAGACAGTACACACTGCTAAGGGACAGGTAGGGAGTCCGGGGGAGCGCTGTGAGCAGCCCAAATGTAATTTGCTTAAGACAATGCGGACTGAGGCAAGTGATGGTTTAAACCCCTCCCGATTACGCCCATGTGTTAAATTATAGGTGTAAGACTAATTCTCTACAAAATATATAAAGTTTGATAACGCATCGAAAACTGGATGGATGCATTCGTAGGATTACATAATGTATTCTATTTATATATGTATGTAGTCTGGAAACTATAAACAATACAATTGCAGCCTAATGAGTATGAAGCTTTTTGGTATTACTTATAGATTACAGACGTTTCTTCAAAAAATAAGATTGTTACGTCCTACGCATTTCATGTGTCAATCTAGTCATGCATGTTGATCTGTGACTTAAAATATGCTAAATCATTGGTTTTCCTGGCTGACTCAGGCAACCCATTCCATTAAAAGATAAGAGAAAGCAGAACGCTTCCTCCTAGTACATTCTCAAAAATTGCGAATATGAATATACCATGACCCATTATTTATAATATAAATTAAATCTCCTTTCAGTAAATATCGGATTTGACAGCGCTATACAAATTATTGTAATTATTGTAATAATTTTCATCATTAATGACTTCATACTAAGCATAAGTTTGCCATTAATTATAATAGTATAAAAATGTATTTAGATCTAGATTTATTTTTTAATCAAATAATTTTTTTAAAGCCTTAAGTGTAGTATTTTTAGATCTATGTTTTTAAAAATAAACAAAAAGAAACTTACTATTTCTTTTCAAATCGCAGAAAGTAGAACTTTATACCCATAGCCTATATTGAGCTGTGAAAAAGTTGCGCGGTTTGCAAATTCGCGGCTGTGTGTATGTGTTCAAGTTAATTTCTATGAAGTATTGTTAAAGACATTACTGTCAGAGATGGATGTATACGGATGTATGCAAACGCGACATGAAGCTCTTCAAAATCGACACTGGCAACTGGGAAGAGGTGGCACTGGACAGATCCTCATGGAGAGAGAGCATAAAGGAAGGGTCAAAGATTGCAGATGCCATACACAACAGAAGCAGAAAGAAGGGTGAAAATGCAACGGCGTCTGGTGATTATATATGCCCAACCTGCGATCGCAGCTGTGTATCAAGGATTGGCCTCTTTAGTCACACAAGAAGTTGCAAAGGGAAAAGATCGTCTCTCGAGACGTAAAATGCCACAGAATTGTTAAAGAGCTAATTGTAGCGCCTATTTTATTTTTTTTGCTGCGTTATATCAATGTTTTCTAACGTAACCTCTTTCATCCCTCTTTTTGGTTAACTTTCAATGGAGACATCAGAAGACGGGGAGGGAAGGAGCAAAAAAAAAATGGGAGAACCATCAAAGGTCCATGCCGACCAGCAAAATGATTAGGCGAAACACAGCCCCGAAGACATCAAAGCAGTCCATGCCGCTCGTGCATAGCAGAAAGTACAGTCTAACGTTTTGCAAATGATAATACATACAGTGTATAGCGTATTTTTCTTTATATTCTTGTTGAATTTCAAACAAAATTAATTCGTGTTCGGGCCTTTGTGTCTTGCTGCTGTCCCTTTTTTAAAAAGTTGCCTGCATTGAAATTTGTTTTTCTTTGCTCGCGACCAGACCGGCCCATTTGGTACCGGCCCACCGGGCATTTGCCCGTTTGCCCATATAGCCAGTCCGCCCCTGGTCTTCTACATTTGTTTCATTTCACCTCGAGTTCCACTTTTCTCTATTGTAATAAAAATTATATTTAGTTTTATTAAATGGCAATTTATTCAAGTTATATCAAGTTTTAACATGTTATAAACATTAAAATATTTCTTCATCGAATTATTTATACCAGTTGTTTGGAGCTACAAACCAACGACCGAACCAATAACATAGCAATTCACTTCCTGGCTAATTACAATTACATTGTAATTTACGAATTGATTGCGTAGCTAAAATGCAGTGTCTAATGCATAGCTTTCCCAAATGGCGCTGCGCGTACTGGATCACATATTGTCATAGTTCTGATTCGGTTTATCTCTTTCATTGCGAGTTACTTCCCCCCCTTTTTTTTTTGTAAGAGTGAAAATAGATTCAATCCATTATTTCCGAAAGCTAATTGAGTTCACACAATAAATTTGCATATTACATTATGTATATTACGTGACGTTGGTTTTGTTTCTTGTTTAGAAGCTACATTATTGATTTACATGAAAGTTATCGTCTATTGCATTTTGCATGGCCACAACGCCGACCTTAAGTTAGGTCAAACTAGGCAGCCCCCCTAGGGCCTCCACATAGTGGACTATAAAAATATTTAGAGAAAAGGTCACCAAACATCTTCTTTCATCCTATTATTCACGGCGGGCCCTGATGCTCATACCAAATATCAAAACTAAGACTGTGGAAGAAATATGCAAGAACTACTCAACCATTTTTCAAAGGCCCATTTTTTGCTACATTATGCCTGATTCTTTTTTCAACGTAAAGCTACTCTTTACGGTATGAAGAACTAATACCACTGTCATTGATAGTTCATACTTTTAGGGATCATTTCTTTAGTTTGGTCTTACTTACCTGGCATAGGACAAACGGTGAGCCGTTCTCCCAGGTCGAGGCAGCATTTTAGGCCTCTGTTTCCACGGTTTAATCTGATCTATTGGAAGTATTTTTTTTGCTTTATTTGTGTTTTCTTTGGAGTTTCTATTCATCGGGATCTTACGGTTTTTAAACTTTCTTGTGTTTTTCTTTTGGAGTGTGAGGAGTGTTTTCTTACTATGTCTATTAAGACTTTCCTAATAGAGAAAAAGGATCTGGAGGGTGGTTTGGTCCACCAACCGGGTACTCTACTAATAAAACTGTCCGGACAGGGAGCAGTTCGAGCTTCGATGGCGTCCATCGTCGCCGCCTTGAGGCTCGGGCCGGAGGAGGTGGGCTCCCTGTACCGGTTTGAGAACCCTTTCCTATGGTTCCTGTGTGTTTCCTCACCGGTGGTGAGGAACAGGATCATAGGAAAGGTTTTCGGTAGCGAAGACACCTTCAGGGTGGAGGTTACCACCCTGGAGGAAGAGAGAGTAAAAGTGACACTTCACTGGGTGTCACCCACCATCTCAAAGAAAAAAATTGAGATTTTCAGTACCCTCGCCGCAGAAGGCTCAAAAACAGAAGCTGTTAGACTTGGGGTTAGTGACAAGTGGGCGGCTTGGATCAAACTCCGCAAGGGTACCGAGCTACACCACTACATACAGTTGAAGTATGAAGAAGACCCCAGGATCTACAAGGTCTTAATCACCGGGGAGAAGGCAGCAATGCTGGTTCTGCCAGAAGGAAGATCATTGGTCAAACCAATGTCCCAACAGGGCTCCCCCCAGGGGCTTCAAAAAGGACGTTGAAAGGCCCGTTGAAGCAAAAAAAAACCACTTAAAGAAAGATAGTGAAAAAGGGCAGACCAAAGCCATACCCCCTGAGGTAGATGAAGACGGGTTCGAACCAGTAAAAAGTAAAAAAAAAAAGGTACAACACCTGAAAAAACGTATGGACAGTGGGAAGGGTACCCTTTCCCCCCCCCCAAAAAAAAAATAAGGCGAAAGTAGCACAGGGTCCAACACACACACACAAATGAAAACTACCGGACACGCTAGATCGGAGCCTAGCTCTCCAAACAAAACAAACAGGAAAAGAACTCTTTCTTTGTCCTCTACTTCGGATGACCGGGGGGGGGGACGGCTCTGAGGTGAGAAGGAAAAGGGGGGAGAACGGGAGAGGAAATGGAGGTTTTGGAAGATATCCCCAGCTCTCCTGCACCTCTAGTTATTGACGAAGGGGAGGACCCTGACAGGCACAGTGTCACACTCACACACACAACACAATAACCCACCAACACAACAATCATGGCAAACATTACAATTCTTTCACTTAACATTCGAAACCTGAAAAACAAACAAAACTACATAGTTCACTCAATTGGAACACGAAAACTGGACTTTATATTCTTACAGGGATCAAATACCATTTCAATTTCCATAAAAACACACATACGTCCTAGTTACAAACAAACCCATTTAAATATATAATCATGGAGGACATCACGTTTTTGACCCTCAACATTCATGGACTCACAAACAAAAATACGTAGTCCACTTATCGAGAAAGTACAAACCAGACTTTATTTTTTTACAAGAAACAAATTTAGACACAGAACACAAAGCACACATATACACAACAGATATGGGCTTTAAGGAAGGGTGTTTTAATTATGGTAGCAGATCCAGGGGGGTAGCCATCTTTCAAGTGTCAGATAGGTTTAAAATAGTACACAAATATAGTGACAATAAAGGGAGAGTAGTCATCATAAAAGTGGAAACAGGAAATGAAACAATTACACTGGCTAACATCCATGCACCAGCAAAAAAAAACTGAGAAACGGGAATTTTTTGAATTTTTGAGCGGAAAATTACATGACACACATAAAGGGGATACTTTGATTTTAGGAGGGGACTTTAATTACATCACGTCCTCACTAGACAAGCAGTACACAGCAACGGCGAATCCTCCTTTACAGATGAACCCTACCATAAATAACTTTCTGAAAGACATTGAGAGCGAATTCAAAATAATTGATGCGTACAGAAGAGTAAACCCCACAGGTCAGGACACTACTTCGGTGAACAAAGCTTATCCCGTAACTTCCAGACTAGACAGAATTTATGTTCCAACGGAGTACCATATAAATAAGATAGCTCATTTGGAAGAGCCTCTGGAATACTCAGACCATAAGGCAGTAATAGCTACAATAAGTAAGGAAAGTAAAAAAAAGAAAAGGAAAACTAGTCATTGGAAATTTAATAACTCTCTCCTAGAAATACCTCTTTTTATAGAACTGATCTCAAACACACTCAATTCTTGCTTGCAAGATTTAAACAATCCAAACGTTAACCTAGCACAAATATGGACAATATTTAAAAAATCAATAAAACAACAATGTCAGGTAATATCAACACTAGTACAAACACGGAGAAAACAAGAACTAGAAAAACTGAAGCACACTCTATTACACGCTGAGGATGAAATAGATAGAACACAAGCCTCTTTAAAGCTGGCAGAATTAAACAACTACATCTACAAAGGAGCTGAAGTTAGATGCAGAAACTATATTAGTCAGGAAGGTCCTAATAAACTCTTTTTGTCTATTGAACAAAATGTCCAGTCAAATAAATGCATAACAAGTGTTCTTGATATACATGGCTCCAAAGTTGAAGATGAAGACAAAATAAAAGATGTTTTCACGAGACATTTCACAAACATCTATCAGAAGGAACCCATAAATAAGGAGGCTCAAGAATGTTTTCTAAAATATTGCAAACAGTTGAAGCAGGGTGATGCAGAATTTTTGGGGACCCCATTTACTCTAGATGAACTCATTAGACTCGACACAAAACAATAAATCCCCCGGACCGGACGGTCTGACATTTGAGTTCTATACGGCTTTTTTTTCCTTAATAAGTCCTCTATTACTGCGACTATATAGTGACGCTATTATAACAGGACAACTTCCAGAAAAATTCAACGAAGCATATATTACACTAATAGCCAAAAAAAACAACAGATAACAGTTCTCCAAGTGACTACAGGCCCATTTCACTACTCAATACAGACTATAAACTACTGACAAAAATGATTTTTAAACGACTTAAACCCTTCATTCCCAAACTCGTAGGACAAGACCAATACTGCACCCACCCCAACAGGAATATTGATGGAATGACACATTTCATTCGAGATTTTATCATTTACAGCCATGAAAAAAACTCTAGCGCTTCCTTGTTATCTGTAGACCAAGAGAAAGCATTTGACAGAGTCAGCCATAACTACCTCTTTAAAGTAATAGAAAAATGTAAAATCAGCCCTTTTTAAATTAAATTTATTAAACTAATTTACACCAATGCCAACAGTAGACTAATAATCAACCATTCTCTAAGCCAACCCTTTCCAATTCAAAGATCTGTTAGACAGGGCTGTCCCTTATCCCCCTTTTTATATATCCTTTGTATAGAACCTTTTCTAGAATCTATTAGGTCAGATCCTTCTATCAAAGGAACAAAAATCCCGGGACCCAACCCGGTAGCCAAAGTCAAGGCCTATGCCGATGACACAACATTTTTTCCCTCTTCTGAAAAGGATATTAATAACATAGTTAAAAAGTTTACCTTTTTTGGCCAGGCCAGTGGATCAAAAATTAACATAAATAAATCCTCAATTATGGGTGTAGGGAGGTGGACATTTAAAGAAAAATATTCATTGAAACTTGTAAACAGAATCAAAATATGTGGTATAGAATACAATAGTAATCCTTTTTTGTGCTGTGAAGATCAGTGGAAAAATATTATTATTAAGGCATCCAATATAGTTAACATGTACAAGCATACAAGTTCTACCATCTTTGGTAGAGCCATTCTAATAAACAATTTGGTCATCCCAAAGATAGTCTATCTAGCCAATATTATAGAACCTCCTACAAAATACATATTTCAATTAAATAACATAATTAGAAGTTTCATCTTCAAAAACACACTCAAAAACATCAAACATACTACAATCATTCAAAACAAAGAGGATGGGGGGATCAATTTACAAGACATCAAAACTAAAATATGTGCACTCAGATTAAAATTCATAGGTCAAGTAGTAAAGAATCCAAATGATTTTCCCTTTACAATATATATTATTATGGTTTGAGATTAAGCAATTTAACTCCAATACAAAACAACACTCCACACTATTTTGGTACAAACTTACATCCTTTTTATAGATCCATTTCAAGAACTCTTCCTGGCAATGAACCCTTAATACACAAGAAATATAAAGAAATATACACAACATTAAAAAATCAGTTACAAGAAAATTTAGCCATGAGGATTAAATGGGGAAAAGATTTAAATATAACATATTTTAAATACACTTTTACTAATCTTCATAACAAACACATTGCAACAAAGGCTAAAGAAATATCTTACAGACTCATCTTTGGGATGACTCCATTTTCAAAAAAAAAAACCTGGTGTAAAATTTTGTAAAATTTGTCAATCTGTTAATGGTGATAATGAAAAGAATTTATATTTAGAATGTTCTGTATTTAGTAATGTCAGAAATACTGTAAGAGAGTTATTGGAAGGAAATTGTGAAACCTATGTGAATATAAATTTATCTATTCTCTTAAATAAGTTGCCTAAAGCTAAACACAAGATGATACAAGATTTTAATTTAATAATTGTATCAGAATACAGAAACTTAGTATGGAACAGTAGACTCAAAATGTCAATTTTAACCCTAATGAGTTGGATACAATATATAGAAATATAGTTGATTTTAAAATTGAACACTATAAAGGCTAACCCCAAATTAACTTTACATTGATCCATTGTATGTACATATGTTATATAAAAAAAAACACAAAAAAAAAACAACCTGTCATTGATATTTGTAAGAAATTTAATTAGCATCGATTTTGTTTTTAACTTTCGAGGTCCACACAGACAGCTCCACTCAAGTCTGATTTCCCATTGTAACCACAGACACACCGTTTTAATTAGTTCATTAAATATTGCTACGTTTCGTTCATGTTTCGCTCTGCGTTTAATGATGATTGACTTATGGTAGAGGTAAAGGTTAAGGTCGCCTAATCTCAAGTCTGGCTTCATAGAAGCACTCCGAGATAAGCTCCGATCTCGAAGTTACAAAAATAATTCTTTTTAAACCAAATCTCTGTTCCATTACGTGACAAGTTCTTTTTCTCTCCTTCACAGCATTCAAAGCTAAGAGAACTTCAACGAGGCAATCAAGTTCAAACAAAGTCTAATAAGCACTTTCAAAGTATTATCTAGGTCGACAAGGGCAAATAACTCTAGTCAATTCAGACGGCAGACGTGCTTTAGAAAAATAATGAAAAATAAAAAAAAATAATGAAACTATAGAAACAAATCAGAAAAAGTTCGTTATAAAAATGAATTGCATAGAGAAACTCGGGTTGTTACATCCAGATAATTTATAATTTATACTACTAAAAAGGTTGTATTAGTTAAAATCCATTGTTGTGAGTTAATTTAGGACACGGTTGATTTATCGAACTTGGTTTGGCACAAAACTGACCCTTGGGGAAATGTTATGGAATAATTAGCCCTGGCTCCCTTATTGGAAATCGCTGGTCGTTAACGCGTTGGTAGACTGGCCATGAAACACGAGGACTCATAGTATCTTTACGAAGGGAACAAAATATAACATTGCGACAGATATTGCGTGGGCACTGTGGAGTGCTGATGATTGGGAAAAAGGGGGGGGGGGCGGTAATTGCCTTTGTTACGTTATTGTATAATTGTATATGTGTCTGTATGGTCATGAACGAAAACACAGAAGAACTCTCTTTTGAAGGATGAACAATTTAAATTTGTTTCTTTTTATATTTTGAAAAACGAGCTGGTCACTCTTTTCCCCGTGATATACACAGACTGCCAAATGTCTAGGAGAATCGTTAAAGCCGTTTTCGAGAATCACGCCCACCCACACTTTACCCGGCCAAAAAGGTTTCGCCCACTCCGAAAGTGTGACTCGAATAGAGGTTTTGTAATCAACCACATTAACTCTCTGTCGATGTTATCTATGGTTGTCCAGACTTCATATTACGAATAGACAAAACGTTTGGAATTTGACTGTTTCTAGGGTTAAAGTCATACATTTTTTTAGAAACAAAAGTAAATTTAAAGTAATGCAAAACATCACACAATTTTTTTATATTTAGGCTGGACTTGATGAATTATGTTGTTTGATATCTAAATGAGGAAAATAAATGCTTCTTAATGGCAGATGTGGATGTTTATATGGATTTAATCCCCTTTATTACGTCATGACACTTTTTTTTTTTCCACTTTCCATTCACGGATCAAACTGAAAAAGAATCACGGTCAAACTAGAGTTTACCCAGCGTGGCCAACGAGATTCTTTACCCAAAGTATACGATCTTCATTCGAATTGGATTTTACAAGATCTTCATTCGAATTGGATTTTACAAGATCTTCATTCGAATTGGATTTTACAAGATCTTCATTCGAATTGGATTTTACAAGATCTTCATTCGAACTGGATTTTTACAAGATCTTCATTCGAATTGGATTTTACAAGATCTTCATTCGAATTGGATTTTACAAGATCTTCATTCGAATTGGATTTTACAAGATCTTCATTCGAATTGGATTTTACAAAATCTTCATTCGAATTTGATTTTTACAAGATCTTCATTTGAATTGGATTTTACAAAATCTTCATTCAAATTGGACTTCCCCAAACTGTCATACAAATTGGACTTCAAACTGTATCTAACCATGATCATCAACCGAATTGGACTATACAAAATCTTCATTAAAACTGGCCTCTACACGGTCGTCTTTTAAACTAAAAATCTTCATTCAGACTGGAATTCACAAGCAGAATATTTCGCATGGTAACAATAGTAAATGTCACATTATTAAAGACCAAATGAAAGTGATTAGCTAGCTCCCTTATCACTGTACACATTTTATTTTTTATAGTATGTTAGTTCTAAACACTATTATTATTATCTAATATCGGATAAAATGTAAAATGTTTTACATGTTTCGGATGTTCCTTCAGAAAAATAGTTTACTTCCTAGTTCAAACCTCCCGCAGGACGACGGGGGATGGGATCATTTAGGGTTTGAACCCGAGACCGTCGATAAATCCAAACGACAGTCCCGCGCGCAAACCGCACGACCAGGATATCAGTCAGATTCTAATACAAAAATTTAACAAGTAATTCTGCGAGTAATTATGATCTTCAAAATAATTGTTTGTGTTGCAGGAATTACTTAGAAGTTTTATTTCTTGTATATTATGGAATCATGTGAGATATTTAATTATGCATGAGGAAATCAAACGAAATCGGGTTGGGGCATTATGTTTATGTTTAACAAGTAACCCCTATAGTATATACTGCACATACTAGAGTAGAGAGATGCGTAAAGACGAATATGTGGTTTAATGCACACAACAGAAATGATGGTACAGATAGTATGCCGTAGTGACATTGCCATTTAGTGACATCGCCGTCCAGTGACACTGGCGTTGTAGTGACTTGGTCATTTAGTGATATTGCCATTTAGCGAGATTGCCATTTAGTGACATTGCCATTTAATGACATTACCCTCAGTGACACTGCCATTGCAGTGACTTTGTCATTTAGTGGCATTGCCATTGAGTGACATTACCCCTCAGTGACACTGCGATTGTAATGACTGTCATTTAGTGACATTGCCATTTAGTGACACTACCATTTGTAGTGACTTTGCCATTTAGTGACTTTACCATTAGTGCCCAGACAATGTAGATGACTAAAAGTCCTAATCAATACTTACGTTCCAGAACTCACGTCTGCTACTTGTACCAACGTCCAGAAGTCCTGGGCGATTAGGGGAAAAAAAAAACGTAAAATTAAAAGGAAAAAAAAATGAATGCTGTAATTTCTAGTACACAAAACTAAACGGGACTATGCCACCAAGTACACGGCAAAAAAATGAGGGGTAACTCACTTCCTTTCTTCCAAGCACGTCTGCTGGAAGAGTTGCGGGTCCTGGATTCTACTTCTTAGGGGTCAGAACCCCAAGAGAAAAAGAGAGAGAGAGAGCGAGACCGGAACTTCGTCATTACACCACAAAAAGGGAGGGAGAGGGGGAGATCTACATGGCCAGCAGAAGTGAGTCGTTGGCGACACACTCGCAAACACACGTGGGACAGCGACGCAAACACACACACACGAATGCGACACACAGATCACATACCGCCGAGAGAGATGTGAGATTGGTTTAAAAAAAAACAACTTTCAGTTCGATCGGCCCTGCTCTTGCGAAGGCTATCTTTCTGCATTACTCAACCGAAAGGTTTTGGAGACGGCTAGCTCTGGAACTACAAATGCCATGGATTGAGCTGTAATAGTCAGGCCCATAGATTGAGCTGTAATAGCCAGGACACTGAGCGGAACTCCCCACATTTCCATTTGAAATGAATGCTTGATTTATAAATTTTTTAAAAAATATCATGTACATATCAGATTCCATGCGATAACAGAGCATTTGTTATGGAGATGATTGTTATAGTTAAGTCGACCTAAATTTCGGGGGCCGGTGGAAGGGAAGCGGACATGCCTGGAGCTATGTAAAATGTGTATGTGTGTGAGTGTGGAGGGGGGGGGGCTACTCTATTAGTCTAGACTACATTAGTGTCACAATGACCAAAGAGGAAACTGTCCATCGGATAAAGTAAACAGACGGTCACTTTGTATAATAGGTCAGTGCACGTTATATGCATAATAGGTCAATGAACATTATAAGTATAATAGGTCAGTGGACAATGTTATAAAAGGTCAATGAACATGATGATGATGATGATGAGGAGGAGGAGGAGGAGGATAAGGATGATGATGAGAATGAGGAGGATAAGGATGATGATGATGATGAGAATGAGGATGATGATGATATGGTCAGTGAACATTATGTGTATAATAGGTCAGTGAAAATCATGATGATGATGATGATGATGATGATGATGATGGTGATGATGATGGTGATGGTGATGATGATGATGGTGATAATGATGTTGATGATGATGATCATGATGATGATGATGATGGTGGTGATGATGATGATGATGATGATGGTTGTGGTGATGATGATGATGATGATGATGATGATGATGATGGTGATGATGATAATGGTGATGGTGATGATGATGCGTGAGAGCTCAGTGAACATGTACAAATAATAGGTCAGTGAATTTGATGTATAAATAAGGCAATACACATTATGTAAGGCCAAGGCTTCTGTGTTATAATACATCGGACAGTCTGGAAGTGACCTAGTTAATATTATAACACTTGGCAGATGACAGTTGTTCAGGCTTCCGCGCGGTGTTGATGCTGGTAGATAGATCTAGTGTAGATCTACGTCTGACTGGAGGTAATACCGAACTCAAAACTACTTCAGTAACACCGGCGAAAAGCCGAAACAAACAAAATATGTAGTCGACGCTGATGCTGTTTACAAATCCATTTAATAACTAAGAAGGGAATCGTCCTATGTCAGCTATGTCCGTAAATCCGTATCTATATTCTACTGCTTTACACAAAGCCTCCTCTTTTTAGCGTCACTAAGAGCGTTCTTGTTTTTTAAAGATCTGTCACGTCATTTGTCGCTAAGTAAAACTTTACCCTTATTCCCGAAACAAATAACTAATTCCTAATCATGTCATAACAACTCCTCCCCCTCCCGCTAAAAAAAATTGCCAGTCAATTTTTTATCTACTGTCTTAGTCTTACATTGTGCAAGGGCCAAAATGTAGGGAAACATAAAAGACAACACAACTTGAGTCTTGATTTCGGTTTCAACTTCTTCATCATTGTCCCAAACTCAAGTTGATCTGAACACCTATTTCCCTCAAATGTCACAAAGTGATACTGTCCAATGTGATGTGCCATAGGTGACCGCAGACATAGGTGTCTAGCTATACTTTATCACATCACGTTCCAGAGGTTACACCACTTTCCCTCACACGTCAGGACAGACATTTTACCTAATATGACAAATTGACATTTATCAATAATCATTCTCCCACTATACACCTAACGTTCGTTCGGGCATTTACAAGTGTATTTTATTTCCTCTCTCCACTTACTTGTCCCAGCGCGACCTAACTCTTTACTGATGTATGAGCATGATCAACAACAAGGAATAACTTATAAAACTTACTTTCCCTTGATATCAATACCTCGTCGCCTTATAAATGCCCTATCTATTCATACGTCCATACATACAATTCATACATATTAATATTCATACATAATAAATAACTAACATGAGTCAATCTAATACTAACTAATACTACAACAACATAATACCCATCTGATTATGACTACTAGCCAAATCAATTAATTAAGAATAAACAATTTTAATAAAATCCAACTTATTTACACTACGGTTGTATAGTTTCACAGGCTATCTACACGACCCATACATTTGTTCTCTCCAACTGGAGTTAACATCTCTTCTTACACCACTATAGCCCGCGTGTGTCCTTCTTCCTCTGTATGACGTGCGCTTACCGCTACCACAGTCATCGCTTCTATCATCAATGTCGGATATAGACCTGTGCCTCCTATCCGAACTCGCAATCTTCTGTTCAGACGGTTCTGCCCTACTCCAACAGTCTTTAGCGATGTGCCCATGTTTATGGCAGTTAAAACAAATTCTGTCCTTTCTAGGTTTGTTTCGCCTCATGTTGCCATACCTGTTTGTCCAACTTCTAACCTGTTTGTCAGAAGCGTCTCTGACACCTGCTACATTTCCAAGTAAAACATCTCTAGATAACCTCGGTATGGCTACCCCTTCACAATACCCTCTGTACAATGGAGATCGAAGGAACACTTTGCACGCTTCGAACCTCTTAACTGCGCCGTCTGCCAATCTGACTGATTTGGTATAGCCTAAATAATCATTGGACTTAACTAACCCCCCTCTAACCGCGAGTGTACTGTTAGCTGTGTCCCGGATCACATTTATCTGTTTATTATTTATCATGCCCGGATATAATTTAAATCTATCTTCCCCACAATCAACGTAGTTAATTTCTTCATCTGGTTCACTATCTCCATTATCCTGTTCCCTACCTTGAATGTTCCTCACAAAATTAACCCTATCTGGTGGCCGATTATCCCTCTCTTGTCTACGGTTTCCTTGATTACCTCTCCTATCACTAGTGCCACTATTATCCTGTGTATTCCCATTGCCAGCTCCATTCCCTCTATGTTTTTTACATTGGTATGCCATGTGTCCCTTTTCCTGACAGTTAAAACATGTAACCTCCCTAAGGTTTCTATCACCCACTTTAGGTCTATCTATTCTCCTATCATAACTTTCCCTGCCATTGTTTTCATTTTCCCAGGATCTATCTTTTATCTTATCTTATCTTATATAATACAGACGTTACTTCAAAAAAGAAGATGATTACGTCCTACGTTATGCCATCATAACTATCCCGACTATTGTTCCCACGTTCCCTGGACCTATCATTTCTCCTACCATAGGTGTCCCTATCACTAACATCATTCCTTCTACAATACTCCCTATCATTGCTATCATTTCCCTTTACATAATTTACCAGGTCAATAACTTTTTTGTGGTCTCTAACTGAAAATGGGTTGTTTGGATAAGCATTCTTAAAGATCCTAATAATTTCTACCAAGTCTTCAATTACCTTAGGGTTTCTTTCTTTTATAAAGGACTGTAACTGAGGGTCGCATTTATTGATAAAATTGTCAATTAGAATAAAGTTCTTCAACCCCTCGTAGGTTTTCTCCACATTCTCGAATCCGAGCCATTTAGTGAAGAAGTCCTTCTCTGAGTTGATAGTTGTTTGTGGATCAACTTGGCTGGATGGAGTGTTTTCGTAATACTTCTTTCGGAATGTTGCCGCGTTGTGCCCGTATGCGTTTAGCAGTTCCTTCTTTAGCACCTGATAGCTGTTTTGCATCGAGTGATCGTGGTTCTGGCAAATCGTGAGGGCTTTCCCATGCACGAAGTCCAACAAGATTTCGGACCACTCCCTCTCTTGGACATTAAACTTTGCTAGTTTAATTTCAAAGCGTTTCAGATAGTCGCCGATGTCGTCCTTGTCTTCCGCAAAAGGTTGTATTTTCTTTTTCATCCATGCGGCGCTACTATGGCTTTCTATGTTGGCACTATTGTTGCTGTTCCCTTCGATGGGCACACTTACACCAGCCTCTATCCTCATCTGCTCAACTTGAATTCTCACTTTTCTGTCCGCCTCTTCTTTCTTCTCCCTCTCTACACGTTCCGCCTCTCTAACCTTTTCCCTCTCCAACTTTTCTGCCTCTCTAACCTTTTCCCGCTCTATGCGATCTGCTTCTTCTTTTTCCTTTTCTCTGCCTCTAGCTTTCTCTCTCTCCAAGCGTTCTGCTTCCCTAATTCTCTCCTTCTCCAAGCGTTCTGCTTCTCTAATTCTCTCCTTCTCCAAGCGCTCTGCTTCCGCCACCACCATCTGCTGCACATAGGCAGTTAGTTCTTTGCCTCGCAGTTCTAATTCTGTCTTGGCTTCCTGAATTAGCTTTTTTCTAAATTCTTCTAGGTCGTAACCTGAAGTAGTTGCCATATTCCTTATTTGTTACTTTATCCTACGTTATGGTACCTCTTATACCAACAAACAAAACCCTTGGCGTCTAACTACCAACTTAGACTAATAACCACTTCTACCCTTTCTCAAGATACACTTAGTATCCTTGGTACAAGTGTGTAGGCTACACTTTGACCCGACTGAATACGCTGTGCGACACACGCACCCCCAACCGACAACGTGTTACTCAACACTAGTGGCCGGTAAATAGACCAACCTGTCTATTTACAAATACTAAAATTACAACTGGGCAATCAGGCTTCACCTCGATTGTTCCCCAGATCTAGTCTAGATTACGCTAGATCTTAGTTACTTCTTACCTGCTTTCACAGCCAGGAGTGTATATAACTTACAACTCATACAAATAAACTATGAAAATAAACTTAAATACGATAAACACCAAACTATAGATCTAGTTTTAATGAATGAGACTTTCGTCTGACAGTAAGACTTAAGACGGGAGTATTGCAAACAATTAATACATGACGTTACTAACAAATGCTTAACTAAATGATTCACACTCACATACAGGACGCATTAACAGCTAAACATATATATGGACCTCTTGCTAGATTACACCTAATTTTAAGGATATCCCCAATCCACCACGATTTAACCTGGTAGTGATAATCTAGCGAGTGGTCACTTCCCCACAGACTCTAATTATTCTAAGGAGAAAGTAGTTAAATAACACTTGACTTATCTGTCTAAGAAGCGGTGATAACTCCACAGTCAGTCTCGGGTCCACTCTTCCTACACTAATGTCTGTCCCGGCGGCAAGGCTCACGGCGATGTCTTCCCTAGCGGTGAGACAAGAACAACGAACGTTTCGGCTCTCCAAGGTCCTCCGGTACTGGTCTGCAATGGCTCCGGTTCTTCGGTGGTACGGCGTCTGGTTCTGGTGTTCACGGTGATCTGTCGTCTGGCTCCAGTTCGTCGGTGGCGTAGAGTCTGGTTCCGGCTGCTGGTTCCGACGCAGGTACGGTGGTTCCAGGTGGTCGTCTGTGCAAAATGAACCTGGAACGGTCCAACTATTGACACAGCGACAAAGTCAAAGTCCAGTGCTAAACTACCGGCTATCTGGCTATCTAACGTGTAGCACAGAATTCAGCCGAGCTGTAGATCAAATTAGCACTACTGTACTTAAGTGCCGTAGGCAGTACGATGTCTCCTACGTCAAAAGTTCTTTGGCGTGACCCCAACGGTCGATCTTGGCCTTGCAGACGGTGACCTTCACGTTCGTTCTCACTATGCCGGGCAGGCGATATCTCTTCAGTACGGAATCGACAGGACGATTTTCTTCCCTCCACAAAACTGTAGCCTTCTCGATACAAGCTTCAATACGATGCCACAAGTATGGGCACTTACACATCACAACTGTAGATCTAGATCTATATTTCGTTACCTCCTCGTTCTACGAGTCCAGGATCTTACTGGCTTTCCTTCGCCGACGTGGCCGTATAATCAGGGTCTAGCTGCAGACTAGGCCGATGACGTTAACTTCTGCCTCCTCCTAACAGAGGGCTTCTATTCTTCTTGATGTTGCTGCCAGTAAGCTCCGAGTCGGGGGTCGCCACGTTGTTCAGGCTTCCGCGCGGTGTTGATGCTGGTAGATAGATCTAGTGTAGATCTACGTCTGACTGGAGGTAATACCGAACTCAAAACTACTTCAGTAACACCGGCGAAAAGCCGAAACAAACAAAATATGTAGTCGACGCTGATGCTGTTTACAAATCCATTTAATAACTAAGAAGGGAATCGTCCTATGTCAGCTATGTCCGTAAATCCGTATCTATATTCTACTGCTTTACACAAAGCCTCCTCTTTTTAGCGTCACTAAGAGCGTTCTTGTTTTTTAAAGATCTGTCACGTCATTTGTCGCTAAGTAAAACTTTACCCTTATTCCCGAAACAAATAACTAATTCCTAATCATGTCATAACACAGTTCAATGCCTCGAACTCAGAGAGAAGAGAGACATTTGCACTGCTTTTACATCACATGCTCAGTGCACTATGGTCCAATCTCTTGTGTAGACCGGTGGGGAGATGGGGGTATCTAGAAGAAGGCTTCCCTGCTGCCTTTAGGTGATCACCATGAATACATCTGCTCGAGTCAGGTTTTGAGCTTGAGCCGCTTTTAATCGGTTTATGCCACTGACACACACATCAGTAGGCAGTGTTTGTGTGATCAGGTGTGTGTGTGTGTGTGTGTGTGTTAGCTACTAATCAGATGGTCTAGAGCAGGGGTTCTCAACCTGTGGATCGCGACCCCCTTGGGGGTCGATTGACGATTTGCCGATTTGATTTGTTCATCGAAAATATGGATTGTTATTGTCTATTCTTCTATTGCTGTTTGGGTGTGTGGGTGGGGGGTGGTCGAGGCAGAGTGGGGGATTGTAAAAAGGGGTCGCCGAGCATAAAAGGTTGAGAACCGCTGGTCTAGAGAGTAAACATCTCCTCTGTTTCGGCGTAGAAAACAAAAAAAACAAATGTGAGCAGGTCAGGCAGGCGCGAGTGGGAGAGACCTATTCTCTTCTGCTCAACATTAAAATTTACCAACAGTAGGCAGATGTTAGCGCTACTGGGTGGGCTCAATCTGTGCACCTCGGTATGGTGACCAAGGGGCTAGAGTCGCCTAAGTAACCAGACAACTAGCTATAACTAACCTAAACTAAATGAAAGCAAGATAACGAAACTTTAGTTTAGGATAAATCAACAAACGAAACTTTATTTACATATGCAAAACAAATTAATAATAAAATATATACACTAAAATGACTAACCACTACTACTGAACCCATCAACTAATTAAAACCCTCTAAATCTACACCACTACAAACACTAACAAACTAACCAACTATCTAACACAAACTGATCAACCCAACTATCTAACTAAATCATTAAAACTACTACACTAGTCTAGACCTAGATCTACACTAACAAACTACAATCAACTCATAACTAAAACTAAAACAAGAACACCTTAGTCTTAGTACCTTACTATAGTATTAGTAGATCTATTCACTAAGAACAGAAACAGACTATAACTAAGTTTACTAATAGAACTAAGCAACACTACACTAGTATCTACAGAGACAAAATAAATCTACAACAGCAGCTTAGAACAGTTAAAATCAACAGTTAAAACAGCAGTTACTTTCAGCAGCTAAAAGCAGTAACACAGCAGTAACAATAGCAAACTTACAGGCCGTCCCAGGTACAGGAATAAAAATAAGTACACGACAGACCACAAAGATCTTCGGCTGTCACACAGACATACTATACTGACCACTGGTCAACTGTACACTGAACTGTTTTTAAAACAGCGTGGCACACTTTTTATACACCCCACCCTAACTTACACAAAAGCGGAAGTACAAATAATACATTTGGCACTAGCCTATAAAAAAATAGAATACACGAAAATATAGCTCTGGGAGCGCAAGCTCACACAAATGTTACGGTCAAAATATGAAATCTGCCAAGTCAAGAACTGGCCATCTTAATCGGCCGGACATCAGGCTTTAGAGGTAGGGTAACATAAACATTTTCAATAATAAATGGTCAGTAATTCAAAAGCGTATTGTAGACAGATTTCGTTGCTTGGGTCAGTCTTTGACTCGTTCTAGTCGGGTCGAAACTTGTGGATGCTACCCAACAGAGAAAACAGACAAAGAGAACTGATAGGCAAAACAGTTGAAAATCAGAAAGAAAGAGTAGAGGGAGAGAGAGAGAGAGAGAGAGAGAGGAGAGGAAAGAGAGAAAGAGACAGAGAGAAACAAAAGTTTGTGAAATAGGCAGAGAGCGGCAGAGAGAAACAAAAGTTTGTGAAATAGACAGAGAGCGGCAGAGAGAGATAGAGAAAGAGTGAGAAAAGAGGTAGGCATAGAGAGGCATAGAGAGAGAGAAAGAGTAAGAAAAGAGGTAGGCATAGAGAGGCATAGAGAGGGAGAGAAAGAGTGAGAAAAGAGGTAGGCATATAGAGGCATAGAGAGAGAGAAAGAGTGAGAAAAGAGGTAGGCTTAGAGAGGCATAGAGAGAGAGAAAAAGAGTGAGAAAAGAGGTAGGCATAGAGAGGCATAGAGAGAGTGAGAAAAGAGGTAGGCTTAGAGAGGCATAGAGAGAGAGAAAAAGAGTGAGAAAAGAGGTAGGCATAGAGAGGCATAGAGGGAGAGAAAGAGCTATGCATAGAGAAGCAGAGAAAGAGAGAAAGACAGAGCGACGTTTTAAGAAGGATAAAGAGACATAGAAATAAAGAGAGAAAAAGTGAGAAAAGAGAGAAAGAGACTGTGAAAGAGAAATAAAGAGAGAGAGAGAGAGAAAGAAAAAGAAAGACACTGAAAGAGGAAAAAAAAACATTGAGAGAGACAGAGAGAGAGAGAGTATATTATAACTATTATTAATATTAATGATTAATTTAGTGGTTCCAGAAATAACTGGTTGATATCGAGGACTATTTTGTTGTCCAAAGAAATGGGCAATAATTTTTTTTTTAAATGAAGAAAAGCTGTACAGATAAAAATCAGATTTGATTTCTCGCATCTCCAAGAGATTTATTGAATCACAAAACATAAGACGGTCACACAGAATGCGTCCATAGCTACGTGTTCTGCGTATGTAATTAAATTTCTTGTAAAGAAACGCGTGTTTTGTTCCGTTATTTATGTCCACCAGGATTTGCCTTTTAATTATTCCGGCTCCAAGTTTTTCATGGATTTCATGTCACGAGCCGGGGTAACCAATCAAATTGATCAGCACATATTGTTTTGACACGTCTTTGGGAAGCCACTCGGATGAGCCGTCTTTTTAGTTTCTTTTATTTTTTCCCTCAGTCAGACAAGCGGTGGTCCTGTTAGGTTTCCCAGGCGGTCTGGAGGAGAGTCTGTTCTCTGAGTTTAGAATAGTATAGAATTAAAGATTGTGTATTGATCTGTACAGAGAGAACATTTGGAAAGGCTGACATTTCCCACACACTCACATGAGATCTTTAGTATAGATTTTGATTTAAGGGTTGGCAATATTTTTTTTTTACCGAGGGTCACTCAAAATACTCTATTGCTATCGAGGAACGCATAATTATCAAACATCGATCGGCGGCGTCACTTTAATGGAGGTTTTGACGATAATCTAAACAATGTGAAGGAATCTAAATTGAGCTTAAAATTTTTTATTTTTTTTTATAAATCGAGCAATAGTTTAGTTTTAACAGTATCTCAAAACATGGGTCTTGATACTCGTAACAAATCTCCATTATTACCGCTAGCCCAATTGATTTTAAATACTTATTTTTACAAAGCTCATATGAACTCCCTCTGTCTGTCTGTCTGTCTGTCTATCTGGTAAAAAGTTTGTACACGTTATTTCTCCCAAAATCTCTTCATTATTCTTGGGACTCAAAGTCAAGCCTTGTTGTCTGTCGTGCGCATCTTGAGTTGCTTCTTGCTTGATTTTTTTTTTCTTTTATGCACCATAATGGTTTGTGCGCTATTTCTAGGGACGCGCTATGTTGGCGTCATCGCTCTGTTTGTTTTGAGGGATAGCAGTCTTTTTGATGGAGCTCTCTGTGGTTGTTCTCTTCCCCAGCGTTGGGGGCACAGACTTGGGACTCTGTTGGAGTCTAGCTTGATCTCTGTGATGCGTTACTTGGCTATCATCCATTACTTTTTCTGTATAATAATTATACACATTAACAAATAGACTGTCAGGGGTGTCCGGGCAGACGAGCCAAAGTACAACTGCGACAGGAAGTTTATAATCAGCGTTGAGGTGGGGAACCCGGTGGAGCATGTCATGCCCTAGAGAGACCTTGACATTGTCTTTGTACATCTCAGCATTTCACCTCAGATGTAAAGTTAATGAGAAGTATTAACTCTTTACACTCACGTATGTTCCGGAGATAGAAGGTGAAACTGCTAGCTGTTATTTTCCTGAACGCTGTCAAATTACAGCCAATCAACATCGACATGTTCTTACACTGGCTTATTTTGTATTTTCAACACAAAAAAAAATAATCTTGTTCTCAGATGTATGCCTAGTATATGTACTTAGACTGTGAAAGTTTAGCAGCATTTTTTTTTAAAGTGTGGAAATACAGCTTCTGGCACCCATAAAGCTCCCGCAGAAGAATTGACTGATCCTAACTTCTCTTGCAGGTCATAATTTGCTAGGAGGTATGTCCTCTGGAGCTGAATCAGCTTCTGCACTAAATGGTGAGCTGAAGGTATTTAAATCTGGTCCCGCCGTCATAATATTTGCTTTTAAATTCCACAATCAAGGAATACAAATAAGTCTTGTACTTTTCAACCATTTCACTTGAAATAGTTTCCCCTTTCAGCAAAGGAAAATGACAAAACCTGTTTTCACTTGCTTGCCTGCAGAATACTTTGTTTGAAAAATGTAGCATGTACATACATTTCATATGCAAACAACCCATTACAATGCTGGTAATGGCAAACATAGAGTCTTCCACTCTTCATTACAATTATTAGTAATGAGGTCACAGCCAATGTCCTTCAAGGGACAGAACCATTTCTTCCTTGCGCTTCCATATCTTCTCAATACCTTGCCCATGGTAAGCTAGTGGATACTGCTGTGGTACAGAACATAGGAATGTTTTGTTTATCTTCTTATCTTATATAATACAGACGTTACTTCAAAAAAGAAGATGATTACGTCCTACGCGTCATGCATTTAGTCATGCATATTAACCAATGACTTAAATTCTGCCAAGTCACTGGTTTTTCTGGCTAGCTCAGGCAACCCATTCCATGCTCTAATAGCACTAGGGAAGAAGGAGTATTTGTACAAATTTGTCCTAGCATATGGGACGAGGAATGTGCCTTTATTTTTGTGTCTTTCAGAGTATTTTATTAGATTTTGTTTTTGTATTTTCAAAATTTTCAATTACTGAACTGCCTGAGAATAAGTCCCCTAGCTCTAATAAGATTGATTACTAAGATAATTGGGTCAATATGTTTTATATTCAATGCATCTTTGCGCAAACTTTCCCCTTTTGAGTTTAGGGATGGGTTATTGTTCTTTAGTTAATTTAAATCCAGTTTTTCTCAGACAAAGCACGGGCCCCATCAGTTACCAAGCCAGACCAACACAGATCTTCATAGAATTGAATAAACTCTGGCCTGAGTTTGTCTTTGAATAAAAGGTCTGAAATATTGCCAATAAGAATAATCTTCGTTATTCTAATGTCCTGTAGAGACAATGTTTTTCTTTCAGCCTGTTCATCACAAGTGATAAGAATCAGAGGTTTCAATACTGCATGGATATAGCGGAACACATGAAGCAAGATATAGGGTACATGTCCAATCCTGATTTAGACTTAGGTTACAAGAATTCATAGGTACATATGATTAGAATAATTCAATTATGTAATTTCATGTCTATTACTGATGTGCAGATATGGTTTAGTCTAATCGGTCATGTTCATACATGAGAATTTTAAGCTTTTATTTAAGTTTCTATGCCAAGTTATATGTAGGTCTGGTAAGCGTAGATTAGCTATATCGGCATCAGACTAAACACAGCACTTGACTTATTTAAATATTATAATTAGATAGAGCAGAAGAGCAATGATGTATACACATACAGCTTGTAGCAGCTTCCTATAAATTCTGTCACATTGCCTTACTCTTCAAGATCGTCTCCCCTTAAACCAAGAAACTGAGGGGGAAAAAAACAACACATTCACACACAAGAGCGCGCTGACACAGAGATGAGCAGGAAATAAGGGAAATAAAATAGCCGGCTCCGTAAAAAAGTTGCGACTGATTGAATGAACGAAACAAACTTCTTTGCTCTCTGCGCGTGTCATTGCGTTCACCAGAAGGGAATACAATTTTTTGTTTGTCCGTTTTCCCAAATGTCCGTCGGTTTTATGTCTGGTTCTCGCGGTTATGTCAACCGAAAACTAAGTAGCTGTCCAATTTTCAACCCACAAATAATGGTTATTAATCAACATTCTTAAACCTTTGACTTTTAAAAATCTAGAATTCAACTTAGCTATAGAATACCCGAAACGTCTAGGCGAAGTGAGAAATTCTATAGAATGACTACAGCTGCTTCAGGCAAAGTGTTAGGTGATCATTTAAAGTATTTAGTAATAATATACATTTCTCGGAATAATATTTCTATTCGACAGTAATCTTTAGTAAAATCACTAAGTTTAGAAAGTGGGAAGCTTGAACTTGTCTTGGCTACCTAGAAGGGGGCTCGACACCCGACTCGGGCAGAGTTGTGTTTACTGAGCGCCTAAAGGCATCACGGAAAACCAACTCCTAGATACCCCCTCCCCCCCCCCCCCCACTGGTCCACAAATGAGATTGGACCAAAGTGCTCTGAGCATGCTATAAGCATGAAAGTAGCGCTATATACAAGCTATAATAATAATAATAATAATAATAATAACTTCAGGATAGAAGACTCAAAAGTAAAGTAGCAATTATACATAAAACAGTGAAATATACGAAAACAAAATTTAATAAAATACCCAGAAAGACCCAAAGATAAAAGCACATATCACGTTCCATATGCTAGGACAAATTTGTACAAATATTCCTTCTTCCCTAGTGCTATTAGGGCATGGAATGGGCTAGCCAGGAAAACCAGTGACTTGGCAGAATGTAAGTCATTGGTTAATATGCATGACACGTAGGACGTAATCATCTTCTTTTTTTAAGTAACGTCTGTATTATATAAGATAAAATAAGAATCTGAATACTTAAGCTCTTGTTCATTAAAGTGTGGAGCATGCTAATTATGACTGGGCATGCTTTTGTACAACTTAACTGTACTAGGTAAAATGTTGATAGATGTTTCTTTACTACTATATCTCTCAGTACAGTTGAAGTCATTTCCGTCATTCGATATTAAACAAAATAGTTAAATACCAATAATTAATTTTCTAATTGGTTAATTTTTTTAATGGATTCGTTTCCTTACGTTCCTAAAAAAGCCAAAACATAAAAATAGTTTTGACTAAAATATGAATATTAAATGCTTTTTTCGAAAGAAGGAAAAATTAGATTAAAGTTAGAAGTAATCTAATTCTTTCTTCTAAAATAAGACGTGTTCTTAGATATAAGTAAACTTTATATTAAAGCTTTCGAAAAAGTGTAGGGGGAACCACAAAAATCCTGACTCCACTTGCTTAAATTCGGCCCTGGGAAGCGTGGACGAGAGGCCAAGTGCGCTTGAACTTGGCTTGGCTTGGCTACCTAGAAGGGAGCTCGAGGTTCGACACCCGACTCGGGCAGAGTTGTGTTTACTGAGCACCTAAAGGCAGCACGGAAACCAACTCCTAGATACCCCCTCCAACCCCCCCCCCCCCCACTGGTCCACAAATGAGATTGGACCAAAGCGCTCTGAGCATGCTAAAAGCATGAAAGTAGCGCTATATAAAAGCTATAAATATATTTAGCATAAGGCCCAGTGGGATGTCGCAATACATATTTGTTTTAAAGTTTCAACTTGATCCGGGAACGGGTATGGGAGAAATAACGTGTTCTAACAGGAAAAAAACCCTACATATTTAGACTAGTGAAGGATCAACTCCCCTTGTTGGTATAGAAAAAAATTATCACCGGTAATTATTTGACTAACTTTTTAATTTTTTACAATTTATTCATGTCTTGTCAATGTCAATAAATAAGTGTGCAAAGTTTCAACGTGATCAGAGAATGGTTAAGTTAGACAGACAGACAGACAGACAGTTCTAGTTGATATAAGCATTAAAAAAAATAAACCGTGAGACAAAATGGACTAAAGTCATTTGAAAGAAGAATTATTTGCTTCTACGTGTGTAAGTGTGATCAGTCATGTGTGTGTATGTGTGATCAGTCATGTGTGTGTATGTGTGGTCAGTCATGTATGTGTGTACGTATGGTCAATCATGTATGTGTATGTGTGGTCAGACATGTGTGTGTATGTGTGGTCAGTCATGTATGTGTATATGTGTTGTCAGACATGTGTGTGTATGTGTGGTCAGTAATGTGTATGTGTGGTCAGTCATGTATGTGTGGTCAGTCATGTGTGTGTATGTGTGGTCAGTAATGTATGTGTATATGTGTTGTCAGTTATGTGTGTATGTGTGGTCAGTAATGTGTATGTGTGGTCAGTCATGTATGTGTGGTCAGTCATGTTTGTGTATGTGTGGTCAATCATGCATGTGTATGTGTGGTCACTCAAGTTTGTATGTGTGGTCAGTTATGTATGTGTATGTGTGGTCAGTCATGTGAGTGTATGTGTGGTCAGTCATGTATGTGTATATGTGTTGTCAGTCATGTGTGTGTATGTGTGGTCAGTAATGTGTATGTGTGGTCAGACATGTGTGTGTATGTGTGGTCAATCATGTATGTGTATGTTTTGTATGTGTGGTCAGTCGTGTGTGTATATGTGTGGTCAGACATGTGTGTGTATGTGTGGTCAGTCGTGTGTGTGTGTATGTGTTGTCAGTCATGTGTGTGTATGTATGGTCAGTCATGTATGTGTATATGTTGTCAGACATGTGTGTGTATGTGTAGTCAGTCATGTATGTGCATGTGTGGTCAGAAATGTGTGTGTATGTGTGGTCAGTCATGTGTGTGCATGTGTTATCAGTCATGTGTATGTATGTGTGGTCAGTCATGTATGTGTATATGTTGTCAGACATGTGTGTATGTGTGGTCAGTCATGTATGTGTGTATGTGTAGTCAGTCATGTATGTGTATGTGTGGTCAGTCGTGTGTGTGTATATGTTGTCAGTCATGTGTATGTATGTGTGGTCAGTCATGTATGTGTATATGTTGTCAGACATGTGTGTATGTGTGGTCAGTCGCGTGTGTGTATATGTTGTCAGACATGTGTGTATGTGTGGTCAGTCATGTATGTGTATATGTTGTCAGACATGTGTGTGTATGTGTGGTCAGTCGTGTTTGAAATAGAAAACAAATGTAACGATTTCAACGTAATCTGAGAAAAAGAGAAAAGAAATATATTTTTTTTTTGGTATTTCTATCTGATAATGTGCACAACAGATTTCTCAGGGGAGGACACTGATGATTAAATTACTTCTTAATATTGCTTGATTCTGTACTCTTAAGATGGGGGCGGGGGGGGGTGTTTACTAGAAATAATACAACATTGACATGTCGTTAACATTTTGTTTTATAACTTAGAACTAATGCAGCGAATTATCTAATGAAGGAATCTAGAATTTATTAGGAAACAGCAGAGTTATCTTATAACGAAATCTGGAGTTAACTAAACAATAGCATTATTATCTATGGATGGCATCTAAGGGTTTACAAGAAAACAGTGGTATTATCTCTTGAAGGAATATAGTCTTCTGTTAACTCTTTCTCTCCTTAATTATTTACCACATTCTAGTGGAATCAACGCTGGTATCGTCGGTTAGGAGAGAAAGAGTTCAGAAACAATATAATAGAATCTCAATACTAACATGTTAATCTGATGGATGTTTCAGATGGATACTGCACGTGAAGACAAATATATATATACGTAGGTCGTGTTTACTTCCGGTTTACGATGATCAACATTGTGTAAAGACTTAAATGTATTTGCAAATCTCAAAACAATTTGGAAAGTTAAAACCCTTGACATGTTTGCGAGTCTTAGAAACGAACTTTAGAGCTAGAGAAGAAGATCCTAGCCATGGAATTGAGATGCCATAGAAGGGTTCTAGGTATCACCTACAAGGACCGCATTACAGATTCTGAACAGGATCACAATGACAAAGAACAGGGAAAAGTACCAGGAAAAAGAAGAACAGGCAGACAAAGAAATCTATGGGAAGATAACTTAAAGAGTGGACAGGAAGAGATTCTACTTAATACAAAAGACAGACGAATGGAGGAAGATGGTCGACAGGTCATGTGTGGTGCTCCGACGGTTTAACAGACTAAGGGATAGGTCAAGGTCAAGGTATTATAGACATCAACTTTGAATACTAAAATGTATAAATAAAAGTAGGGCAGTCACGTGACTAGGGATCACTAGAAACAAGAGTGTGTACATGTATTATGATACTTCGGTATGGTTAATATTTCGGGCGTTACCAGTGGGTAAATCTAGGGCTCATACAAATGATGTAAATATTATTTTTCTATTCTACAGTATGATTGATGTGAAACTATTTTCACATTTATATAGTGGCAAGTTTCTATAACGGAACGAGAAAAAATTAATTATAAAACCGAGCCACTTTTTGGCATGTTAAGCTCTTTACGCAGTGTGGCTGGATTGTTCACCAATTTTAATAGATAGATAGATAGATAGATAGATAGATAGATAGATGCATAGATAGATAGATAGATAGAAAGATAGATAGATGCATAGATAGATAGATAGATAGAAAGATAGATAGATAGATAGATAGATAGAAAGATAGATAGATAGATAGATAGATAGATAGATAGATAGATAGATAGATAGATAGATAGATAGATAGATAGATAGATAGATGATTATTGTTTAGAAAGCTTCAGTTGTGATACGGTAGAAAGTGTCCTTGTATTGATATAACTATAAGGAACACGTCTTGGGCACAGTGCTGAACTCGGTGGGGAGACGTCTCATTAAAGGGGGCTTAACTGATGGTTGGCTGAATCCTGGGAGTAACTGGGTCTGGACAAGGTCGGGAACTCTATATATCAATTTGCAGATGAAATGATTTCCTGGCAAGTAATCTTCGTAGGATGACCACATTACAGATCTCATTTTTTTAGGAAACTACAAGCTAAATACGAATGTGGGTGGATATTGTTTGGCTACAGAGTTCATCTTTAAGGAACTTTGACATTAACCATTTTTTTTTATAGAAAATCAGTCTGGGAATTTTTTTTAAGCTGTAACATTTTGACTGACGTGTTCATAGGATTAAATAATGAACAATATTATTACTTACATTTGTATGGAAAATATAATAAGATAACAGGAGACAAGCCTTACAATATTGAGAGATCGGGAAGTAATGGAATGGTGCTACCCCCACCCCTTTAAAGGGAAGCCCGACAAAAAAAACAAAGTCGACGACCCGTGATAATAATCAGGCAAAGTTTACTTAATAGGAGCGAGGTTTAACTTTTTTTTGACATTTAACTTGTTTTGAACTGCATGAATATAATGTGTTTCTATCCACGCTGCAAGACCTGGTCTAGGAAGGCATGATGACGTGGCACATTTGCAAACAATGTCCTGGGCGTCTTGAAGTCGATTTCACACAAAGTGCTGTACATCATTAATCTCATTCTCTTGTTTGTTTGTTTCGATAATAGAAAACTTGCAAAACTTATAAGGCTTTGAAAACGTTAACATTCCAGAGCGTTTACCGCACGACCAGGCTGCCACATACATAGAAATGAACATCCAAAGATGACCACAATAGTTGACATGGTCGCGCAACCATTTCATTTAATTCTTATTTTGTTAAAGGTTTAAAACTGGGATAAAACATGAATAACATTAAAACAAATCTTAATTTCAAGTATTTTAATGATTTGATTCAAAGCATTTTATTGTTCCCGGAAGTTGTGCCATTTTATTTTGAAGTTACGAGAAGAATTCAATCCTTCCGGCAAGGCGCGTGCCAATCGTAAAGCAATCTTCAAACACACATTCAGACACAAACCATACAAACACACATACACAACCACACAGAGAAAACATCAGGTCAACATCTTTGTCCGTGTGAGAGAGAGAAATAAAAAAAAAAAACAACTTCAGTATAAAAAATTGTAAGGCGATAGTTTAAAAAATTAATGAGCGATCATGTCCGGCTGTCGTGAGCGTTGGGTCAGAACACAGCGTGTGATACGTTCCAGCTACAAACTGAAAAGCCGGCCAAATCTGAAAAGGGTTGCCATGTTGGATTTCTGGACGTTTCTGTGTAGAAAATGTCGGTAAAAATAAATAATAATAGTCACGGATTAAAAAAAAAACTGAAAATATTATACGTAAGGAAACAAGAGGATATTTTAAGAAGCCATGATTATTTTCAAAACATAATCTTATCTTATTTTATAATTAAAATACTTTCTCATTACAAAAGTTATTATATCTTTTCTATGTGAAAAATAGTTAATAATAGGGGATGCCTGGAAAGCCATAGACTTGGCAGAGTTTAACACATTGATTATCATGCATGACTATATTGGCCTTAGACTAAGAGACGCACAAAGATCCCGAAATTAAAAATCACAGTCTTCACCAGGATTCGAACCCGGTTCCCTCGGTTCGGAAGCGAAGCGCTCTACTACTCATCTAGCGCGCCTCCCATAACGTAATTAACCCTGTAACAAAATTAATCACACTAAACGATTATTGATGTACAAAAGAAAAAAACATCTGACTCGAAATTGTGTGGTGAACAGCATTTAGCAGCTTTAAAGCCAAAAAATAAAATTCCTACAAATGTAAAACCAGGCCAAATCACCACAAATTATTATCGAGTCCATAGAATGATAGAAACTGATCATCAAGGGGCAGAATATGGCCCGCTGGCCTTAGTTTGGGCCTCACAGTTAAATAAGTAGATATAATTATGTCCAGCTGGCCTTGGTTAGTCTTATCTGACATACTTATTATTTGTCACGTGTTTATTGTGTTTATTTGACTAGAAGATCTTGATGCTATAAACTTGTGACATATGTGGGTTCGGAGGTGCCTTGATTATAGTTCAAACACTTTAATAATCAATGAAGTAACAAAGTGTTGATATGTTTCTTGAGTTTTAATTATTTAAAACTTGAACTTGAAACAATAAATGTACATACAAAGATATATAAAACAGATACAGGATTCAGTGAAAACGTTCAATAAAATGAGTAAATATTTACTTTAAAACTTAGCGACTTCTAAGCCTAGCTTTCTAGCTCTCTCTCCCGTCTCAAGCTAACACTCCGCCTTTTATATCTTTCTTTAGAATCAAGAACCGTGACATCTCAATACCCATCCTTGACTCGTTTACATTTAATTTTCCCCTCAATTGTTTCTGTAATTTAACCTACGCCAATTATGTCTCCCTGCTGTAGCCTTGAACCAAGTTTTAATCGGCGTCCTTCTGGCATTAAAACGCGAGCGCGCTGACCCGATTTGAGATAGGTACAATGTCCCATTCTGTGAACAACGAGGTGTCACTAGGAACTCATTTGTAATTTAAGCTATGTTAATTTTGTTTCCCTGCTGTAGTCTTGAACTAAGTTTTAATCTGTGTTTTTCTGGCATTTAAGCGTGGGTACGCTGACCTGGTTTGAGATAGGTACAATGTCCTCATTTTGTAAACAATGAGGTGTCACTAGGGACGTGACATATACCCCCCTCTTCCTAAGCGGGATGCATGTTGAGTAAAACGGAACTGCAACCGCTCAATCTTACATATAATAATGGTACTAACGTACAAAGGTATTACAGTTACTTCTTCCATGTATAAAAATAATATTCAATAATATGCAGTATTCTAGTTTTAGAATTCTTCACAATAATAACATATGTAAGCATGGCAAATACAGCAAAATTCAATAAGATATATTATAGTAATAAAATGAATGTCATAAGACTTGAAATCTTCCATCCAATGGGAATATTAAAATACATACACATTTCATATATAATCATTTTTAGTCAATGTATGAATCAAATTTTAAATGAAAACAAAATGTATAAGTTATGTTACTGGTAGTTGTAATCTAAGTACATCTTGATAGGGTGTCTGCTACGACGTTCATTTTCCCTGGGATTGTTTTGACTGTAAACTGGTAGTCTGTTAGCATTAAACTCCATCGTGTTAATCTGCTGTTAGCCAGCTTTTTAGTGTTTAGAAATTGGAGAGGAAAATGGTCTGTAAGTAGTTTGAATGGTTTGCCTAACAGATACTTGGTAAAGCGATTTATGGACCAAACTATCGCTAAACACTCTCTTTCAATTGTAGAGTATCTGGTTTCTGCTGGTAACAATTTCCTGCTAATATAGAACACGGGATGTAGTGTTCCATTGTGCTCTTGCATTAAACAGGCTCCGATCGCTTCGGAGGACGCGTCCGTCGCAAGGTGGAATGTTTTGTTTTGGTCTGGTAACTTGAGAATGGACTCGTGTGAAAAGGTGTCCTTGATTCTCGTTATAGTGTCTTCCAGTTCTTGTGAATGAAATACTTTGTTTGGTTGACCTTTCTTGGTAAGGTTTGTCAAGGGTGATGTGAGAGTCGTGTAATTAGGTATGAAACATCGGTAGAAATTGCATAGTCCTATTATACTCCTGATTTGTTTCTTTGTCTTAGGCACTTGAATGTCTAATATTCTCTTGATGATTTCATCTTGAGGTTTTAAAGAGTTGTAGCTTACTTTGTAACCTAAAAATGTTACTTCATTCATGGCTAGTTCCATTTTGCTTGGTTTGATAGTGAAGCCATGCTGTCTTAGTTCATGAAAGATTTCTTTGAGTCCTTGCAAATGTTCTTCCCAAGATCTGTGAAAGATACATATGTCGTCTATATATGAAACAGTATCTTTTCTTTGTCCGAATAGTCGGTGTATTGCTCTGTTGAATGTACTACTTGCATTGACTAAACCAAATGGCATGTAGTTAAATTGGAATAGTCCGAATGCAGTAGTGAAAGCTGTGTATGGTTTACATTGTTCTTTCATTGGAATTTGGTAATATCCCCTTGAAAGATCTATTTTTGTAAAATATTTTGCTTCAGCAAACTGGGTCATGAGATCTTCTGGATTCGGCATAGGGTAAGAGTCTAGGCAAGTAATTTTGTTGAGTTGCCTAAAGTCTACACACATTCTAGGTGTTGTAGCATTGTGTCGTTTCACAAGTACGATAGGTGCTGCGTAGGGCGAATTTGAATGTTCAATTATGCCTTGTTGTAGTAATTGGTTGATTTCTTTTTGTAGAAAGTCTCTATAATGTATTGGGACTGGATATGGTCTTTGTTTAGTTGGTTTGTCGCTAGTCAAATTGATCTCATGTTTAATAACTGATGTTTTGCCTGGAACGTCGGTAAAAATGGATGAGTAATCCTTTAGTATCTCTGATACTTCTTGCTTCCTTGGACATGGTAGATTGTTCAAGTTTATGTCTTTCCATGATTCTGTTTGTGTCGATATTGGATTCGGGAGTATGAGTTCTTGTGTATCATTTGAATCACTTTCTTGAAGAATAGTCAAACATGTAATTGTGTCTTGCACTGTTTCATTTTCTTGTATTTCTTCATTATATTTATGTAGCATATTGATGTGATAGACTTTCTTTTTGTTGTTTATTTCAATTTCATAGTCTACATCTGTGATTTTCTTGGTAACTAAAAATGGTCCTTGCCACTGAATAAAAAATTTGTTCTTTTTATCTGGCAATAATAGTCTCACTTTATCTCCTGGTTCTAATTTTCTTAAAGTTCTGCTTTCGTTGACTCGTCTTTGGGTAGCTATGTTGGCTTTTGCTGTTTCTTGTTTAGCTTTTTGACATGCTTGTATGACCATATTTCGAGTGTCTATGACATGTTGAAATGCTGTTTTTGTTGCTGTTGCATTCTGTCTTGGTGCCATTAATGATTCTTTTAGTGCTGCCATAGGTCCTCTCGGATTTGCGCCGTAGAGCATTTCAAATGGCGAAAAACCTGTAGTTTCTTGCTGACTTTCTCGGTATGCAAAAAGTGCTGCTGGTATTAAAAGATCCCAATTTTGTGGGTTGTCATTGGCTATTTTTGATATGATTTGCTTCAAACTAGAATTCATACGCTCGCAGAGCCCGTTACTCTGTGGGTGGTAAACCGTTGTAAATTTCATCTTTATTTTGTACATGTCCATGAATGCTTTCGTAATTTCCGCTGTAAATTGTCCCCCTCGGTCGCTTAGTATCACCTCTGGTAGTCCGGTCCTGGAGAAAATTTCTGACAAAGCTCTGGTAATGTCAATAGCTGTTATGTTTACTAGTGGTATTGCTTCTGGCCATCTTGTACATGTATCAACTAAAGTAAGTATGTATTTATGATTTCTTGCTGATTCAATTGGTATGGGTCCAATAATGTCGACTGCGACTTTCTGGAATGGTTTGTCAGTGAGTTCTACAGTTTGAAGGGGTGCTTGAGTGTGCCTACCTTTAGGTCCTTTCATTTGACAAATATGACATGTACTGACGAACTTCTTCACATCTTTCGTTATGCTTGGCCAATAGAAATGTTGTAGAATTCTTTTCTTTGTTCTGGATACCGCCATATGTCCAGAAAAAGGTTTGCTGTGTCCCGATTCAATTATTGTCTTTCTGTATGTTTGTGGTACGACTATTTGATCAATGATTTCATTTTTGTTTTTGCTTCGTTTCATAAGCATTCCGTTGTCAAGATATGGTTCATTGTTTGATTCTGGATTTATATTGGTCTGTGCTTTCTTGTATAGTCTTGATAACGTTGGATCTTTCTTTTGTTCTTCTTTAAATTCTTCAGTGTTGAATTCAGGCGGGATGTTTGAATGGCTAGTCATTTCATTTTGATTAGTGCTTTCTTGATCTGTAGTTTCCTTGGTTGCGTTGTCATTTTGTTGATTTGAATTTGATTCATTCTGTAGATTTTCTGATTCTAATTGTTCTTTTGGCATTGACCTTGTAATGACTGCATTACATTCTTGGCTTACTTTTATGGCTTTCGACCAGTCTTGTAGGTCTCGTTGAGTGCAATCACGGACTCCTTTAATGTTGCCAATCAACAAATTTACAGGTAAATTGTCTGATACTAGAGCTTCTACATCTCCACTGTAGAAAGGTGTTGTAATGTTAATTTCTGCTACAGGTAGATTGCTGACTGTACCATTGAAAGCTGTAGCCGCAACATATTTGCCTGTGTATTGATGAGTCTTGACGAATTTTGAATGTACGACCACAGACGTCGAACCTGTGTCTCGAATCACTTCCACTTTCTGGTTTCCAACTAAGCCTGGATAGTATTCTAGACCTTTAGACTTGGTAACTATAGTCATTGTTGTGTGGTCAGATCTAGGTTTTCTGTTGTAGTATTTGTTTTGATTACCATAGTTTTGGTTTCTTGTAGATTGTGGCTGGTACCTGGATGCTTGTTTTTCTTTGGATCTGTCACTTGAGTAGTTTTGTTTCTTTCTACATTCGTTTGCGTAGTGACCCTTAAGGTGACAGTAACTGCATTCTATGTCTCTGGTTTTACATTGTGAAGCATAATGTCCTTTGAAATTACAGTTTGTACATATTGGCGTTCTTTCAGGTTTTGAGAATCGTGGTGTTCTGGTTTCTTTGGTGTAACAGATGAAATTTTCTTCCGCAGACTGTTTAATAGGTTTGTTTGGATATGCTGCCCTGTATTGTCGTACTATTTGAGTCAAAGTTTGAATGTCTTTTGGTTGTCTTTCAATGATAAAGGATTGAATATCTTCTGAGTGTGCATGTGTAATGGCATCTATGATGACATGCTCTCTCAGATTTTCGTATGAATTTTCTATTTTTGACAAGGATATCCACCTATCAAACCACATGGTCATGTTTGATACAAATATTAATGGATCATCTTCTTGTCGAGGCCTTTCTGTATAGAACTTTTTTCTGTATGCATCTTGTGTAGCGCCATACTGTCTCAGGAGTGCTTCTTTGACATTGCTATAGTTGTCTAGTTCGTGCGCTGGAAGTTGAATGCAAATGTCTATGGCTTTTCCTGTAAGAAGGCTCATGAGAGTTCTAGAGTATTGTTCTTCAGGCAGACCTGATGCTTTGGCTAGTTCTTCGAAACGCATCAGATAAGAATCAATATTGTCTTTCGATTCTTGAAAATTTGCCATTTTTGACATTTGTTTATATTTGTCAAAACCTGCAGACTTTTGTTGGGCATTCGCTGCTTCTTTTTGTGCCTGAGCTAATTGTATGTCTTTTTCTTTTATAAGGCGTTCTTCCTCTTTAATACGGCGTTCTTCTTCTTTCATTCGGCGTTCATGTTCCATCTCTTCTTGTCGTTGTGCTAGTACTTTCTTTTCATGTTCTTCAAGCTCTTGCTTTGCCCATTGTAGCCTTTCTGGTTTAGGCATAGCTAATTCTTTGGCCATCTCCAGAAAATCTTGTAGTGTTAACATTTTGGCTGCCATGGTAATTCAGTAGCAAGTTGTCTTGTACTTGTTAACTTGATAGTTTAATATAAATGATTGTCGTTACTCGAAAGTAGACTTGAATATACTTCGATTAAAATGTTCTTGGGTTATTTTTATTTAGAAGAGACACACAATAAATAGTTCAATATTTCACCTTATAAATCGTCGTTATAAGATGATCATTGTAGATGATTATTGATAATATGATTATAACTTGTAGTTGCCACTTGATTTGGCAATTTGAAAACAATTACTTGTCGCTAGTAAGTAAATATACAAGGCGATCTAAGTTGATAGATCAAGCCTGTAAACTGACGTAAGGTTGTACTGACCTTGTCATAAAGACATGTGGTAGACTTGAACGTGAAGTTTTCTTCGTAGTGAGAGGCTAAGTAGAGACGTAGAACTATCGTCTGTAGTTCTAGTTTGTTGCAACACAACTGTCAAAGAGTTGTTTCGATGGTTGCAGGTTGGTTATCTTGGCAGACGTCAAAGGTTGCCAGATGAAAGTACTGATCCTGTAGTATCACGTTGATGAATAAATTCGTTGTACATACAGCCGTCGGAGGTGTCAATTTATGTCACGTGTTTATTGTGTTTATTTGACTAGAAGATCTTGATGCTATAAACTTGTGACATATGTGGGTTCGGAGGTGCCTTGATTATAGTTCAAACACTTTAATAATCAATGAAGTAACAAAGTGTTGATATGTTTCTTGAGTTTTAATTATTTAAAACTTGAACTTGAAACAATAAATGTACATACAAAGATATATAAAACAGATACAGGATTCAGTGAAAACGTTCAATAAAATGAGTAAATATTTACTTTAAAACTTAGCGACTTCTAAGCCTAGCTTTCTAGCTCTCTCTCCCGTCTCAAGCTAACACTCCGCCTTTTATATCTTCCTTTAGAATCAAGAACCGTGACATCTCAATACCCATCCTTGACTCGTTTACATTTAATTTTCCCCTCAATTGTTTCTGTAATTTAACCTACGCCAATTATGTCTCCCTGCTGTAGCCTTGAACCAAGTTTTAATCGGCGTCCTTCTGGCATTAAAACGCGAGCGCGCTGACCCGATTTGAGATAGGTACAATGTCCCATTCTGTGAACAACGAGGTGTCACTAGGAACTCATTTGTAATTTAAGCTATGTTAATTTTGTTTCCCTGCTGTAGTCTTGAACTAAGTTTTAATCTGTGTTTTTCTGGCATTTAAGCGTGGGTACGCTGACCTGGTTTGAGATAGGTACAATGTCCTCATTTTGTAAACAATGAGGTGTCACTAGGGACGTGAAATTATATGGCTGCCTGGCAGTGCCTGGTCGTGCGGTATGCGCGCTGGACTGTCGTTCGACTCGATGGTCCTGGGTTCATACCCTGCCCGTTGTCCTGAGGCAAGTTTAGACTAGGAAGTAATTATCTTCAACTCTGAAGGAACATCCGAAACATGTAAAACATTTTACAAACAGATGTCACTTCAAATAGAGAAAATAATTAACGTCCTACGCATTTCATGTGTCAATCTAGTCTTATCTTATATATTACCAATATGACGTTGGGCTTCACTGTTATATAAGATGTTATATAAGTTTTTATATAAGTTTTTATATAAGTTTTATATATAAGTTGTTATATAAGTTGTTATGTAAGTTGTTATATACGTTGTTATATAGGTTGTTATATATAAGTTGTTATATAAGTTGTTATATACAAGTTGTTATATAGGTTGTTATATTTAGTTATATATAAGTTGTTATATAAGTTGTTATATAAGTTGTTATATAAGTTGTTATATACAAGTTGTTATATATAAGTTATTATATAAGTTGTTATATATAAGTTGTTATATAAGTTGTTATATACGTTGTTATATAGGTTGTTATATTTAGTTATATATAAGTTGTTATATAAGTTGTTATATATAAGTTGTTATACAAGTTGTTATATAAGTTGTTATATATAAGTAGTTATATAAGTTGTTATATATAAGTTGTTACATAAGTGGATCATTATATCTAGCACTTAAACGACATTAAACTGGCCCAAGGGCAGCGACTCCACTTTTCACAAAAAAAAAAACAACAACTCCCACCTTACTCCCGGTTCAACAGCCTCTCTCAAATCAAAACAATCTAAACTCAACAAAAACATAAAACTCCTTCTGTCTAAAAACCTAGATTCTGCCAATATAACTAAACCAGTCGTCCCATAAAGTCACGAGAACAGTGCGCAATAAATCGGCAATAACCTCGGATTTGTTCCGAGCGCTAAGTCAATTCCACATTCCCCTATTTTGAAGTTATCAAATCATGTCAACAATTATTGCTGTACGAGCCGGCCCGCGGCGTAGCATACGCCGCTATTTAGTGACGGGTGAGCACTTCCTGAAAGACACAGTTGTCCAAATGGGGTGGGTGGTTGGGTGACGTAGAGAATTATTTATACAGAGAAGATTACTTGTTCTCTCCCCTCTTTTTTTTTTCTGAACCGCGCTCTCTGTCGCCACGAACGTTACGTGGGGTAACTCTTGTCCGACTTGCAGAAATAAAAGAGTTATCTTTCCATAACTTTTTCATCGAGGGTTAAAGAGTCAGCGTGCGTGCGTCTTGTCCCGCATGGTTGGGCGACGTAGAGAATTATTTATACAGAGAAGATTACTTGTTCTGTCCTCTTTTTTTTTTTTCTGAGCCGCGCTCTCTGTCGCCGCGAACGTTACGTGGGGTAACTCTTGTCCGACTTTCCATGACTTTTTCATCGAGGTTTAGAGAGTCCGTGTGCCTGCGTCTTGATTGGGTGACGTGGAGAACTATATATACACATAAGGATGCTTTACATATTTATTTCTATATTCAGTACATTTGAAATCCACTCTCATGGGTATCAACAGCTAGCTGATTAATCAATGTCCACTATGGCAATCTACCTCTGAATCTGTCAAATCTTAATTCCGGACTTGTTATATGCGCACTTGTGATTAAGGTAAACTGTTATCCCTTATGCACATTAATCGCAAAATACCTAGGTGTTATAATAAATGAAAAACTGTCATGGAATCCACATATTAATGAACCTATAAAAAAAAATCAAACAAAGCATTAGGGTTTATTAAAAGAAATTTCTGTAAATCAAATAAGAACATAAAACTAAAATGTTATTTAACCTTGGTTATGCCAATAATAGATTATGCATCCTCTGTCTGGGACCCCTCAACTCAAGAAAACATTAAGAAACTGGAACAGACACAAAATAGAGCAGTGAGATTCATAACAAACGAATATTCACATTTGACTGGAGTAACACCATTAGTAAAATCACTAAATTTAGAAAGCCTTCAGGAGAGAAGACTCAAAAGTAAAGTAGCAATTATACATAAAACACTGAACCATAATCTTCAAATACAAAAACAAAATTTAATAAAATACTCTGAAAGACACAAAGATAAAGGCAAATTCCTCGTCCTATATGCTAGGACAAAAAATGCTCCTTCTTCCCTAGTGCTAGTACAGCACGGAATGGGCTGCCTTAGCTAGCCAGGAAAACAAGTGACTTGGCGGAGTTTAGGTCATTGGTTAATATGCATGACTAGATTGACATAGGAACACTCGTAGGACTTAATCATCTCCTTTTTTTATGTTTGAAACGTCTGTATTTTATAAGATAAGATTAACTAACGAGTGAATGACATATATTTCATAAAATCAGGTAGAATTCCCGTTAGACAGAGCATAGGCGGATTCAAAATAATTAATTGTGGGTCAGTTCAAATGGAAATTCCAGGGCCGAGTTTTATAACCAGTTCGCTTCGTCCACTATCTTTTATACATCAACCCATGTCAACAATGTATAAATATACGCCATGTTGTATGTATCAAGCCATGTCATCAATACAAAAATGTCCGCCATCTTGAATCAATCCATGTCAACAACGCGTAAATGTGCAGATCACGTGATGATGTTATAGAATAAATGTTTCGAAAAATGAATTTAAAAACAAAAGGCGAATTCATTATAGTGTGATCTCAAGTTTACATTTTTGAACTACAGGTGGCGCTAGTAACATTAACGTGTTTTTCATTTGGCTTTCGTTGGCATTAATCTTTATCGATTACTTTTGTTAGTGAGGGGATAACATTTATCGATTACTTCATTTCCTAGTGTTTCTTCCTCCCCTGGAATCCCTGGTAAGTTTATCCGAGACAGCAAAGCAACACATTTATACTGACATAAGATAAGATACGTGTTAGACCACTGATGATCAAAATACGGCCCGCGGGCCAGATCCGGCCCAAGACTTCGTTACATCCGGCTCCCCGAATCACGTGACACAAAAAAAGTTGCAAAAATCTTTTTCAACTTTAGGGCTCTCAATATTTCTTTGATGGATTGTGGAAGTTAGGACAAGCCAACAAGTTTGTTTTATACAAAAAAAAATCTGTCTCTCTTCAAAGAACATAAGACTTAACATCATAATACAAACAAGTTTTTTAAATGACTAGCTACAGAGCTGCTTTTATTATCACTAAAGAAATGAAGTCATTTTCCAACTGCGAACGCATAAAAAAAAATAGTTGCTAACAGTGACTCGTGAAAAGTAAAGAATGCAGTTGAAGCTGTCTTGGAATCCGAACCGAAGGTCCCGGTTTAGATTCCTTGTGAAGACTGGGATTTAAATTTCGGGATCTTCAGGGCGCCTCTGAGTCCACCCAGCTCTAAAGGGTACCTGGCATTAGTTAGGGAAAATGTAAAAACGGTAGGTCGTTGTGCTGGCCACATGACACCCTCGATAACCGTTGACCAAAAAAAACAGATGACCTTTACATCATCTGCCCTTATAGATCACGAGGTCTGAAGGGGAACTTTACTTTTTTTTTTTTTTTTTTTTATTCATAACATACTGACTCAGTGTGATTCCTGACGATGTTTAAAGTCCATCTGTTTGCTAATATCGTTTTTTTTGTTTGTTCGTTCTTTTGAAATCTCGTTTTTCTCTTGGGCGTAATCTGAAAACTCAAGACCAGGCCCGATGAGGCCAAATAATAGAGATCTATTGCTACTATGAAAACTATTTCATTCTTTATCAAAGCTTCTTTCTGTAGCAGACGATGGGCGCACTCTCATTTCCGGTGAACTTGTGAAGTTGGCTGTGAAATCAGATCTTGGCTTTGGAAATATGATTTCACCCGAGACATGGATAGGTTGGGTCTATTATGTCAGGTCATATAAACACGAGTTTAGGATTGGCAAACAAATTAATCCAACGTTTAATTCTTTTGCAGTACCTTGTTATTAGTAGGCTAGTATATACTAACGAAAAGGGGGGGGGGGCTGGTGGTGGCGGAGTGGTAAGGCGTTTGGCTCCCAAACCGATGGGTTCCGGGTTCACATCCTCGTGAACACTAAGATTTTTTAAAAGCTGGATCTTAAGGTCACCCCTGAGTCCACCCACCTCTAGTGGGTACCTGACATTAGATGGGGAAAAGTAAAGGCGGTTGGTTGTTGTGCTGGCCACATGACACCCTCATTAACAGTCGGCCATAACAAAAAAAAGATGACCTTTACATCATCTGCCCTATAGATCGTCAGGGGATCTACTAACAAACACTGTATTTCGTGTAAATGCTAACTATATTCTTCGAAACGGTCTATATCACATAGAAAGGCTTACAAGACTTTTAATATCCATCCGCTCCTCTTTCTATCAACTGGCGCATTCATTCGTCTTGTTATCATCATAGGCCACTGGGCTACAATACTAGTAATATATTCCTCGTCCCATATTCTAGGACAAATTTGTACAAATACTCCTTCTTCCCTAGTGCTATTAGAGCATGGAATGGGTTGCCTGGGCTAGCCAGGAAAACCAGTGACTTGGTAGAATTTAAGTCATTGGTTAATATGCATGACGCGTAGGACGTAATCATCTTCTTTTTTGAAGTAACGTCTGTATTATATAAGATAAGATAAGATAATATATTAATACCATACTATTACGAATTTGTGGCCTAAATTTTTTTTCTTCATTTCGTAACAATTAGGGTCTATGGCGTCTTCTAGGCGTAGGGGTCAAGGTGAGATGTCAGGAACATTGTTCTATTGCAGTATTTCTCAACCTGTGGGCGCGACCCCCTTATGGGTCGATTGACAATTTGCCGGGGGTCGCCTAAGACCATCGAAAATATGGATTGTTTTTGTCTATTCTTCTATTGCTGTGTGGATGGGGGTCGACGAAGAGTGAAATTGTAAAAAGGGGGTCGCCGAGCTTAAAAGGTTGAGAACCGCTGTTCTATTGGAAATGTTCACGATCAACTAAACAATGTCAAGGTCGCTAAAATTAAGCTGCCTTGCTGCCAACTGCATAGACAAGAAATGGGCAATGGGTTTAACACAGTCCCGACCGAGACCAGTCGTCAGAGAAGGCCTGAACACTGACCTGCAACGTCACATCCTGTGGGCAGTATTATATTTCGTTTTAAACTTTCAAGCGACGACCTAATGTTCTACACAGTGTATAAGTAAAGCAACGTTCCCCTATCAGACCTTGTGTAGATGATGTACCCAGCACAACGACCAACCGCCTTCACTTTCCCCCCAACTAATGTCAGGTACCCATTAGAGTTGGGTGGACTCAGACTCAAATTCTTAAATCCATCCGAGGATGGGCGTGGGAGAAATACCATGTTCAAACCAGACAGACAGACAGACAGACAATGAGTTCATATAAGCTTTGTAAAAAGAAGCTCAAAAAAACTGTTTTTTTTTTCAGCGATACGTTCAAAGGGTAAATGCTAAGTCATACAAAAACGAGTTTTGGATCGATAGATGATCCATTCAGTTGCGATTGAGAAGCCCTGGTCTTCTGGGGAATGATGGTGAGAGATGGCAGAAATCTGAGACGAGAGTATCCATATAAAGAAAGCAGACATTCACCGGGGGCTGCATAAAATATTCATTTGTATTACTCGGCTCTTTCCGCCTTAAACACTGGACAGGCATTTCTGTTGAATAACAGGAACAGCTGTCATCACTCATGATCTGTAGGGCGTCCATTTAGATTGTCCCAGCGCCCCTCTACCCACCGAATGCCAGCCCTCCACCCCCAAACGCCTACATTGACAGATTACTTAGGATCATTTGGGAACAAGATAACAGTGGACAGAGGTTATTGTATTGATGACGTCAAAGGGAGATTATCAAACATATTTCCGCACTTCCAAACAGCAATCCAAAGTGGGAAGGAATGGTACTGGTATAATTTTTAGATCGACAAAAAAAAATGGGACTAGGGAAAGGAAAATTCAAAGAGAATTGCGCTTTCAAAATTGAAGATAGCATCAAGATTTTTGGTATTGTCTACACCTGTAACCCTTAGTTCTATTGTAAAGAACAGTTTTGGAATATTTTTTTCAAAGCCTCAAAGCTTTACATAATTATAAGCGATGTGATTCTAATTACTTAGTATTGACATTTAGAATATTTTTATTTTTGTTTTTTTTTTTAATTTTAGGCTAGAGAATTACTTACTTTCATTTGTTATATGGTTGTACAATACTAAACAAAAATGGTGTTAATTATATTTGTTATTGTGTTCTTTGTTTTAAGGAGATACAAGAAATGTTTGTGTTTTATATGTATGAAGAGTATGTATGTATGGCTATACATGTATTAATGTGTAAGTATATTTGTGTATTTACTTTATATCCCCGGCTAGTTATTTATTAGTTTTGATATGCTATTCTTATATGATACTTATATCACATTTTTGGCAGAGAGCTTGGATAGTGAAATTCGTAACTAACAATAATAATAATTTTAAATTATGATTATTAGTATCATTGTTATTATTACTATTGTTTCGTAAAGTTATGGAATTTAATCACATGCTTTGCATGGTACTGATTTATATTTTTAAATTGTATTTTGATTGAGATTTATTAGCAAGGTTAGAGAGGCAAGCGGAGCTTTGTTTGTTCTTGGACTATTTATATAAAAAATGATTACTAACAGATATTACATTTTATCTTTTCAGTCTGTGGTGATTCTAACAGAACTCCAGGACCTCTCGGTGTCAACTGGTGGAGATTAGTTGTCCCTGGGCGAAGCAGACGTTTTGGCGACGCCGTTTTGGCGACGCCGTTTTGGCCCCGCCGTTTTGGCGCGAAGGTCGTTTTGGCGCGAGCCGTTTTGGCGCGAAGCTCTTTTTTTGCTCGAAGGTCGTTTTCGCGCGAGCCGTTTTGGCGCGAAGGTCGTTTTGGCGCAAGCCGTTTTGCCGACGGGACGTTTTGGCGCGAAATACATTATGTACGTTTATTGTATTATTTCATTTAAAAGAATTATTCATATCTATGTTTTGCATGAGTGTTTGTGTTAAGACATAGTTTTCACGTACTAAATGTAAATGTGTGTTTGTGTTTCACATCATTTTCTTTAATAAACATTTTGGCTGGTGCATGTGTGTTTATTGAGAGGCGCACTTTTATTTCAAAAAAGTTTTTTAAGATATTACTTTAAAATTAAAAAAAATTTAAAAAAAAAATGAAACGATGATAGACTAAAAATGGATGCAATTATTTGTTTACATTAACATTGGTTTATTTAATGCCTGCATGGTATCTCCAGCTATACATACCAAACACTTGCTAAGAAAAACAATTCGCTGAACGGTGTTAGAATTCATACTATACATACAATATTATAGTAGAGGGAAATAAACATTGTTATAAAAGTTACGTCCTTATTAAATTATCGTCAAATGATATCTCGCGCCAAAACGTCCAGTCTTCAAAACGGCTCGCGCCAAAACGTCCAGTCTTCAAAACGGCTCGCGCCAAAACGTCCCGTCGCCAAAACGTCACGTACCGGTCCCTGGGTTTCATTGGGGGGGGGGGGGGGGGAAATTATCGCCAGACCAGACGTGGTCGAGAGGCCAAGTGCGCTTGAACTTGGCTTGGCTTGGCTACCTAGTAGGGGGCTCGAGGTTCGACACCCGACTCGGGCAGAGTTGTGTTTACTGAGCGCCTAAAGGCAGCACGGAAAACCAACTCCTAGATACCCCCTACCCCCATGAAAGTAGCGCTATATAAAAGCTATAATAATTATAATACTAGAACGCATAATCAATCTTAGATTATATACTACTCGAAATTCCTCATGAGCCCACTGCAATGCTGTTTGGCCTCAATCTTAGGTTGACGACAAGTTAACATCTAGAAACCGGTACCGGTCTGTCCACTTGTGGAGGTTCCTCTACTAGTGATTTGGGAAACGCGGTCATAGTAATAAAGCTCCTTTGCACCTTTCAGCCTGTAGACAATGGCGTAGAGCTTAATGACAGAGTGATGTACAGGGACATTTTTTGCGTTAATTAGCCCCCTTTGTGGACATAAAAACAGACATAAGAGGAATTCAAGCTTGTCGATTTAAAACGCACTAACAAATACATATCTGTTTTTTTTGTAACCTTTGGGCTACCATAGAAAATAAAGACAGATCCTTCCGAAGGAATCCCAATATCAAGGACTTCGTTCGTGTACGTACATGTGTCTATGACTGAGGACAATGGACAGCCTAGTGATCGTCAAGTTTGGACTGCTTCTGAACAATGCTTAACCTTAATTGTTGTGTAAACCGGGCACTTGCGTTTTTGTATTATGTGTTGTTGGCTATGTAATTTCTTCTACTGAATACAAAAAAAAATAGGTAGTTTCGCCAAGCCGAACGGAATGAGCCCAAAATATAAATTCACAGGTAGGTATCCAAAACAAGACTGTATGAGGCTAACTAACCAAATAGAGGCATGAAGCCCAAAAGAGGTATAAGCCAAAAACAAAAATGCTGGCATATCATATTGGAATTTAAAGAATAGGCCATGTCTCACGGTTGAGTTCAGTCAACGCTGGAAAACTCCATAATTATGCATAACTCAGTTCTCATCCACAACTTGATAATGTTCAGGACTTTTATGATTATTTCTGTTTTAAATTTACATTATTGGTAGACAATCAGAAGGTTTGGGGACTTCGTTTGAAGTAATAAGAACGTGACTGACCAATGCTGAGAAGTTTCTTCTAAGAAACAATTATGCTGCTTTGTTATCCGCGAAGTTGATGGGTAATAACATTCATGATATATGGGAACCACATGTAACTGTCCTCCAATAAGTAACACTATACAAACAACCAAAAATCGTAACTTAAATTTTCATAGGACCCAAGACTCGTTACACATCAGATCTGGACGTATTGGTTACCTCCTCTTGATCAAATTGTAATACAAATTTCCATACGGACAATAAAGATTACTATTATTGTTAGTTACGAATTTCACTATCCAGGCTCTCTGCAAACTGCACAATACACCACCAACTTAAAGAACTTGACAACTCAGGGCACCAAAGTAACGTAACAGTTTAATGTCCAATAAATAACAGCCAATACTGAACAATTGGCAGCACGTAACACAAGACTGTACAAATATCTCTCCGTTAATAGCCGTACCGCCGTATCAACTCTTGCACTGGTCTCTCGTCTCGTCCTGGACTTGTACTGAGCCGTCGTAACGAAACGTAGATCGGGAAGTTGACTGACTCGACTATGATACATTCGCTCTTTATATAGGGTCCCTGCTGGCCTTCTAGAACCGGACAGAACGTCGCTCGACCATTCTGGGTGGTCAGATGACTACAACTCTCGTGACGCTCCTGAGCTCTGTTCACGACGTCGATCCCTCTCGAACGTCTCGTCTCGGTTGACCGTCGCAACTCGTCACGGTTGACCGCTCGTCTAGCGCTGGCCCAGGGCGATTTGCGTCGGCTGACTCCACAGACACCACTACCCCCATCTGTGCCACTACCAGGTTTATAACATTACTAGACGACCGGCGGCGTAGCATACGCCGCTATTTTGCCGGTCTTAGGCCACTGCAACCTATGCGACCGCAGTTCGCTGCCACTTTCAAAGGATCCGCACTTACACAGGACCCGCGCTAATTCAAGGTGCATAAGTTATTAAATTAAACCATTTTATAACTTAAAACAGATTTCCCGCGCCCTCATGTCGATTTACCAGGAGGTCAACAATTCTCAAAGATAGATTGAAACATATGGTAATTCTTGCTATTGAGAGGGATCTATGTAGGAAACAGAATTGTTATGATATACTGTATGACTTTGTTATACGCAAGGCTCGTGATGTAGTTCTGTACATAGTAAAGAATGAATAAAATGCATAGACGAATATATTTTCTAATACAAAGTTTTAAATTTCCCTTACTATCCGCTTTCCTACCCAAACTTAGCCCCGCAAAATTCGTTTCGCATAGGGCCCACAATGGTTAAGTCCGGCTCTGCTTCTTACATAAATATATACATAGTAGATTACTTAGATTAGTTCCTAGTCCAAACCTCCCGTATAATAAAGAGGGATGGGAGCGGGCGGGGTTTGATAAATTAAACGACAGTCCAGCGCGCAGCCATCCGTAGCGACGTGTGAATGTTCTCCCCCTCTTGTTATTTCGTGGGGTGACTATCCGCAGAAATATGAGAGTGATCTTTCGTTTACTTCTTGTTTGACCTCTTTAGGGAAGAAGAGAATTATATATATAGATTATTATTATCAAAACTAGAGCAGAAAGATGTAAGTCTCCTTTATCCCACTTTCTGTCACCAAGAAGTACGAAGAAGCGTAGGTCATGTTATATGGTGGATATACTGATTTATATGATGTTTGTATTTACATCGATATTGTTTGTGTTATAGTAACATTGCTGAGGGGGACTGATGAAGTCAAACTGAGTTTCCATTTGCTTGGACCAAAAATGTATCTTCTCTTATGACGAATTCTTGTGTATTGTTTCTCCGAGATATAGCTCCTTGAAAATATAACATTTCATACATACTGAACAAATAATATAATTTTTACAAAGCTTATATCAACTCACTCTGTCTGTCTGATAAAAAGTGTGTACACGCTATTTCTCCAACACCCATTCTCGGATCATGTTGAAACTTCGCACAATTATTCATTGACATACACAAGATATGAATCAATAAAAAAAAAGTATCCATTAAGACAAATAAGTACTGGTAGTTCATTATTTTATTGAATAGCAACAAGGGAAACGAATCCTGCGGTAATCACAGTTATGGCTAACTTTGTCGGGTTTAGTCCCCTTAAATAATTGTAAAAGTTATTTCTCCTTCACATATTCTCCAATCAAGTTGATACTTTAAACAATTATTTCTTGTACCTAACAAAATATAAACCAATCAGTCCTTTTTTTTCCTCTGTCGTATAAGGGAAATAACTTGTACATTATTGTAGAAATAATTCTTTAAGACAGAGTTCTTCCACTTTGGATAAGCTTTGTTTTTTATTTTTTTATTTTTAGAGGGATTTTAAAATTTGTCTTGTTTTGAAATCAGCTTCTACTTTACAAAACTGATGATGGTCTATGACTTCTCCTTCTATTCATTTCTTGTCACTCTTCATGACTGCAAGGAGTCTCTCTAGTGAGCTTCCCCCAAGCATGACTCTAGACTCTAGATCAACGGTTCTCAACCTTTTTTGCTCGGCGACCCCTTATTATAATCCCCCACTCTGCCGCGACCCCCACCACCACAGCAATAGAAGAATAGACAATAACAATCCATATTTTCGATGGTCTTAGGCGACCCCTGGCAAATCGTCAATCGACCCACAAAGGGGTCGCGACCCACAGGTTGAGAACCCCTGCTCTAGATCCAGTCTAGGAGTTTACCTTTTAGATTTCAAAACATTCTTAGAGTTTACAATTACACAGCCCAAAGCGCAAACGGTTCGTGAACGTCTATTTGTTAATTCAACTCCTTATTGAATACAAGGAGGCGCTGTGGCTTAGTGGTAAAGCGGGTTCCGAACCGGAGGGTCCCGGGTTTAAATCCTGGTGAAGATTGTGTTTTTTTTAAATTTTGGCATATTTAGGGCGCTTTTTTACGTCTACCCAGCTCTAATGGGTACCTGGAATTTAGTTGGGGAAAAGTAAAGGTGCTTGGTCGTTGAGCTAGCCACATGACACCCTCGTTAACAGTAAGCCACAAAAACAGATGACCTTTACATCATCTGCCCTATAGACCGTAAGTTCTGAAAGGGGAACTTTACTTATTAAAAACAGATTTACAACAGGAATTACCCGCTGATGCTAAGTTAAAAAAAAAAACAAGTTTTTTTTTTTTTTTTTTTTTTTTTTTTGCTTGACGTCATTCGGAAAAATGTCATTGATAAAAAGACAGCCCAAATTTAATTTTCAGACAAATGAATAATTCTGAAAAAAAATTGTAAAGGTCAGAGTTTTTACTGTGTGGTCAATCATCTAATGATTGTTTTCCCCAAAATTTGCGATAAACTGTCGAAATTTTAAGGAAAATCGTTAGAGCCCATTTGGAAATAGGAACTTGCAAATTTTCCCTTCAAATCAACCACCCTTGAAGTGCAAGGCTTATAGTAGAAGAAGTTATGAAATAATTGTTTTTTCTTTTAAAATCGTATAATCTACTAAAATGTAAACTCAGGGCTCTGCTTTACAAGTCCTCGATCTGCACCACATGTAAGCGGTTGGTGTTTTTAACTTTGTGTTACCCTCCTCCAGCGAAGCTGATTTACTCTATTGTCGGTTTGAATTTCTGAATCTTGGTTCAAATATCTCCCATTGTCAAGCCCTACAGAGGCCCTCTGAAGTACAAATAGATATAACAAAATGTTAGCGATCAATAAAAAGGTGATTGTTAAAATCCGTTTCTGTAGCAACCAGCTGACGTCACTGGGCAGACTACAGGGAAGCGTTCGTGAAAGAAAACAAAACTAGGTTTTTATTTCTTGGAGACTTTGGGGGATCAGAAAAACTGTATCAGAAAATATTTAATATACCGAGTCATTATTTTTGCTTCCGGAACGTGACTACAGTATGAAATAAATCAAACTGTTAAATATTTTTTATTGTTAAGTATCTTGCGCGGTGGTCGAGTGGAAAAGCGCTTGAGTTCCGTAACGGGGTCCCGGGTACGAATCCTGGTGAAGATTGGGAATTTGAATTTCGGGATCTATGGGTCTCTCCTGTTTTTGTTTTTTTTTTTGTGACAAAAAAAAAAAGGTGCCGGTTCTCAGTGATGGATGGCCTAACTATTACTAAGTAGGCCTACTAATAAACGTTAAATTTTTTTTTTAAAAGTAATATTTTTCCCCCACATTGAAAAAGGTGCCGGTACGCCGTACCGGTGCGTACCGTCACAAAAAAAAATCACTGGGTGTCTCTAATGATACCTGACATTCGTTGTTGTCGGTTAGTCGTTTACAGATGACCTTTACATCATCTGCCCTATCGATCGCAAGGTTACTTACTTTTTAAAAAAATCTTGTTCTGACTTTCATTTTTTTTTTATTTAAATAAATTCATCGATTACTTTTCCCTTCAGTTTTTTTTTTTTTAAAATAAATTCATCGATTACTTTTCCCTTCAGTTTTTTTTTTTTTTTTTTTTTACGGTTTATTATTATTCGGTATTGATTGTCTTATAAAAATGCGTTTGTAAAGCTAAATACAAGATAGTAGGAAAACAAAATACAAGATTATAACAAATTTCTTTACACGATTATAGAAAAAGTTCAATACAAAATTTCTAAGGAGGTTTATTACAATATTGTAAACAAAATCAAATATAATACCAACAGGACAATGTCCTAGATACAGAAGATTTATGATGAGAGTAATATTTCACATGGCCGTCTCAAACCGGCTCAGACCTGAATATTTTATCACACGTAATGCAAACAAAGCCGTTGTCCTAATGACACCCGCCACTTTATCCGAGATTGGGTGTGGGAGAAATAACGTGTATAGACTTTTTACCAGACAAACAGAGTTGATATACGTTTTGTAAAGATATGGGAAATTTTCACTAACAGAAGAGTACATTGACAGCATAATGATGCGGTGTATCCGGTATACACAATAAGAAAGTAATGAAAAAGAAATATGTTTCAAAACGGGTGTAATGTTCTTGTACTTAATAACGCTGTAGAATCAAATGTCTAACGTCTTCCGTTAGTAATACAAAGTTATTGTTTTTAATGTAGTTGGCAACAGTGATCTCTCTGATAGTTTCACACATGGTAGGAAAAACTATAAATAGCTCGCATTTTGGTGAATCCATTGTACAAAAAATAATATGTCTATGGCTCCTGTGGGATATATTGTTTATTTTTTTTGTTTTTTCACCTTTAGCAGTGTAGAATCAAATTTTCTAAGCTTTTCGTTTTTTTTTGCATTAAGATTAACATTCTATGACTTCAAAGTTGTTGAAAAACAAACGGGCAAGTAACTTAGCGGTAATGCAGGAGACTTGGTACGAAGATCTTCTGCCACGCACTGAGGTATTCTTAAAATTATAGCTCAATTTCTCTAGTTCAATTTAGCGTCTTTGATATTGGTTAGTTGTAAAAATATCCAGTTGAGTCCTTGATTTTGTTCATTTTGTCAATTTATTTCGAATTAATCCCAGCATTCCTCTTTTCATTTTCCTGTGTTTTTTTTTTCTTCAGGCTCCATTATGTTTCTCCAATATTTCTACCTATCTTTTTTTTTTTTTTTTTACAGAGCTTATATCAACTCACTCTGTCTGTCTGTCCGTTTGTCTGTCTGATAAAAAGTTTGAACATGTTTTTTTTTCATCCGTTTCCCATTCTCGAATCAAAACCTTGCACAATTATTTATTGAACCTGACAAGACATGAATTTAAAAAAAAAACAAGTTTATTAGTTGTTGGTGATAAATTATCTTGTTTGATTTTGAAATACGCGGAATAACTGCTACTTGATGAGAGATGTGGATGTATATGTGGATTTAATCCCCTTATGACACGAATTTTTTCCCATTTTCGGACCAAGTTTAAATTTTGCATAATTATTCATAGTCGATAACAATACACGAATCAATCCAAAAGTTAACCAATTAGTCAATCGTTTAGTATTAGTTAATTGATTGTGTTTTATATAGCAGAAAGGGAGCTAAGCCCTGTAATTTTCAGATAAATTGCAAGAGTTAGCGGTTCTTTCCCTGAGATCTTTGTTTTGTTTTTCTCAAAGTATTTTCTTTTATTGCTTGTTCCTTTCTCTTTGCTTTGTTTTATTGGATCTAAAAAAAAAGTCAAAATGTAAACCAAGAGAAGGCTACAGGGAATTACTGAAGCACGAAAATCCGCTTTGAGGAAAAAAATCTGTTGAATAACGCAAACAAAATATTACCTATCGTTTATTAACCTAAATCTATCCATGATCTATCCTTTGTATCTCTGAGGGAAAATCCGATCTATTTATAAACTAGTTTCTGTCCTACAGCGGTGTTGATTGGTTGATTTCACGGAGACGCAAATCTTATCAAAGGATCTGATTAGATTGTATGAGAGAGACTGTGGGCTAATAATTATAGCTCCCAGGACACGAGTCCCTCTGGTGTCGTATGGTCTGTCAATGTGTGACCATGAAGTCAATGAGCTTTGATCGTGAGAACGATAGCCAGTCTACTGAGAATCGAAACCACTTGTTTGTTTTACGACAGTTTTAAAAATAGACTAGATGTAGATCTTGTTTGTGAAGTAAAACTGACCTGGCTATTAGGAACCGACTGGACTGTTTATTAGAAACTGACTATACTGGCTATTAGGAACCGACTGGACTGTTTATTAGAAACTGACTATACTGGCTATTAGGAACAGACTGGACTGTTTATTAGAAACTGACTATACTGGCTATTAGGAACTAAGACTAAGACTAAGACTGCTTTATTGATCCTTACGGAAATTTGTTGTGATTACAAGGACTATTTTCTCATATAAAGACAACACCAACAGAAAAATACACATAAATACAACAGACAACTGGATTGTTTATATAAAACTGACTATACTGGCTGTTAGGAACAGACTGGATTGTTTATTCTGGACAGGTTATTAGGAACCGACTTGCCTGTTTATTAAGAACTGACTGGCCTGTCTATTAGGAACCGATTGGCCTGGCTATTAGGAACTAATGGAGAAACAAAATGGTAAAGATACATATTACGGATCACGTCATTACAAAAAAATGTGTGAAATGTTAGGCGCTTCCTCGCTGTGAATTATGAAGATAAGTCAAACGGAAGTAACACTCAAATTACGGAATCCAATAAGTAATGGCGAAAGGCCAACTCTGATAGCGAATATTAAGGAAGAATTTTAACAATAACGAAGGTGTAACGTATAGGTGTGTGTGTGTTGGTGTGTGTGTTGGTCACCAAGATGTGGAAACGTGTATTAGTATCACTGTGTCGCGGATGCTGGGTTCGTGTGTCCTGGAGCTACACTTGGCACTAACAAACATAAACAGTACACACTGACTTGAGTTCAACTTTAGCCGACAAATAACGTTTATTAAATTATAATGGTATACTGCAACTTCAAACTTTCGGTTACAAGCCACTGGTTAGCTGAGAAATGACACGACATCCTTCACAGTAATTATATGAGTAATAATTTAAGATAAGTACAGTTACATCCGCATCTCAGTGGGCACAAAATATCATCCTTCAATAGCATGTATCCAGCTCTAAGTCCATAAAAACAACTAATAAAAATATGTGTACTGTCTCAAGTCCCAAAGACGACTCTACTCAACTGGGTTAAAGTTACTACTGACTAAAAGTCAATTTTGTCATTCTTACTTCCTCTTTCTATGTCCGATGTTTCTCGTGTCTTTTCGCCTTCTTGACCCAAGGGGGACATTTTACAGGCAATGTCAACTGAGACTATGACAGAAGGAAACAGTCAAGTGTTTTCTAGCTACGTTCATAAAACCTGCCTCTCTCTAAATCCGCCAAAAGTAATCTGTTTGCATTTCGCTATTCTTCCTCAAAGTCTAATCCTAGTTTTTACTTGTCGCATCATTGTCTCTAAGTCATAACTTTCCCTTTCCACGAAACAAATAGCTAATTCATAATCGTGGCGTAACAAAATAAATATTAATAAATGCCTGCTCAAGTGGTATGCACTATAGACTGTCATCTTGATGGTCCCGGGCTCAAACCCTGTCCGCTTCGCTCTCCCGTCGTCCTGCGGGACGTTTAGGCTTGGGTGTAATCATTTTCAATACTGACGGAACATCGAAACATGTGAACCCAACATAACAAGTGAGTACAACCAGATACGCCCCTGCCTAGACTAGATCTTAATCTAGGGTGTTCCAAGACGCTGAGTTCTTCTAAATGGATCAATCTGAGACGTCATGCTCTAGTTGCTTAGAGCAGACGAATATAAAAGAAGTTTGTGTGTGTGTGTGAGTGTTATATGAAGAGCGTGTGTATTCTGATAAAATGAGAGCGCAGACAATTCAAATTCTCGGGCACTATTGCTGTCGTCTGCTGACATTGATGAGGGTGATAAAGATTTGCTTTTCATTTTTCGTAAATAGCCTTTGTATGTAGCCTTCCTTATAGAAGAACAGTTAAGCTGAAATGATTTATGTGTCAATGGAAAAAAAAAACGATGCAGTTTGATCTTTAATTGAGTAGTGTAATAGGCCTTGATCTTGTAGTTGTATGATGGCTGTCTGGCTTCAACAGATTACTCAGAAGAAAATGTTTGAGTTTCTTGTACGGGCGTATTAGATCTGTTTCAAACTACAAAAGAACAGGGCCTATAACAGTAACAAGATGAAAGAACTAAGTCCAGACTGTTAGATACTTGAATAACATTTAATACATGAAGACCACAGTCGAGTCTCTGTCCGTAATAAGATGTTGTCACCTTGGATTCCCAACACCAACTGAATAATCAAGCGAAAACCCACTATCAGTGACGTCACTAAATGTCGCGTTCAAAGTCCGTCAACTATGGTGGGTCTCTAAACTAAGTGCCCAACAGTAGCAATTGCACGTGCAAAAACCAGGCACTGGAGCCACACTCAACAAGATAAGAATAATAAGGTTTTTCTTGGAGTCCGAAGATTAATTAGGAATGCAATATCTCCCGTAGCTACGCAGCCCCATTTTTGGCCTACATATTTTACCTTATCTAGCGCAGGCATAACCATTGTTCACCGGTTGTCGATTTAGATTCCGCCGTCTACGTCTATCTTCGGCAGCGGATTTTTTTTCTTTTGGTCTCAAATGTGTATCCTGTGGCCTTTGTAAGTGACCTCCAGCTGCCTCGTTCTGAAGCCGTCTGCAACTAGGTGCTCTTTTCCATGTCAGTTCTATAGCTAGGAAAATGTGTACAAATGCTCCTTCTTCCCTAGCGCTATTAGAGCATGGAATGGGTTGCCTGAGCTAGCCAGGAAAACCAGTGACTTGGCAGAATTTAATTCATTGGTTAATATGCATGGCTAAATGCATGATGCTTAGGACGTAATCATCATCTTTTTTTTTTGAAGTAACGTCTGTAATATATAAAATAAGAAGATAAGTTAAAGCAAGCTGACGCCAAATAAAAAAAAAGCTGTTTTTTAAAACAATGTGCTTGTAGCTGTGTAATGCTCTTGGCTTGGTCACACAAGATTACTGACTTCGATGACTTGGTAATTTTTACGTACCTATTCGTACGAGCCCGATAAATTCAAGAGACTAACGAATTAGGTCACTGTGATATACTTGATAACACTTGTCCAGACTTCATAATGGGATGGTCGTCACATGTCTCTAAGTCCGTGGATATTTACGAGCTGCCTATTTTCTATGCTTCTTTTTTCAAGCCCCAACCCTAATCTCTTGTTGTGTACCCCAATTCTGCAACATCATTCGTCTGTCTGGCTACATCACTACTTTTTGATGTCACAGTATTTATAAACTAGTATACTCTCTAAGCTAAACTAAACCAGCACAAGACTTAAAACTCTGTTAAGTCTTTGGTTATTCCGGCTGATTCAGGCTTTAATCGCATTAGGAAGAAGGAGCACCTGCATGACTTTGTCTTAACATTCGGAATAAGAAAGTAAATAGTCTTATATGAAAAGAAGTGAGTAGCTGGCAACCTTTTTTTTCTTTTTATTTCAGGAAAATGTTGAACAATTAAATTGTTTTGTTGTTTGTTTTAGTATTTAGACATCCCATGGCATAAAACAATGGCAAACAAATCTCACCAGACCTCATAATTTTATATAATCTTTAAAATAAAGATATAAAATTCGGAAAATCGATTTAGACACGAGAAAATTATAGTTATTTACCAGACAAGAAAAGTTTTAGCTATTGGCATTCAGAAAAACATTGGTGCAGTGATTCTCAACCTTTTTAGCTCACCCTGTCCCATAATACAATTTTTCACTAGGAGGCGACCCCTCAACAATAAAAAATATTTTGTTTATAGTTTTAACTAAATGGGATTTAATCTAATGTTATAAAATGGTTCTCAAAATGTATATAACTAATGTCCACGATGTTAATTTAATTGTTAGAAACTTATCATACTGTAACGTTTCCGCACTATCCAGGCTCCCTGCAAACTGCACCACACGACACAACTAACTTAAAGAACTTGACAACTCAGGGCACCTAAGTATCAGTAACAGTTTAATTTCATATACATCACAATTGGCAACAACAGTGACAATGACCCTACAAAAGCGTAGTCTTGCTCCGCCTGACTTCACACACTGTGCTGGTTCTGATTTCGCCTCGTACTGGTCACATTGCGAGGTAGCGTGAAGTGTCCTGACTCTTACACACTCGCTCGAATATAGGGTCTCTAATGGCCTTCCAGAACCGGATCTGACGTCGCTTTACCGCTCAGGTAGATTACACTCGCCGTGACGTAATATTTACGATACAGGCCCTTGCCGAACTGGCGTGTACTGTCACTCGTCACGGTTGATCACACGTCTAGCGCTGACCTGGGGCGATTGGCGTAGTCTTAAAACACACAGCACTACCCCCATCTGTCCCACCACCAGGTTTATAACAATATTTATTTAGTGTAAAATAATTTTGTGCCTACATTTTTTAAAAAAGCATATTAATGATTTTGATTTATTTCCTTTTTTTTTTTTAATTGCGTGTTTATAATGTTCACGTTACAGACATACTTTACAATTTAAAAATTAATACTAATAATTAACAACGTTGCGACAGTATTATCAAATACGCCAAGGTTAGCGCGGAAGTTGAGCTTAGTTTTTCTTTCACTAGATAAGGAATTCATATCATATGTTTATTTATGTGTATACTATATAGAGGAAGTCTCGAAAAAATCTCATATAGAACAGAACCTGGGTCGGACTGGGTGTCAAAATCGGCCCGGGCCTCTCTATTTCGCCCGGCCCATAAATTGTATATTATATGATGGACATCCGATTCTAGGTCAAAATGCCCTCAAAATCATTCTGTCAAGTTTGATAATATATCGATAGCTGTACACATGCATACAGTGACTATAAATACTTCACCCAGAGGGCCTCTTTTGTAAGAGAATACTAGAAAACATTCCACAATTTAATACGTGCCCTAGTGACATCTATGCGGCCCTTATCTTTCCCCGAATGCCAATATAGCCAGTCCGCCCCTGAACAGAACGATTGCAAACAATTGATCCAGAATTGTGTAACTGACATTGAAGAGAAATATTTAGAGGCATTGCTATTGACGTTGCTTATACATGTGGATGAATCATACAGTGACTTATTCTGTACCAAACATTGACATCCGGGCGACATCCAAGCTTACTTTAGAGCACCACCTGTGCAGGCACCACAAATATTTTGTCAAAGAGATCTTTTACTTTTTCAAATTTAACTAACTTTGTCAATCACATCACATGCCGTAGAGGTCGTTTATAGAGGTTTGGAAGCGGTGGAGAGATTATTTACGGTGAAGCTGTTATACAGTCAGTGTTACTTTGTTGCCAATGGTACACTTTTGGCTGTGATTTGTTGGACATTAAAGTGTTACGTTACTTTGTAGCTTTGAGTTGTCAAGTTCTTTGAATTGGTTGTGTTCTGTGGTGCAGTGTGCAGTCAGCCTGGATACTGAGATTCGTTACAATACATTATAATAGGTGGAATTTTCATAGATGGAAGCACTTATGTAAACAGAATACAGATGCATTGATAAGCTATGTGTTTTAAAAATCATTTTTACAATACCTCTCTTCTAATCATAACTTCATGGAATTTTTAACCGTCTTGGTGGGATAAAAAAACATGGACACGGATCTCGAAAACGGCTCTAACGATTTTCCTAGAAATTTAACAATTGATGTACATAGCTGAGAAAAGAATTACTAGCCCCTTGGCCACAATGAGAAAATTCTAGAATGACCATTATAATTTTTTAAACCAAAAAATTATTAAATTTAATTAAATAATTACACTATTCAGCTTGCAAAGCCTTCATTGGGTAAAAAAAAACAACAACTGAGAGGACATGGTTTCGTAGGAATTTGACATTTAATGTATATCTTTGGGTAGATTTACTAGCTGGTTGGCCACACTGGAAAAACTCGGGTTTGACCGTTATATTTTTTCAAAGTATAATACAAATTAATTTAAATTTGGCTTGAGGTCTAGACAATCTTTATCTTGAACACACGTGCGTCAGTGGGTATTCCCGCATGTATTCATTAATAGAGTTCAATAACTAAATTCACATTATGCACCATCTTCAAAGTCTAGATAGATTATAGGTCTATGGTCTGTATCAATAGGCCTACATGAGAATGCCTATTATAAGCTATTCCGACAAGATCAACGTTCAATCTTTCGACTCAGGACCGGACACAACAGAATGGGACAACATACCGTATGTACCGGAAGCTCAAAATTGGAACCAGTGAAATCTGCACATGTGGAGTGTCACCCTGAGAATGCCGACCATGTCCTCCAAAACTGTTCTCTTTACCAAGAGGCCCGTACAAGACATTGGCCCCCCAAATCACCCCAATAGAAAGAAAACTATATGGAGAGCTCCCCTTTGGAAAGCACTGCGCAGTTCATCTCATATATTGGTCTAGACATCTGAACACTCCAGCATAACAATGAGAACGAGGAAGAAGAAGAATAATGTTTAACCTTTGCACTAAACCATGATTTTTTTTTTTGGGGGGGGGGGAGTTATGGCGGAGTAGAAAAAAACTTTTCCCATTTTTTCAAATCTATCATTCTTATAATTCATTAGTTATCAAGAGTAAAGAAATCGCTATTACAGAGAAATCTCCGTCATAAAAGAGAAATATTCATTATAGAAAAAGTTGTTTTATGTTTGTTACTTGTATTATTTAAAAAGAAATGTCTTCAGAAGAATAATGTGCACAGTACACTTCAAAATAGAGAGAAGATGCCTGTAATTTAATTGAAAAAAAAGGAAAAGGAAATCTTCTATAGAATTTATTATTTTAAGATGCGAACTGAAGGGAAAAAAAAAAAAGTAATCTTTAGAGTTTAAACCGTGTTCAAAGTCTGTGCAGCCTTTTCAAAAGTAAATTAATAGATAAAAAGGAATGACTTGATAGAGGTTATAAAGTTCAGAGATTGAATGCGAATTTCAGCCCTCAGGGAAAGAGGCAGATTAAGCAGACGTGGGCTATGCGCAGCCTGCTGGGATGACAGGAAGTGACGTGAAATTTGGTGAAAAAAAGAGATTTAGAGAAGTGGAATCACTAAAGTTTTGTGAGCAAACTGCAACATACTGCAAGAGTATTATGTATGAATTTAATGAATTATGTATATGATACATCATCAAAACAACCATCACTGAGACATTCACAAATACAGCCATCGCTGAAAAGACATCACAAATACAGCCATTACTGAAAAGACATCACGAATACAGCCATTATTGAAAAGACATCACAAATACAGCCATAATTGAAAAGACATCACAAATACAGCCATTATTGAAAAGACATCACAAATACAGCCATCATTGAAAAGACATCACAAATACAGCCATCATTGAAACATTTACAAATACAGCCATCATTGAAAAGACATCACAAATACAGCCATCATTGAAAAGACATCACAAATACAGCCATCATTGAAAAGGCATCACAAATACAGCCATCATTGAAAAGACATCACATATACAGCCATCATTGAAAAGACATCACAAATACAGCCATTATTGAAAAGACATCACAAATACAGCCATCATTGAAAAGACATCACAAATACAGCCATCATTGAAACATTTACAAATACAGCCATCATTGAAAAGACATCACAAATACAGCCATCATTGAAAAGACATCACAAATACAGCCATCATTGAAAAGGCATCACAAATACAGCCATCATTGAAAAGACATCACATATACAGCCATCATTGAAAAGACATCACAAATACAGCCATTATTGAAAAGACATCACAAATACAGCCATCATTGAAAAGACATCACAAATACAGCCATCATTGAAACATTTACAAATACAGCCATCATTGAAAAGACATCACAAATACAGCCATCATTGAAAAGACATCACAAATACAGCCATCATTGAAAAGACATCACAAATACAGCCATTATTGAAAAGACATCACAAATACAGCCATCATTGAAAAGACATCACAAATACAGCCATCATTGAAACATTTACAAATACAGCCATCATTGAAAAGACATCACAAATACAGCCATCATTGAAAAGACATCACAAATACAGCCATCATTGAAAAGACATCACAAATACAGCCATTATTGAAAAGACATCACAAATACAGCCATCATTGAAAAGACATCACAAATACAGCCATCATTGAAAAGACATCACAAATACAGCCATTATTGAAAGGACATCACAAATACAGCCATTATTGAAAAGACATCACAAATACAGCCATCATTGAAAAGACATCACAAATACAGCCATCATTGAAAAGACATCACAAATACAGCCATCATTGAAAAGACATCACAAATACAGCCATCATTGAAAAGACATCACAAATACAGCCATCATTGAAAAGACATCACAAATACAGCCATTATTGAAACATTTACAAATACAGCCATCGCTGAAAAGACATCACAAATACAGCCATCACTGAGACATTTACAAATAAAACAATCACTGAAAAGACATCACAAATACAGCCATCACTGAAAAGACATCACAAATACAGCCATTATTGAAACATTTACAAATACAGCCATCACTGAAAAGACATCACAAATACAGCCATCAATGAGACATTTACAAATAAAACAATCACTGAAAAGACATCACAAATACAGCCATCACTGAAAAGACATCACAAATACAGCCATCACTGAAAAGACATCACAAATACAGCCATCACTGAAAAGACATCACAAATACAGCCATCACTGAAACGTTTACAAATATTTGTGGGTATGTACTGTCAATTAGATCAGTGGCGTAGATAGGGTGGGGGAAGCAGTTCCGAATTTGGAAATACCCCCGGGCCCCCACTTGAGGGGGGTTTCCAAATGAGTGGCTGAAATTTGTTTTTGCATTAAATATTGCGCTATTATCTCATGTCATGATGTCAAATGTCAAAATGCAGGGACTCCTGTATTCCTTCTACAAAGAGGTCAAGCCCCACAAGTCCACAAATCATTAGGTATGTCTCTGAATTATATATTTTATAGTGTGACGGCCATAGGAACTAAGTGACACAAAATTGATTTGTTTTGTTTGCTTCTGAAACTTGAAGTTAGTCTCTACTTTTTGAGACAAGCAAGCCCTTCATGTCAAAAACAGACTTGGCGTCATTGACTGTGGCTCGAAATAAAACTGGACATGTCATTTTATTTTACAGCTCAGAAAAAAAAAGGTCCCTATTCTTAGCTGTCTTTGGAAATGTGGTTATGGGCCTTGTGCTATTTATAAAAGAATCCGCAGATCGTAAGCACTTTACCCCCAAAGTCTCTCCCGCATCTGGTTATGGGGGAGGGGGGATATCAGTATAGTCCAACAAAAAGTGAGACTGAGAATGTCGTGGCATCAAGCCAGAGTTTGTAGTGAGTCCTGTGTGTGTGTGTGTTTAACTGTGTGTGCGTGTGTGTGTGTTTCACTGTGTGTGTGTCACAATGTGTGTGTGTGTGTGTGTTTCACTGCGTGTGTGTAATGCTTAGGGCAATGGGTTAGAGAACAGACGTGAGTCTGTAGCCAATAAAGAGAAATAACTATTGAGTGGGTGAATGTGTGGGCTGTGAAAAACTGAACCAAGGGAGAGAACCAAAGAAATCGATGTTGTTGTTTTGTTTTTTTTCCTACGAGGTAGACCCATGACGTCATATCCCCTTCATGCCATTCTGGCTATTGATTGGTCCACCCACGACTAAACTAACCAATTATCTCCAGGTCGTGCTATATTTAGAGTTAGGGCTCTACGACGACATGTGTACGAAGTGGAGTGTCCCCCGGGGGGGGGGGGAGACATTCTTTCGAATGAGAGAACAAGCGTGGGTGTATCCCAGCACTGAATTTCCAGTTCATTTGAGATTTTTCTTTAAAATTCACATTTTTAAAAACCATTTCAAAGCAGAATCCCACGAAGTCGTCAAACGCCACTTGTTTGAAATTGATGTTTACAACTACCGAAAATAGCTTCGTCACTACAAGAAATAGTACTAGCTACATTCAAGAAATCAGTCCTTTTTTTTTTCAGTGAATGACTTTTCATAGCGATAGTCTAACACTATATTTTATCTATAAAAAAAATTACAGGGATCTCCTTATTAGTGTCCCCAATATGGAAAAAGAAATGTTATTGGATTTGTGCTGTCCGTCTGTCACGGTGAGAGCTAAAAAAAAAAAACCTTGAACGAACTATTGAAAATTCAATTTTACCATTCTATGACAGGGCTGCCTACTTTTTTCAATGTCTTCCTTAAAAGGATAATGGAAGATGCTATCGGGGCTATTATTCTTTGATACACATCTGTGGTCACGGGCTGGGCATATGTAATCGCCAGGCGCCGTTGCAGTTTCACCCTTCTTTCTGCTGCTGTTGTGTATGACATCTGCAATCCGAGACCCTTCCTTTATGCTCTCTCTCCATGTAGATCTATCCAGTGCCACTTTTCCCCAGCTGTTAGTGTCGATTTTGAAGAGCTTCATGTCGAGTTTGCGTACATCCGTATACCGTAAAAGTGGGCGACCAGCGGCTCTCCTGCCTTCTGTTAGTTCGCCATACAGGATGCCCCGTGGAAGCCGACCTACTGGCATTCTATAAACGTGGCCAAGACAGCCAAGGCGTCTGCTGCTGATAACAGGAGAAACAATTGCGCCACTCAAAGTAGAGCACTATGTTTGCAAGTCTAACTTCTTCTCCACTACGAAAATAGTACCGGTAATGTACGAATCTCAGTTATTTGTCGATTTATATATAGACACAGATGTGTTATTAATAAACTAAGTAGTTGTATTTTATTAAAATGCCGTTAAATCAAAACGAATGGTCTAAAGAGACAAAGCCCACGTATTCATAAGGCGCTCCGACACTAATCAAAGTCTATGTGCCAGCGAATGTGTTGAGTTTGAACTAATCAATAATTGTCTCATTAAAGATGGCTGCTAAATTTGGATCCAGGCGTCAATCACTAAATGACAGCGGACATGTTGATCTCGATCAAAGGTCGCCGGATGTCACTTCAACCAATGAACGATGGGATATTCGCAGACACGCAGCACGTGATCTGCCTGATAAAAATAGCTGTAAGTGAAGTTTCTCTGACCGTTAGCTTTGGACTGCAAGACGACAACAAGCTAAATTGTGTTTTTTAGGATTCCGTAATGACACTAAGCTGTCAAGGGCATACACCCAGGATGATAAGAAATCCAGGGATAGGAAGGTAGCCCGGGTTTACGCCCTTTGAAACTCCAAGCCAATGGACAGGGACAAAACAGAAACGAGGGAAGGCGGAATGGTAACAAAACTTTGTAGAACAAATATTCCCACACTCATCTTTTAACTCTTTCTCTCCGTAATTATTAACCACATTCTAGTGGAATCAACTAGGAGAGAATGAGTTAAAACTGATTGGAAACTAGCAAAACAAAAAAAAAACATCTTTAAAAAAAAAAAAAGCTAATGTAAGGGGGGAAACTTACAGCCATATCTCTCAATAATGTAATAGTTCTTCCCTTTATTCAATATCAAACAGAATAATTAATTACAAAAAAATGGACTAATTGGTTAATGTTCGTATTGATTCTAGTTTTGTTAGGTACAAATAAAAAAATTGTTTAAAGTTTGAGCTTAATCCAATAATGGGCGTGGGAGAAATAATGTGTACAATTATGTAAGACAGCGGTTCTCAACCTTTTATGCTCGGCGACCCCTTTTTACAATCCACCACACTGCCACGACCCCCCCGCCCCAGTCAAACACACACAGCAATAGAAGAATAGACAGAAACAATCCATTTTTTTCGATGGTCGCCAAATCAGGGAGCTCTCCATATAGTTTTCTTTCTATTTGGGGTGCTTTGGGGCCAGTGTCTTATACGGTCCTCTTGGTAAAGAGAGCAGTTTGTTTGTAAAATGTTTTACATGTTTCGGATGTTCCTTCAGAGTTGAAGATAATTACTTCCTAGTCCGAACCTCCCGCAGGACGACGGGGGATGGGAGCGGGCAGGGTTTGAACCCTGGACCACCGATAAATCTGAACGACAATCCAGCGCGCAAACCGCACGACCAGGCAGCCATCCTGTAGGACGTGGTCGGCATTCTCTGGTGATACTCCACATGGGCAGATTTCACTGGTTCCAATTTTGAGCTTCCGGTACATGTGTTGTCGCATTCTGTTGTGTCCTGTCCTGAGTCGAAAGATTAGACGTTGGTCTTGTCGGGATAGCTTATAGTAAGCGTCAAAAGTTAACTAATTGGTTAATTTTATTTATTTATTCATGTATTGTCTTTGCCAATTAATAATTGTGCAGAGTTTCAACTAGATGCATGAATGGTTGTGGGAGAAATACCTTTACCTTACCTATTACTATAAGCTTTGTGAAAACAGAATTTACATAGACCCTCTAGCGAAAATGGCTCTGTCTGCATCATTTGTGGAATAACATGCAGGTCGCAAATGGGTCTGTGTGATCACATGAAATTCTCCATTCATCCTTAATCTTCGGAATGAAAAACAATGCCTTATTTCCCACTACTATCATTTATGATTATCTGTCCATATTAATCTCCCCTTAGTAAAAAAACATAGAACCTCTTCCTCTCTGAAAAAAAAAAAAAGGTTCAAACAAAAAAAAGAGGATCTTACGATTCGCTAGACTTGACATTCAATATTCCCAATTTTCTAAGCGTCTTTTGATAAAAGAAGACAACAAATTGAACAAATTGAAAAGTTCACACTTTACTTTTTATTTTGTCCTGACAGTCAATAAATAGCATATAAATAGCAGTTTATATCTCTATATATAAATAGCAGTTTATATCTCTATATAAATAGCAGCTTTTATGTTTATATAAAGTAGCAAGTGAAATATATAAAAAGCAATCACTCCACAAAATGGTGGCCAGCAACTCATGAGAGAAACAAAATAATTTATCAACTCTGAGTTGATATTTGTATTATTTTGTACCAAACAGACCACTGAATGTGCAGAAAAGATCATAATGGATTTAGTCAACATTGAGTTGACAATTTGAGTCCTTTTGTACCAAACAGACCATTAATAACAAACATGTTAAAAATGACTAAAACGGATAAAGTCTCCACCAAGTTGACAAATTATAACACTTGGTACTAAGTAGACATTTAAGAACATATATTGTCAAGAGATGATAATGGATACCAGTTTTAGTTTAGAATAAACACAAACTTGAAAATGAAAAAAAAAACACCATATTTGATTCTTAGAGTTGGCATTATCTACAGCATGTGGAGGCCTTTTCAGATAGGGTTAAAATGTTGATATGGTTAGGTAGAGAATGGAGTTAAGATAAAAGAGGGAGTTAAGGCAAGATGATAGTGGGCAAGGCAATAATATTAGGCTTGGCAACATCTTGCCAGTTAGGGTAGTTCAAGGTCACTACTAATTTTCCAGAAATGACCTACTTTTGGAGTTTGTAAACATCATGCATTATTCTTTGAGTTGAAAGTTGGTTTGATTCATGAAGATTATAATAATATTAACTGTTTGAAAACAATGTTTTTGTGAATCAATTGTTTTAAAAAAAAATGTTCAGGGAAAGAACAACACATTTGAATCCAACTAACTTCTCATTTATTAAGTTCAATAAAATTAAGAAGTAAATAGGACAATTTGCCTCAATATTTCCATTGGGATCAAAATGGTGTCACAAAATTGTATTTTATTGCACAAAATGTATTCATCTATTGCACACATTTTAGAATTCATTCCATTGATAGAACCAACACAACCACAAACATGTGAATGTAACAGGCAAATAATAGCTCATTTTATAGCCTTTTCTGAAGTTTGAAATTTTCATTTACATTTTTCACCCTCCCCCCCAAAAAACATTTTAAAACCAGTATGTGGAGAAATCTGGCCAGCTGAGTTCTACAGCAATAAAAGCAGCACAACAGTCAAATTTTGACTAGAAAACAAAATCCGTTTTGACCCAAATACAGAAAATAAAATGAGATCATAAGTTTTATAAAAAGTTAAAACAACAGAAGCTAAACATGTTGGAAACAAACTTTAAAAAAATAATTTAATCTGTACAGCACCAGGAATAAAAAGGAAAAAAAAATCAAAATGTTAAGGATATAGGTAAGTGCTATAAAGAATTGTCTGGAAGGAGACCAGCAGAAGTACTGAACAATCATTTCATAATGTTAAGGAGACAGGAGAGTTACTTAGGCCACAAGTGTAGACTCAAGTTAACATTGACTGGTTCAAATTTAAAACATTGACTGAGATTAACACTCACAAACCTGAAATCTTCATTATATGTTTTCATTTTAGAGAGCACAAATAAAAAAAAAAAAAAAGATCAGGGCCAAAAGCCACAGTGCATCATGGAATGTAATGAGACAAAGGCAGCCACAGTGAATTGAAATGTATAGATTAACTCTTATTCATGAGTTGATTACATAAAGAATTCAATAGCAATGATTCTAGCTCATGAGTTGATTTACACTATGATTGCAAAGTTAATGTGAAAGTCTACTCCTCAAACCCAACATGATCTGTATTTAAATGTGTTGATTACATTTTCTATTGGCTATTGGATTTCAAGACTATGGGTTTTGATTGATTGCTAGATATAAAAACCAAATCCTGCTAAATCTGGCCACTTCTACCTTACACATATAAATCAGATGTACAAGAAGAAAGGCCAAAAAAAATAAAATAAGGACCAAAAAAAATGTATATCTGCCAGCCACCATACAAATGATCTTAGAGCATCAAAACCCAAACAAACTGTAAGTTGACAGTTAAATCCTCCTCCTCCTCATTACACTATATGAGTGAAGATTTGAGAGGTTCCATTGCTTCCTTTTGGATAGAAACTCAAGTCTTGAAATAGAAACTTGTCTATAAATATCCAGAAGCCAAAAGGGAGATAACAATCACCCACACACACCCACACACAAAGTGCTGGTTAAAAGCAAAAGCTGAATGGATATAAATGAAATAAATATATTGCATTTGGCAAGCACAGCTTGGTTATATAAATACAGACACAAAACATTACATAAGGGTCACCAATCTACACTAGGATATATGATTAGATATAGAGACAGAATTTGATATATTATATAAATACTGCACAGTAACAAAGTTTAAAAGAAGAAATAGTTTCGGATTAACAAATAGGGTTCAATTTGTACATAACAGAGTTACAATAGTTGTTGAATTCTAAACTACTTCAATGTGCCACATAGACAGATGCATTGTATTCTAAAAGGTGAAGCTCCAGTTGATCTTGTATATAATGTTTTTATATAAAAACATTTGGTTTTTGAAGTATTTTGTCTTGTTTAGCTTGTAAAAGACACAAACTTAAGATGTGATTAGATTGATAGATATCTTTTGTAGAGCTCCATGTTTCTGAAAGACAATTGTCAAAGGAAATGTTGGTCCTTGAAATCAACTACACTACATACCGTTTGTATTGGTACTCAGTCTGCATATCCAAATATTTCATAGTTTGAACCCTGAACATGTCTACTGCTGTGCATTATATCCATGAATATAAAATATGTTGGTGCTACTGATGAGTTCATCAAGGACAACGAGCACACTTCAAGTCGAAGAGATCAGAAATTCAAACGAGTGACAAAAAAAAATCTAGCACATTTGAAGTATCTACAGATAGATCTAGCACATTTCTAGCACATCTAGTGTTGTATTTAAAGCGCAACTGGGCAGACTGTTTCTTGTTCATTATGAGCGCACACAGTTTCTCAGTGTATGTCACTATTCTCTGCAGTCACTCGACTAAAATCTTCTTCTAACAGGTGATCTCCCACTTGCTGGATCTTAATAAAACAAGCCCCGCTCAGGGACCCCTCCACAATGAAGGGGGAGTCCTCTGCCTTCAGGCGGGCCAGGTCAAGGACGTTGTCCACCACCAGCTCTGGGGTTTTACTTGTAAAGATATGGGTCTGAGTCAAGGTCAAGCCGACAAACCTCAGCTCCTTTTTCTTGCTGTACAGCTGCAGCGTCGCTTCCACCAACATTGGAGGATGGGGCTTACTTTCATGTGGTGGACTGACCGTAACCGGTACATGCTGACGACTTATTTTCAGAGTCACATTGTCGTTTTGCCTGCCCATAAAATTTCCATACAATGAGATTGTTGAAAAATGACCTTTAGGGTAAAAATTGACTTGGAATTGGGCGTAACGTGATGCCTGTGGAAGCAAAATATTTGAACATTTTTTAAAAAAATCAAAATTATTTCAAATATTTACAAGCAAGAACTAAATCATTCTAAAAACTCACATTAAAAAAAATATACTTAAAAAAGACCTACTTTATACAAGTTACAGTGCCATTACTTTTTATACTTTAAAAAATTATAACCCTCAATAATTCACGAAAGTCTGAATGTTTTTAATTTGATATATTTTGTGATTTTACCAATACAAAAGAGATACAAGACAGACAGCAAAGACAAACACACACAAAAACTCTTTTGTTCCCCTGGTAATCAAATCATTAAATAGAAACTATCTGTTATAAACTTTTCGCATGTAAATTATGAGTGAGCCTGGTTGGAATGTATATTTTGGTTTTCTATAGTTATAATGTTTTATTTGGTGTAATGCATAAATTGTAAGATGAATTTCCTTATGGATAATAAAAATTATTATTATTGAGTTGTAAATGCAATCCTCGAAAAAACATAGTTAACATCACTAAAAAAAAAACCCAGAAACATGGCTATATTAATAGCCCAGTTCCTGACCAGCATCATTTGAATAGCCAAATTTAAATTTATGAAATGAAGAAATCTTGTACATGTAATTAAAGTGAAAGAACGACCTTTTTAGTTTCCATCTCAAGAGAAGGTAAATATGGCACCTGACACGACAAACAAACTCTGCTCTCAATCTTTGGGATGTTGGCGTAGTTCTTCAGCTCAAACGGAAATCTCATTGCGTACATGGGAGATGTGTAGTTCCTAAAAGGAACCTGGTCTGTAGGCAGAAATATTCCATTGCTAGCCAGGGAATGATATCTGTATGCTGTAAAATAATTATTTAAGAAAATTTCATTTACATATTGTTACGATCTCTCCTAATCAGGCCTTCTGTAAACACTGCTAAACACAACACAGCACATCTAACACATCAAGAACTTGACAACAAGAGCTCTGGTTAATCTGGTACTTAAATAATGAGTGAATAAGTAGATAACAGCCAATTCTAGACAATTGGCAACAAACAGATCAACTACTAAAATGTTACTCTGTACATCAACGCACAAAACTCTACTGTCTCTATCTCTTCCTGGACTCATACATAACACTTCAGGACCCAACCAGGACCGACTTCATGGCCAGACTAACAGTCCCGGTATCCTCCATGTCCTATTTTGAACTGCCCTGCCTTCTTACACACTTTGTCTCTGGTCTGCGCAGGCTTTTGATCACATGACCATAACATTGTCATATTTGCGTGTAATCGTAGTACAGTCCCTTGTCCATCGCCTGAGTTCACGTGTCAATAGGGTTATAACAATATGGAGTGAATGCTATGGACTAATGCAATGGTTAAACTCAATTTGGTGTGTGGGTGGGACACTTGGCTTACAAAATGAGTGGTCAAAACTTCAAATTGGCCTTTGAAACATGATCAACTACTCAATCAATCAGTGGATCCAAAAGGTGAACTTTCTTAAACACAAAATGTTATTCAATTCATCAAATATTTTCTAAATGTTTTGTAAATGGCCTGAAAGATCATGTGAATCTCACACAATGTTGGTAGAATACAGTACCACAGGCAAGGAGACAATAAGTTAAACTTAACATTGAAAAAGAATTAGTTGAAACAGAATAAGTTACAATAATAAAAATGTGATCTTTCCAAATAAAATAATGCTATAGCATAAGATTTAACAAAGAAGCAGATGAAATCCTTAAGATAAAATCACTTTATCCACCAGCTGCTCCAATTGATCGTCTCTTCGCATAGCCTAAATTCCCCAGATGATTCTAGACTTGCAATAGTTCAAGGATCCTCTATATTAGTGCTCCAGACATTCCCAAGCTATTTGAGTAGATGTAAGTTATTGGTAAGACCTACCAAATTAAATGGGTGGGGACGATAAAGTATTCCTCTTGGAAAACTTCTGCTAAATTCATTCTTTATGGTGCATGTCACATGTGTGTGTGTATATGTGCGTGCATGACAACACACAAAAACAGCTGACAAGTAGAACATGAACTATTATTATTATGTCACATTGCTAGTGCGTGGGATCCTTCTAGATTACCTTGAATTTGAATAAACTAAGATGTAGGGTCAAGATGGAATTTTGGGAAACTTGAAGAAATTACTGTGATGGAAAGAATCCAGAAGAATCTTTGTACAGTACTATTTAAAAGCATAAGGCTAGCTGTTGTGGTCATAAGTCATTGTCAATAGTCTTTTGTCTTAGGGAGGCGTGGTGCCTGAGTGGTAAAGCGCTTAGCTTCTGAACTGGGTGTCCCAGGTTCAAATCCTGCTGGAGATTGGAATTTTTACTTTTGTCATCTTTAGTGCGCCCAGCTCTAATGGGTACCTGACATTAGTTGGGAAAAAGTAAAGCTGGCTAGAAGAAGAAGAAGAAGAAGTGTCTCTTCACTGTATTGAAACAGATTTAAAAGCACCACTTGTTCTTCTAGCCAGCATTTTGCTGCTGAGCTGTCAGCTCTTTTGCAGACTGTGCCTAGGAAAAATAGTGTGCTGTCTCTTCAGTTGTTCAGCACAGCCGTACAGGGTGTTGGGTACATTGGGCTGTAGTGGTAGTAGGGTCCGCCTAAGGTGTATTAGGAAGGGGCTTCAAAGAGGATATGGTTTACAGTTTCAAAGGGGTGGGCGCAGTGTCTGCAAAGGGGGAATTGTGTGGGATTTATCTTGTTAAGATGGTAATTTAACAGAGGTGTTTGTCCTGTTCTTAGTTGGAAGGTTGTAGATTTCTCTTTGCAGGGGAGGAAGTTAATATTGTCCAGTTTGTTTGGAATGGTCATTTCTTTGTACATGGCTCTGCCTGTGTTTCCTGATGCCCATTGGTTGAGCCACTCCTCTTTGTGATTGTTGACTAACATTGATCTTAGGGTGAGGTAGTTAACAGGACCATCTGGTTGCTCCCTAGCTGATCCCGCCAATAGTTTATCTGCCTTTTCAGTTCCCATTATGTCTATGTGTATAGGGATCAACTGTAATGTGCTATTGATATTTAATTTTGACATCACCTGATGATGTCATATGATTGTGGAGACACTATAAATCAATAATGTCATTGCACTACATCTTAACATTCTTTTATTTTTACTAAATATTCAAAGACCCACCTACCTATTGCCAGCTTGTCTTTTAAAATATCTGGAAAGAGCGGCATCAGAGGAGACGACTCAATGGCCAGGAGTTCAGTTGGAGTCATTTTACAGAATCGCATACAGGGAACAATAGTCTCTACATTATCTCGGCAGTTGTCCATGTTATTGTCTGCCACCAACCACTGTTCCACCTGAAACAATGTTGCATTCTACTTTTTAAAAAGTGGACAACAGTAATGAACTGAATCTAATCAAGACCTGGTAATATGAGGATTTATTTCTCTAAAAACAAACCAAAAGCTGAGCCTAGCACAATCACAGGAAGCAAACAACAGGTCACAGTATGAATACAAACACAATTAGTAATACTAAAAGGAATACAAGGATGAACAGCATAGAGCTCACAAATATAAATTCATGACTAATACGCTTGAATCTCTAATCAAAGAAACATTATATAAGCATATCGAAATGATTACCAAATTGTTTTTACTAGGGACTTTTAAAAGCAGCGGTTCTAAACCTTTTATGCTCGGCGACCTCTTTTTACAATTCCCCACTCTGCCACAACCCCCCCACACACACATACAGCAATTGAAGAATAGACAAAACAATCCATATTTTCGATGGTCGTAGGCGACCCCTGGCAAATCGTCAATCGACCCCCATGGGGGTCGCGACCCACAGGTTGAGAACCCCTGTTTAAAAGGGAGGATTTTAGTCTCTTAAGGCCTCAATCACACATAATTTAATTCTAAAGATCTAAAGATATTTTTGTTGATTTATCAGTTAATTAAAAAGAGCTCCTCTTTCAAACCATTCTATTAGATGATGTAAAGCTCATCTGTTTTTATGGCCAATGTTTAACAAGGGTGTCATGTAGCCAGCACAACAACCAATTGCTTTAATTTCTCCAGCTAATGTCAGGTACCCATTTAGAGTTGGCTGGACTCAGGAGTGCCCTAAAAATCCTAAAATTAAAAATCCCATTCTCTACTGAGACTCAAACTTAGGACCCCTAGGGGTCAGAAGCCAAGTGCTTTACCATTCAACTAATAGTTTAAATAAAATTTGTAAGCTCAACAAACTGACTTCATGAACAGTTAGAATAAGATGATATTTTTAATCAGTATCCATCCTCTATATCTACACTACCAAAACAAAAGCAGACTTACTTTTTCCCAAAGTTTCTTTTCCGACTCCACACAAAGTTCTGACATGCCGATAAAGTCCACTAGCTCTTCACGTTCCATTTCCACCCAGTCAGCCGCATCAAGAATCACATTAAAGTTGGAAACAATAAAATTTTTACATGTGTCTCTCAGTTTCTCTGGTCCAGTCAGTTTGGAATAGTGATACCTGCGTTAGAGGATAATGAGTTACTAACTCTACAGCATCTTCTACATGACTGGTTCTTCGTGTGTAAGCAAGTAATTTTTTTTTTCAAAGCATTTCCTACTTTATGCTTAAAGAATATAGTAAATTAAGCATTCATATTATACGTCATTACAAACAAGAAAATAAAGTAAATAGTAAATACATAGTAATCTAAGCATTTGTATTTTATGTCAATACAAACATGAAAATAAAAGGCTAATATGAGTTATGAATCCACAGTGTTCACATTCTAGCACATCGCCCTAGCAACTTAGCTAACTGGCCGCACTTTATTCTAGCATAATGCCCTAGCAACTTAGCTAAATGGCCATACTTTATTCTAGCACATTGCCCTAGCAGCTTAGCTAACTGGCCATACTTTATTCTAGCATAATGCCCTAGAAACTTAACTAACTGGCCGTACTTTATTCTAGCACAATGTCCTAGCAACTTAGCTAACTGGCAGTACTGTATTCTAGCACAATGCCCTAGCAACTTAGCCAACTGGCAGTACTGTATTCTAGCACAATGCCCTAGCAACTTAGCCAACTGGCAGTACTGTATTCTAGCACCATGCCCTAGAAACTTAGCTAACTGGCCATACTTTATTATAGCAAAATGCCCTAGCAACTTAGCTAACTGGCAGTACTTTATTCTAGCACAATGTCCTAGCAACTTAGCTAACTGGCAGTACTGTATTCTAGCACAATGCCCTAGCAACTTAGCCAACTGGCAGTACTGTATTCTAGCACCATGCCCTAGAAACTTAGCTAACTGGCCATACTTTATTATAGCAAAATGCCCTAGCAACTTAGCTAACTGGCAGTACTTTATTCTAGCACAATGTCCTAGCAACTTAGCCAACTGGCAGTACTGTATTCTAGCACAATGCCCTAGCAACTTAGCCAACTGGCCGTACTTTATTCTAGCACAATGCCCTAGCAACTTAGCTAACTGGCAGTACTTTATTCTAGCACAATGTCCTAGCAACTTAGCCAACTGGCAGTACTGTATTCTAGCACAATGCCCTAGCAACTTAGCCAACTGGCCGTACTTTATTCTAGCACAATGCCCTAGCAACTTAGCTAACTGGCCGTACTTTATTCTAGCATAATGCCCTAGCAACTTAGCTAACTGGCCATACATCAAAAGGTGAAATATAAAGATCTTGATCATTAAATATCTCAAAAATAAAATAGCCGTCAACTTTTTTATGGTATCGAGCCACATAATGTAAACAATTAATTTTAATTCAATAATTAATGAATTGATCTTTCTAAAATTGTAATAAAATGTAACGTAACACAGTAAACATTTGTGTCTGACAAAATATCAGGATTGACAAAAATTTCAGAAATATTCCCATCACTGTTGAAAAAAAATGTAAAGTGGGCAAATTTAAATCTTCTTTTTTGTAAGAACTGAATTAAGTTTCACCAATGTGAATAAAAACTGCAACCTAAAAGTTACAGTGGATGAGACTCACCACGTCAATGTTTTATTCTTGTCTGGCAACTCTTCAATATGTTTCATCATATACTCAACACAAGCATTACGTAAAGACTGTACGTTATATTTGTCAGCCAAGAGAAGTAACGGGAGTGCTTTGTCAGTTGTCATGTTGATACTTGCTGAATAGAAATACCTGTACACCAAGAAATCACACATGCATATATAGGTATCTAATATATATAACTGAAAGTAAGGAGTATGTATGTAAGCATATGTGTGCCCCCCATAGAAATTGCAACCAATCTTGATAAAACTTTGTATAAATGTTCCTTAGATCACGGCAGAGACCGTAGTGTATGTTTAATGTCACTCCCACAACAGGGGACCCCAAAAATAATTTTTAAAAAAGCTAAATTTATCACCATTAAAGAACGAAACTTTTTAACCAATTGGGTGATTTAGTTTTCGCAGAATTTTATATTTGATATGAATATGTCGGCTGAACGAGTAAACCCATTTTCACACTCTACTTTTATATTCGTGGCGCAAGAAAAAAAAAAATTAAATTAACATTCTCCTTGTTTGACAAAGATCTAAATCCAAATCCACTAGATTAGAAATAACATAACTAAGGCCAGCAGACAGCGGGTAATATCCAGTTAGTAAATATATATATAAATAAAGGTACTGTCTTCACGCCCAAAGATTTAGGATGAGTTCACTATTTTACTTGACTATACAGACCCAGTTTTGACCATAATATACTGCCAAAAGAAATCTTTTTTGGCGAGAGGTGCAACCTGTAATGCTTTAAAGACTCGCTAAGGGGCTAGCTTGCTGTTACCAAAGAAAGCACATGGGAGCAGGCGGATTACAAACGAGACAGCTGGAGATCTCTTACAAAGGCCATGGGATAAACATTTTAGAACTACAGGAAATCATTTATTTATTTATCTATATAATTTTATGAGGACACTTTTTTTTTGTTTTGACAGGTTATTAAACCTTTCAACTGACCAAATACACAGAATGGACACACACAAAATGTCTCTGAGATTGTGAACTTCTGAAGAGGTCAGTTGCTTAGAACTATTTTCTGTACTTTGACATTTGTAAATAAGTGCACAGTTACTGAATCATCTTTTTAAAAATATGAATGATAGTAATCCCAATAATGAAACATAATCAATACCTTTAAAAATAGTCTTCATATATGTTCACACAGCCATGAGCTTAAATATGCAATTCAATTTTACCTAGTGAACAAGGGACTAAATTTTGTTGATAGATTTTGTTTAAATGTAGTTTTTATCTCCCTTTTTATATGAATGTGTTGTTTTTCTTTTTCTCAGGGTTGTTTTTATTTCAAATATTACTTACTGGGTTGTGACTGACTTACTCTAGATTGCCAGCACTGGGTTGTGACTGACTTACTCTAGATTACCAACACTGGGTTGTGACTGACTTACTCTAGATTGCCAGCACTGGTTTGTGACTGACTTACTCTAGATTACCAACACTGGATTGTGACTGACTTACTCTAGATTGCCAACACTGGGTTATGGCTAACTGAAAGTAAATAAAATACACCTAGAAACAAGATTAATGGACCAAGTACCTTAGAAAGTCATAAAAAACTGCTTGACAAGCCTCTTCCTCTACCAGTCGAATCTCTTGCTGTCGGCTTTCTTCCCAGGCAGAGGAGTCACCAAACATGGCTCTGTAAACATTTTCATGGCACAGTTTTTAGATACATACCATCTATAATAATAATAAAGCTCTTATAGGAGAAGGAAAACTAAATCCGAACTTCCCCTGACTTGTGGCTAAACCCTAAACATGGGAAAGGTTTCGAGGGTCAATCCTAAAGAAAAATCAAGAGCTGCTGACCCTTGGGCACATGCAGCTGCCATTCCCCATCGTCCTGTAAAAAAGTAAAATTCCCCTTTCAGACCTTGCGATCTATAGGTCATATGATGTAAAGGTCATCTGTTTCTGTGGCCCACAGTGAATGCAGATGTTATGTGACCAGCACAACAACCAACCGCCTTTACTTTTCCCCAACTATTGTCAGGTACCTATTTATAGCTGGGTTGACTCAGAAACGCCATAAAGATGCTGAAAATAAAAATCCCAGTCTTCACCAGGACCCTCAGTTAGGAAACCAAGCGCTTTACCACTCAGCCATCATGCCTCCAATAAGCCTCTGTAAACAGCTTCAGTAATCAGATAACATCACTCTCTTAGTTAAAGTAATCAATACTTACTCAAAAACTTTGCTGGCCGCTGCCAAAATAAATCTGTGGCCATAATAGCTCTGCTCGCCAACTCTGAGCCGAACATCACTGAAACAGGAACTGTCGAAGAGGAGAGAAAAGCGTTCAACAAACGCCTTTGAGTCGTCAATCATCTCAGCGGCAGTGGACGCTGATGACTCTCCTTTGTGCATTTTTTTCTTGGGGGGGTCTTCCATTTCTGCACGTCTCATATTAAAAGATGAAACATTTCCTACACAAAGACAAAGTTAAGATTAGTTCAACCATAGGAAATATCAGGAGACTTAATATAACATATGCATGTGAGACATGGAAAATTGAGAAAAGACTAAATGTGGCTTAACAAAAAATGGCTTAGACAGATTTTGGGAGTCAGATGTATGGATCGGGTCTCAAAAAAGGAAATCCTATGCCAAACTGGGAGTTGAACACTTAGTGAGGTTGTGACAGTGCATCGCATGAGGTTTGCGGGACATATTCTCTGACAAAATGAACTACGCATACCAAGAGTTGCGATGACATGGAGGCCAATACGAGGAAAGTGCAAACACGGACGTCCTCGTATAGCTATGCGCCACACTTTCATGTAGGACCTCAGAACAGTGGACACCAGGTGGGAGGAGGCTTCAGACATTACCAGTGACAGATCTTTGTGGAGACAGCTTACAGCCCAATGTGCGGGACATGTAGTCAGCATGCCAGACAAGCGCTCCCAAGGAGGCCAATACAAGTGCTACAAAGACACTCTCAAGAGCTCCTTCAAGGAATGCGATATCGACATTCACGGTTGGGAAGCACTAGCTCTTGATCGCTCCTCATGAAGTGAAGCTGTGAGTCTCAAGATTTGAAGCAAGAAGAGTTGCCAGGGTGAAAGAGCGTTGAGCCAACAAAAAGGTGAGAGAAGAAGCAGGCCCATCTGCAACTGACCTAACCCACCCATGCCACGTATGCGCCGGCTTTTTCACAGCGACTTTACAGTCATTTTCAAGTCCGTAGGAAATGAGAAATGTGCTCATCTTTGACCATGAAGGAGGAGCTATATAAATTTTTCACCAATTCATGTGCATTCTAGCTTAATAGTAAAGTTCCCCTTTCAAACCTTGTGATGTATAGGGCAGATGATGTAAATGTCATCTGCTTCTGTGGCCCCCGGTTAACAAGGATGCCATGTGGCCAGCACAACGACCAACTGCCTTTACTTTTCCCCAACTAATGTCAAGTACCTATTAGAGCTGGGTGGACTCCGAGTGCCGAAAGATCCCAAAATTAAAAATCCCAGTCTTCACCAGGATTTCTCTGCTTTGTTACCAGCAATCTTTTAACAATTCTTTATCGAGTCCACTGAATCACAATATTTCATTCTCTAAATTACAGGGACATACTCTAAAGCAGTTCATTTCAAACAACATAAGATATTACGTTTTTTATAACATGCCAGTAAACTGAAGCACATGAAAAGGGAGACAACCTCACAAGCTCTAGAAACAGTAAAGAATGATCTGTGTAGCCTTAGTGAAATATAACTTTAAAAAAAATACAATTTTAAAAGGATAAATTAGATCTCTCATTTAAATGGCAATACATAAATATAAATATATATAAATATATATATATATATATTGTTAGCATAGAGAGCATGCAAACAAGTTTTATCTTTAGGTCAGTTCATGTGATCGAAAGATGTAAACATTTCTGGTAAATATCAATAAAAAAAAACAACAACTAGCCAAGTTGTTTACCTTCTAAAGAACAGTATTTTTCCATAACGTTTTAAGACAGGTAAATTCCATTAATAAACAACAGATTTTCCTTAAAAAAAATTCCCATCCATAAAGTTAGATTAATTTGAAAAAAAAAAACAACAAAAAAACATTACAAAAGAATGTCTTACCCATATAGTCTGTTCATTGTTACTGGCTGGAGACCCACCAGCCTAAAGCATTGGCACATTCTGATTCTCTGGTCTGTCTAGTTTGATCTATAATAAAATAAATCATTATATTAAGAATGTACCAGACACAAAAAGATGTGCTGTTAGACAAAAAAGGATGTAATAGAAAACAAGATGTGCTATTAGACAATAAGGTGTGTTATTAAATAGAAGAGGATGTGGTATCAGGTACAACAAGATGTGCTATTGGACAAAAAGATGTGGTATTAAAGGTATCATGTACAACAAAGATGTGGCCACCTTGGTTTAGCTTGGGTTATTGAAACTAGATTTATATAGTGTGTTTTTAACCTATACTCTTGATCTAAACTATATATAGAATAAAGCTGCCTTATCAAACACAATTGTTTTGACTCCAATACCAACACCCTAAGTGTATTTTTATCAATGGGTCTTTCATTTGATGTTTACTGCAAAAATTCTATGGTGGTATTGTGCATGCTCCAGTTTTACATTTCTAACACATTTAGTTATGTGTTCCAATGCAAGACCAGAGTTCTACTTAGCATAAAAAAGGCACTGGTATAAAGGCGTCCTGATTTGACCTCACAGACATGAATGAGGGTTCTTCCAGTGGGTCCCATAATGCATCAGCCAAGCAAGACCTGCATATTTCCCTTGTTAATTGTAAAGGGAACATTTGCACCCTTAAACATCTATTACAACTATGAAATGTTATGATATGACTATCTGTAAGGTTTACAAAGGTTGTCATGGCCAGGGGTGTCAATGGGGTTAAGCTTCCATTGTCTATAAAATACTCCTAATGGCATGCGTCTCAAATAGCCTCTGACAACTAAGTTCAGCACCTGGCCTGCTCGTGTGGCTTAGATATTAAGCCTGGCGACACTGCTCTTACTAACAGGTGAAGGGGTGAAGGCAGATACCTGGCGCCACAAAACCGGGAGCTTTGGGCAGATGGAGCTCGTCAGCCTAGTAAGTCAGTTCATCTAGGAGAGGGGTACTCTGACTTCTAAACCCCACTGCCTTGCGGTACTGAGGCTTCAGGAAACAACCTCGAGGAGAAATCAGGAGTGAAGCCCCTTAGGCGTTGGGAGTATCAGCTATAAAATTTCTTCCGGCAGCTTCTGCAACTGAGTTGGTGCCAAATGTAATGCGATGCGTTCCTTTGGATCACATCAGCAAGGTCGAGAGAGGGATCATGACGCATGGGCCACCCATGACCCCTTTATCCAAGGCCCAGGAATGGGCCCCGGAGAGGAAACTCTGGTGCTGTTGCAAAGCGTAAGGTTTGCAATTCTGGAAAGGTAACAACATCAAGCACAATCTCTTTTTGAGTGTTCATGCATTTTCATACATTGTTTTATGTTGTTATTTTCTAACAACAATAAAATGAATCCGTAAATTCTTAATAGCTAAAAGACAATAAAACCCACAAAGAGTGTATATGATGTTTATTAAACATTATTTTGACAAACAACACATTTTTTTTTGCATAAATAATTACCACCCTTCCTAATTAAAAGTAATCTATATTAAGTATGCTCTCCCCGCCAATGCTAACCATGTCAGTGTTATTTTCACATCTGACCACTCAACATACAATAAACACTTTTGAGTAAACGCACAAGGAAAAAACATGTGCTGGTCTTTTCATCTTCCACTCTATGTCCAACATTAAAGGGAAACTCTGATGGTTTTGACAATTTTTGATATAATATGTGTTTAGATTTACAGATAATGAACATATTATTATTTTTTTTAAATTTGCAATAATAGCTTAGTAAGTGATGTTTTTCTGACATATTTTTCTGCGCATCCAAAACGATCAGATTTTTACCGGGCTTCTATTTGACGCCACACTAACCTATTAATTTAATCTGTTGACTTATTGTATAACGGGAGACCATACAGTAAATGCAGTTAGATCTAGATCTTGTAAGCAAAGAAAAATGCGTGTTGAAAGTAGATTTACATGCTTGACTAACCACCGCAATGTGTATTTTTTCACCTGACCACTCAACACACACAAACACTATCACTTGGTTGTCTTGTCATGACCGACAACATGTAGTCTTACTATTTAGGACAGGGAGGGGATTAAATGAAAATGTTACTTTTTTTTTTATCGAGTTGGTTATCCTAATGCTTTTAGATCTCTTTCTCTCTATATATATATAACTGTACCTTAGCTCTGGACTAGGCCGTCACTAAGCCTAACAGCTACTGTAAGAATGAAAGCAATCCGATTGGTTAAATGTAGTTTCTCTTTCAATTTTATTGAGGGAAGTGACGTATGCCTAACCTAAAAACAAAAAAAACAACATTTTTTTGGAGATGTCAAGAATTTACTGACTAATTTATTAAATATAAATGCTTCTAAGCATTTATAATACAAAATGGTAAAATGTTTACTATTATAACTTTTTACGCAGAATTTAAATATGTCAATAACTCAAATTTGAAAAACCATCAGAGTTTCCCTTTAACCAGTTTGTTAAAATCAGGCGATTACACTGTCTATTTACTTTTTGGGGCATAGTTTATTATCCTAACCCTCTTTGATAGAATCTATATACATCTTGATCCAGATAAGCCTACAGACTAGTGCTTTGGCAATATATATAAGCTATACCAATGGTGTACTTGATGTTCCTGCAGTTAATAAATTGTGTTTGGTGCTAATAAATAAATTAAAACAACTAGATATTGACTCATTATGCTTCCAGTTCCCTTATCAACAGTCAACAATGCTTCCAGTTCCCTTATCAACAGTCAACAATGCTTCCAGTTCCCTTATCAACAGTCAACAATGCTTCCAGTTCCCTTATCAACAGTCAACAATGCTTCCAGCTCCCTTATCAACAGTCAACAATGCTTCCAGTTCCCTTATCAACAGTCAACAATGCTTCCAGTTCCCTTATCAAAAGTCAACAATGCTTCCAGTTCCCTTATCAACAGTCAACAATGCTTCCAGCTCCCTTATCAACAGTCAACAAATCACATCAGTTCGAAAGATTAGATTCAGAAACTAAAAAGAGCATTTCCCTTTCAGACCTTGCGATCTATAGGGAAGATGATGTAAAGGTCATCTGTTTCTGTGGTCCATGGTAAATGAGGATGTCATGTGACCAGGACAATGACCAACCGCCTTTACTTTTCCCCAATTAATGTCAGGTATCCATTAGAGCTGGGTGGACTCAAAGGCTCCCATAGATCCTGAAATTAAAGATCCCAGTCTTCACCAGGATTCGAACCGGGGACTTTCAGTTCAGAAGCCAAGTGCTTTACTGCTTAGCCACAGCGCCTCCAGATTTAGAAACTAGGTATTTTAATATCTAGGTCAATCGAATGATATGACAGTACATCTAGAACTAGAAAATCTAGTTATTTTTCTTTCCAATAGCATCTTTTGCAAAAGTAAAAGGTAACATATTGCTAAAGTTTAATAGTATAGATCTAGATTCTAGTTAATATTAGAGTCAGATATATAGACAGATAAAAAGACAAAAAAAAGTATGTTCTATTTATTATATCAAAGGAGACTATACCAAAGACTATAATAGCCCAAGCAGTCACTGTAAGAATGAAGCAATGCAATCAATTGGATGAATCTAAATCTGCTTCCAGTATTGTTGAGGGGTGTGAAGTAAACATTGTCTAAAAACAAAATCTCATTGGTCCGACAGTTGCGCTGGGCAGGGCACGTATCCTGTATGGGAGACGAATGTATGCCAAAGGCAGACTTATTTGCTGAGCTAAAAGTCGGTCAATGTAATAGAGTTGCCCCACGGAAACGCTTCAAAGACCAGCTTAGGCGTCAGATTTCCTTAGCTATAGAAGAGAGAACCTGGTTGCATGCGGCCTCAGAACGAGACAGCTGGAGGTCACTCACGGCGGCAGCGGGATACACATTTGAGACCAAAAGAAAATCTGCTGCCTAGGACAAAAGCAGACGGCGAAAAGAAAATCTAAATCGACCCCCTGCGGACAATGGTTATGCTTGCCCTGGATGTTGCAAAATATGTAGGTCACAGCTGGGACTGCGCAGACAGGGGAAATACTGCATTCCTCACTAATCTGTTATTATTATTATTACTATTATTATTAATTAAATTAATGATATCTGAATAAAATAATGTTTACTATAAGATTTACTTTTTTTACTCAGAATTTAATTTAAATAGACTTTCCCTTGATCTAGAATCTAGATTAGTATGTCAATAATTACAATTTTAAAAGAAAACATTTGAGTTTCTTTCTTTAATGTTTTTAATAAGGTAGCTTTAGCTAGAATTTAGATCTAGATAGTGATAGATCATCACTATCTAGAGTTAGAGTAGATCTAGGCAGGCAATCTAGATCTATCCTTCTTAGATTCTATCATCTACTGATCTAGATTAGAACTATATTATGATATCTGCATAATAATCTATATTATATAGATCTAGATCTATCATTATTAGTTTCAATTATAAGACTATAGAATACATACTTAACATAGATAGTATTCTAGATATCTAGTTTATTATCTAGTCTAGCCCCTAGCTTTTAGTTAGAAGATCTAAAAAGATGACATGAATTTCATAAATCTAAAATTAAATCTAGATTCAAGACGATAATTATAATAATCATAGAATCTAATCATGGTTTGATGATGAAGATAATGACAGTGACTGTGAGACTTGATCAGTTGAGCTTGACTTGATTGAAGATAAACAACCTCACTTCAACAAGAATCAAGATCGAAACTTTTTTTTTCTCTTACTCTTACTCACTTTGCAAATCCAATGACGGCAATGACAGTGCAGTCTGAGTAGATAAATCTTTATCGGTTGCATTTTAAAAAAGCTTTTTACTCATTCTTATATTCTATCCGTTAGTGCTAGATCAGATTTACATTCGGAAAAGTGTAAATGACTCACCAATAAAAAATTCAGGTGTGTAGGTAAACAATGTGAGGTAGAGGAACGCAAGTCTTCGTTTTCGTAAATCAAAAGCAATGTTTACTTCCGGTTAGCACAAGAGAAAATCAAGGGAGACAATTACTTGTCTCTTTTGCTCGAGTTTCATGGTTCCCTTTATTGTTTGTAACAAGGCTTGTTATTAATTTGAAAAGTCATACGGAAAGGAAAAAAAATAATTCTTTGAACTTGCTGGATTTTAACTCTAGATTTAAGACATTTTTAGACCATTACATAATTAGGCCTAGATGTATTTCTTATATTATATGTTTCTATTTATTTTAAACTAATTTTCGGCTTTTTTTACATTCTCACTAACGCATCAATTTGATTGGAAAACACTGCAGCGTTTAAAATGCAATCCGTCAGAGTAGTTTGCACATTTCAGCCGATCGCGTCTGCCTGGTCGTGTGATATATGCACTTTGGGTAGTGATGACTCGATGGTCCCGAGTTAGAACCTGTCAGCTTCCATTCCCTGCGTTTTTCAGGTTTGAATTAGGATCTAAAATCGTGTAATAATCATTTCCATCTTGTCATATCAGACTTTCCTGGAGGATTTTTGGTAATTAATTCCCATGCTCTAATGGAACTATGGAAGAAAAGCATTTATCTAAGTCATCAAGAATTTGTACTAACTTATGGAATAAAATGTGCGTTTATCTTTGTGTTTTTCAGAAGGGGAGATAAAATGTGCGTTTATCTTTGTGTTTTTCAGAAGGGGAGATCAAATGTGCGTTTATCTTTGTGTTTTTCAGAAGGGGAGGGGGGTTAACCCCATTCAAGGGCTGACTGGCTATATGGGCATTTGCGCAAATGCGGCCCACCGAAATGGTTGCATCGATGTCACTATAGTACATATCAAATTATTAAAGGGTTTATAATATTCTTTTATAAAAAGGCCCCCAGAGTCGTGTTTAAAAATAAATCTTTCACAGACTCTACAGTATCATCATCATCATCTTTCCTTTGCGTTCCTCGTGGAACATAGGCCTCAGTAAAAACATGCCACTCTCCACAGTCTCTGGCTAGTTTTTTTATGGCTTCCCAGCTCTTTCCGGTCCTCTCGGCTTCCTCTAGTATACTGCTTCGCCACGTTCTTTTTGGTCTTCCTCTACGTCTTGTTCCCTGGGGGTTCCACTCTAAGGCCCGTCTAACTCTTTTGTTGGTATCTTTTCTAAGGGTGTGACCAATCCATCTCCACTTCCTCTCTAAGATCTGCACTTCTATATTTTTCTGTCCACTCATCTCCCACAATTTGGTGTTTTCTACTTTGTCATACCAGTGTAGTTTTAGGATATTTCTCAGACCTCAGTTGATGAAGTTTTGTACTTTTTTTTGTTGTCGCTTCAGTTGTTCTCCATGTTTCAGAACCACAGTGTACACTCTACAGTGTAATACTATTTTAATCTAACACATTTTCCGAAATTTTGTTATAGCCTTCCTCCGTAGACAGTGCTACTAGTAGGCTTCATCCTTTTAGGGCCTACATACGGTACTTAGCGATTAAAAAGCAACATAAAGCCTAGATTTCTTATAGAAATATAGAGTTCACTGTGTGCATGCATTATCGATACATTATCAAACTTAGCGTAATGATTTTGAAGACAGGTAGACCTTAAAATGGATGCCCATCATATGATATAGAATTTGTGGGTCGGATTGTATAGAAATGCTCGGGCTGATTTAGATACAGTCCGCTCCTGACCCAATTGACTATGTTCAGTGACAGTTGTTTTACAAAACACAAAACAAGTAGGCCTAACACTTATAGAATTTGATGACAAGATTTTTGTAATTTTCTTTTTATTTGTAAGGGAAATTATAACACAAACACGTGATGTGGGATTGAATCAAATTTTGTCATGCCTTTGTACTTACTTCACATGTCCCCCCAGAGAGCCAGTGGACTCAACTAGTCGTGCCCCCTTTCTCCATCAGAAGTTACTGCTTGCAGACTTTCAAGTGCATGGACTAAAGGTTTGGAACCCAATTGATCTGACTCCAACGTGCTTCACTTCTAGAAGAACACTAAGACCTATGTCTGTTCAAAGCCTCTTTAGATAACCTAATTTTATAAAGTGATGTTAACATAATAGAGGCTCAAGGCGCTGTGATAAACACATGAGTTAAAATAACTAGGACCAGTTTGTCTCTCATGTTTTATGTTATGAACCTAGCGCCTATTAAATTATTTTGTAATCTCAACAGGTAATATTGAAATATCCACTGGAAACTTGTTAATTTCACCACACTTATTAAGTGTCACAATACATCCGTCTTTTTTATAGACGATCAAGACCTGTCACTTGTCAATGTGGTGTCCTTTCTCTTGAATATGAAATATTTACTTAAAAGATCAAATTTTAGCAACAGACTCGTCTTGGAAGTAGCACACACACACACACACACAAAGTAACTAAGTGAGTTTATTTTATCTAATTTTATTTGTACAATAGATAAAAATAGTATCACATGCAAAAGGTAAAAAATTATATATTATGTACAGAAACAAAAAGCTTAAAATAGTTCAAAATTGTTTAAAAAATTTTCTTGAACAGTTTTATGCAACTCTGCCTCAAAATGAAACATCATAACGGAATACTAAGTGACATCAAGTGACATTCAGAAGTCCGATAATGTTTTAACATAATATCAAGCCAGATACTGTCAGAACATTTTTAACACCATGTAACCAAAGCTGTCATCACACATTTCTAGAAGGTCACTAGCAGCCCTTGTCATTGAAGTTCTCAACCTCAATGTATCAAAACATTTACAAATGTTTGGATGACCAGTTATATAATCAAAGAGTGACCAGTAGGGGGGTGTAGTTTCAAGGGAAATTAATTCCACGGGAGGTAATCGTCAGGAAGTATCAAGACATTTACAAATGTTTGGATGACCAGTTATATAATCAAAGAGTGACCAGTAGGGGGATGTAGTTTCAAGGGAAGTCCATTCCACGTGATGTAATCGTCAGGAAGTATCAAGACATTTACAAATGTTTGGATGACCAGTTATATAATCAAAGAGTGACCAGTATGGGGGATGTAGTTTCAAGGGAAGTCAATTCCACGGGAGGTAATCGTCAGGACAGAAAGGCTCGCACAGTTTTCTTGATTTTCTGACGACAAATAGGACACTGTCTAACAACCGAGGCACAGGTAGAGCAGGTAATGAGATGACCACATGGCAGGAAGACCATGCAGGCGTCCTCCTCCATGCAAATCTTACACTGTTTTTGTTCCTTGAGCAGTCGGTTCTCTTCCATCAGTTTCAGTGTATCTAGAAGGGGGGGGGGGAAGTTTAATCGGATAAATATATGCGGGGAAGAGGAAAGCCATTCTGTTACCATCATCTTTCATCATAAATACATCCACTACATTTTAGTCTTCAAGACAGATGCAAGATAGTGTTAATTTTCAATGATATCTCAAATGTTACAGACATTCATTATTTCAAATCAAGAAGATCAGTACGTCTCAAGCGTATTTACATGTTAATACTCCTTCCGTATTGCTATTAGAGCATGGAATGGGTTGCCTGAGTCAGCCAGAAAAAACTGACTTGGCAGAATTTAAGTCATTGGTTAATATGCATGACTGAATGCATTAAGCGTAGGACGTAATCATCTTTTTTGAAGTAACGTCTGTATTATACAAGTCAGTTTTCCTGGCTGATTTAAATTCCAATTCAAGGCTCTAATAACGGCACTTGGGTAGAAGGAACACTTGCACGAATTTGTCCTAGCATATGGAATAAGAATGTGCCTTAATCTTTGTGTCTTCTGAGTATTATATTAGGGCGTGTTTTTGTAAGTTATGATTCAGTGTTTTGTGAACGATGGCATACACAAAAAAAATCATTTGGCTACATTCTGCTCTCAAAATCGTCCTAGGCAGGCTTTTTTATGGAGGCCCGGTACCCTCATCAAGCTTCAATATAAATGCACTTAATTTAGAAGTATGTTATAATTGCAAAGAAAGAAATGAGAGTAATTGTAAATATAATCTTAGTTCATCTCATATTCATAATGAATATCTTGTTTAAAATGGTATATTTTTTGTTAATGTGGAGGCCCCCTTAAAGGATAAGGCATGTGAGACTGTCGTAAATCCGGCATTGTTTGTATTATATTTATATTAGGTGATGCTTGTTAGTGCAATATAAATATCGTTTAAATCCAAACTATTTGGTATAGCCCGGAGGGAAGGCTTGTCAATATGACTGTTCTAACTGTAGAAATACTCAAACGATGTTGGCCTAAAATGAGATCTGACCAAGGCCAGCCCTGTTCTGTTCCAGTAGCTTAACCCCCAAAACTTTAATCATAGACAACTGAAGATGGCTACCTAGCATAGATGTAGCTCGATAGAATCGAAGCGATACAATCTGTGAAAGAGTTCAGGATATGTGGTTGATTGGCAAAATCGCTTGGCTAACTAACAAGGGAACTCGAGTTCTAATCCAGACTGGAGCAAAGTTGTGTTTCCTGAGCACGAAAATCTCAAAAAATACCCCTCGCACCACTGGTCCACAAAAGAGAATGCTTAAGGAAATTCCATAGAAAAAACAATGATATTAAAAACAAGGTTACAAAAGACAGTTTGTGTGGAAACACAAACTCAAAATCGGCCCCCTGCCAGGCAGGCATCAATATTTTAAGAAAGAACATCCAAATGAAATTATATCAAAGACAAATGAGAGATAAGAATGGAGAAAGAAGGTTAACAGATCTTGTGTAGCGCCCCAACGGAAGTCAATTCGGACCCGCAGATCAAAGGATAGATGAAAGCGAAAGTAAAGTTTTAGACCTTGTGGTCTATAGGGCAAATGATGTAAAGTCCATCTGTTTTTGTGGCTTACGGTTAACAAGGGTGTCATGTAGCCAGCACAACGACCAACCGCCTTTACTTTTCTCCAACTAATGTCAGGTACCCATTAGAGCTGAGTGGACTCAGAGGCGCCCAAGGATTCCAAAGTTGAAAATCCCAGTCTTCACCAGGATTCGAACCCGGGACCCCCGGTTCGGAAGCCAAGCGCTTTACCGCTCAGCCACAGCGCCTTCCTTCCCTGGCCTAACTGATGTCTTATAATTGATCTCATTGTTTTGAAAATGGTCAATCTCTTATTCGAATCCTTAAAAAAAAAAAAAAAAAAAAAAAAAAAAAAACGCTTAAAAAATTGTTTAGGAAAATGAAGTTTACAAGATTGCTATTCGTTTTAAATTAGGTCTAACTTATAATGCATACTAATTAGCTTTTTCTCTTTAAAAAACTGCTTGCATAACTGATTTTAAAAAATAGATTTTTCGCTTTCAGAAAAAAAAGTAGCCGTTGCATCAGAACTTTGAATGGTCTAAAATATTGTGATGACGGATTTTCAATATCTTTTCTAGTTTACGAGATCTAAACGGGACAGACGGACACACAACTTGCAATTATATTTCTCAGACCCAGAACCAAACACAATGATAAAGAAATCTAGGTGAGTGCATCGTATCGTAACAAGAGGGCCGGGTACAATTTAGATATTGTGTTTCTAGAGCCTATGGTGGCTGGCTGGTCGTGTGGTATAGTATGCGCTCTGGACTGTCGTCTCGATTGTCTCGGGTTCAAACCCTGCCAGCTGCCATCCCCGACTTCCTGCGAGGTTTGGACTATGGTGTGATAATCGTCAATTTTGAAGGAACATCCGAAACATTTAATCACTGTTATCTTATCTTATATAATACAGACGTTACTTCAAAAAAGAAGATGATTACGTCCTACGCGTCATGCATTTAGTCATGCATATTAACCAATGACTTAAATTCTGCCAAGTCACTGGTTTTTCTGGCTAGCTCAGGCAACCCATTCCATGCTCTAATAGCACTAGGGAAGAAGGAGTATTTGTACAAATTTGTCCTAGCATATGGGACGAGGAATGTGCCTTTATCTTTGTGTCTTTCAGAGTATTTTATTAAATTTTGTATTTGAAGATTATGGTTCAGTGTTTTATGTATAATTGCTACTTTACTTTTGAGTCTTCTGTCCTGAAGGCTTTCTAAATTTAGTGATTTTACTATGGGTGTTACTCTAGTCAAATGTGAATATTCATTTGTTATGAGTCTCACTGCTCTATTTGGTGTCTGTTCCAGTTTCTTAATGTTTTTTTTTGAGTTGAGGGGTCCCAAACGGAGGATGCATATTCTATTATTGTTTTAGGGATACTATCCAGTTCATTGGCTTGTTTGTTTTATTATACGATGATCTATAACAGGACATATTACTCAAACGTGGAAAAAGTATTACATTTTTTTATAGGCAGGAGCATACACAAATTACAGATTAAGCTTTTGTTTTAGCGTGGGAGAAACTATTGAGACTTTTTAAAGGGAGTTCACCTTGATTAACTTCTAGGCTAGCACCACCCGTGGCTCCTTCAGGACATTCTTGAACTTCAAGGTCAGGGCTGAAGATGGCTTGGAGTAGGTCTTCCACATTATGAAACTCAGCTCCTGTAATAAAGACAATTTTTAGCTGCTAAATGTTATTGAATACATTTAACATATCTAAGAAAATAGTACACGATTGCAACATGCATTCGTTATAACATGGACACACTATATATCCGTTATAGCCTATTAGACCTATATATAGAGCTATATGCTACAGGCTATATTGCTATAAACGTTTTTTTGGAAGAGCTATATAATGAGGCCTATACGCTCCATTTTTACACGGCGCGTAAAAAAAATATGTGGGAAGCGTGGTCGAGAGGCGCTTGAACTTAGCTTGGCTTGGCTACCTAGAAGGGGGCTCGAGGTTCGACACCCGACTCGGGCAGAGTTGTGTTTACTGAGCGCCTAAAGGCAGCACGGAAAACCAACTCCTAGATACCCCCCCCCCCCCACTGGTCCACAAACGAGATTGGACCAAAGCGTTCTGAGCATGCTTTAAGCATGAAAAGATTTAGAATTTAAAAGATGCTTGCGAGGCCCCTCTTCTACCTTTAAAAAAAACTATAATAACTATTATTATTAATTGGCTTATTATATCAATAATTATACAACTTGCATAGGAAGCAACTCAAACGCAATGGGCGGGATGGGTTAATTAAAGTATATTGTAGGCCTACGATAAACACAATGTTAACTCTTTTAGTCCTACATATTTAAAAGCCTGTGAAAAGAGCCATGACTGATAGGGATATGCTAAATGTAAATTGCGAAGCCTCTGCCAGGCATGGGGGCCGAATTTGGATAAATCGGTTAAGGGCGGCCCTGCAGTTATCCCCCTTGAACAGAAGATTGTCTCCCTTGGTGTGAGGAGTTGCAGAGAAAAGTTTTTGTACAATTTAGCTTCTCACCATTCTCTTCTAGCTGCTTCTTGATAGTTTCTCTTATTCTCGGCTCAGGGACGTCCATCTCCAGCACAGCTTTGACGATCTCGCTGTTCATAGCCGCGGTGATCTTCTCGGCAACATCTGTTGAAACCGATCATCATTGAAAGAATCAGAAAGTCAGTACCGCTATGCAGCAATGTTGAGCTAATGGTGTAATAGATTTACCTTGACTGGTCTCCCTTGTCCCTTCAGTGTGACTGCCTACAGACAGATCCAGAACTGCTTGAAATAATTCGTCAGCATTCGAGAAATCCTCACCTGCTAACGATTACAATGGTTTTGTTTTAACCAGGCAGTAGAGGTGTGTACCTTATCGCATAATCTTATGAGAACCCAAGAGAACAAATAGAGTTTTCGAATAAACATCCAAGACGTAAGTTTTTTTGTTAAATGTGTAGATAATACCCGTCACGGCAACAGCTGACTTGTGATTTTTTGTTAAATGTTTGTTTTTTTTTAAAGCGGTCCCTGTGTTTGCTCTGTTTGGCGGTCATGTTCAGATCAAAATAAAGTAATTTCTCCATCACCTTATAATTACTACTGATTTTTCCATGCTTTATGCATAGTTCTTGTATGCTTGCGAATATTGGACACGCTGACAGGAGGATCCTAGCAATGAAATTGTGATGCTACAGAAACATTTTTTGGCATCACAAAGAAGAGATTAGAAACATGATAGTACAGAGATTGGACCACACGATGACCTGCTAACTACTTTAAAAAGAAACGCAAACTAAAATATTATGGCCATATTACAAGGTCCCCAGGCTTGCAAAGACCTTCCTTCAGGGAACAGTACCAGGAAAAAGAAGAGGCAGAGAAAGCGATGGGAAGACAACATAAAAGAATGGAAAGACCTTCCATTGATAGAAATTATATCTAAGGCAAAAGACAGAAGAATGAAGAAATACGATCAACAGATCTCGTGTGATGCCCCAAAGGTGCAACACTCTAAGGCAGTGTTTTCCAAACTGTGTTTCTGCGGAATCCTGGATATGTGTCCCAAGATTTACTGGAATAATTAACTAGCAGGCCTCCTCTCTAAAAAGATAAGCAAAATGTTCCGCTAAATACCCAGAATAAGCAAAGTGTTCCGCTAAATACCCAGAATAAGCAAAGTGTTCCGCTAAATACCCAGAATAAGCAAAGTGTTCCGCTAAATACCCAGAATAAGCAAAGTGTTCCGCTAAATACCCAGAATAAGCAAAGTGTTCCGCTAAATACCCAGAATAAGCAAAGTGTTCCGCTAAATACCCAGAATAAGCAAAGTGTTCCGCTAAATACCCAGAATAAGCAAAGTGTTCCGCTAAATACCCAGAATAAGCAAAGTGTTCCGCTAAATACCCAGAATAAGCAAAGTGTTCCGCTAAATACCCAGAATAAGCAAAGTGTTCCGCTAAATACCCAGAATAAGCAAAGTGTTCCGCTAAATACCCAGAATAAGCAAAGTGTTCCGCTAAATACCCAGAATAAGCAAAGTGTTCCGCTAAATATCCAGAATAAGCAAAGTGTTCCGTTAAGGAAAAAGGTTTGGGAAACACTGGACTAAGAGATAGGTGAAGATGCAGAGTTCAAATCTCTTGTAAATATATGAGAGGGGGTATTAGCGGAAGGTCGCCGTGCACCCTTTGGGTGCTCATTAAACAATGCAGCTGTAGTCAAATCTAATCTCATGGTCTTTGTCGAGTTTTGAACTCGAGACATGTGAGTTAACCTAGAGGGCGGTTAGCCAAATGACTAAGAACGGGTCGTAGTACAAATGTACTTTTTTTTTTGTTAATATGTGAACACTCTACGTCATGTAACTACGTCACGTGGCTACGTCACGTGGCTACGTCATGTAACTACGCCATGTAACTACGCCATGTAACTACGTCACGTGGCTACGTCATGTAACTACGTCACGTGGCTACGTCATTAACACGTCATGTAATGTGACGACCTGCTAACTAAAACCGTACAATTCTAGCTTACTACTAACAATTTTAAGCTGTTAGGCCATAGCAGTTATAGGCCGCGTGACTAACTTTTAGGTTGTGAGACAAAATAATTTCTATAAGGTTTTAACAGAAGTTAGTAAAAGAGGCCATTAAATGTAAAGGGAGTCCAAAACAATTATAGGCTGTGGGGCAATAGAATATAGGCTGTGGGGCAATAGAATATAGGCTGTGGGGCAATAGAATTTAGGCTGTGGGGCAATAGAATTTAGGCTGTGGGGCAATAGAATTTAGGCTGAGGGGCAATAGAATTTAGGCTGAGGGGCAATAGAATTTAGGCTGAGGGGCAATAGAATTTAGGCTGAGGGGCAATAGAATTTAGGCTGTGGGGCAATAGAATTTAGGCTGTGGGGCAATAGAATTTCGGCTTTGGGGCAATAACTTGTAGGCTGTGAGTAATAATATTTTGGCTACGAGACCATGCGTTTTAGGCTGTAAAGCCATAAAGAGACGGTAATATGCTTTTGTCCATAAAGAGGCCATAACATTTATATGCCATGAAGCCTTAACAGTTACGACATGAGGCCCAATGCATGGTTAACCTATTTCATACTCAATATCACTGCTTCGAGGTACCGCGAAAAAAAAAAAAAAAGGAAACACTTTCAACTTCTAGCAGACGTGAAACCTGAGACATTTTATACACTTACCCAGTTTTAATTTCTTTTTAATCGCTTTCTTGATTTCTTTCTCGGGGACGCCCATGTCAAGGAGATCTTTCACAATGTCACTGTCCATTCTTGACTTGACCTCTTGCTTGCTAACATGAGTGGACGCCTGGACAGTGTGACAGTCTCTTCTTGGCTTGACATCTCGTTTAAAAGCTCGAGCTGTGTCCTGGTCAGCGTCTACCCTTGATATGATTTGTGTGCCAATATCTTTTTGAGCTGTTAATAAAATTTTATGTAAATTTTAATCCGTATTTTACATACACACATTTCTTAACTGAACACATCCATTCATGATGGAATGTAATTATATTCTCAATTAACTCTTTCTCTCAATAATTATTTTCCTCGTATTAGTAGTATTGTTCATTTTGCTCATGTGTATTTCACAATCCTGTTATGATTAAACTTCAATAAATTTTTTGCTTGTAATCAGAAAATGTATGCTCTTTTTAAACAACACAAATTAAAGTTGATAAATCCAAAAATCAATTTAGTTTAATGGGGTCAAATCAACGTTGGCATCGTCAATAGGAGAGAAAGAGTTAAAACAAGATATAAACAAGAAATGTCGATCAAATCATAAAACTAGACCTTAAATCTGATCAGATATCCTCTAAAAGTAAAGTAGCATTATCTAAAAAATAATTCATGCTTTATGTTTTTAACTGTTTCCAAAGTCGCTATTTTGGTCTAAAGGTTATACGCAATGCTCTGTATCTTGTAGGCCTAATTTGTACACAAAATAAGGCCGCCGCTTTCAATATAGACGACGTTTTCTTCTAAATGCTACGTTGGAACTTGCTATGACGTCATTGGCACTTGGGAGGTAATGTTTTTTTTTTTCCTTGTCGCTAGGTCATGATTTCTTGTGACGTCAGTTGACATCTTTAGTTTTGGTTGCCATTATCTATTTTTGGATTATTAAGAAGCCGTATTTTGGGTCCGGAAAAACGTTTCTTGGCTTATTAACTAGAGGACATAGCCGTATTGGACCTAACCTATCCAGACCAATCGTCATATAAGGCCTGAACGCTGACCTGTAACGTCGCAACCTGTGGGTAGTGGAGACCAATAGGTCGCTGCCACCTCACAGGTCTAGTAAAATGTAGCAACGAGCTACTGGTTTCCGCGGCCCACAGTTTGCGACGTCACAAGTCAGTGTTGCAACTTTCTAAAACGAATGGTCTAGATCAGGGGTTCTCAACCTGTGGGTCGCAGCCCCCTTGGGGGTCGATTGACGATCTGTCAGGGGTCACCAAAGACCATCGAAAAAATGGATTGTTTGTATCTATTCTTCTATTGCTTTATGTGTGTGCGGGGGCGGGGGTCGCGGTAGACAGGGGGATTGTAAAAAGGGGTCGCCGCGCTTAAAAGGTTGAGAACCGCTGGTCTAGATTCTAAGAACACTTGGCCTTGGCTACCTGTCGTTCGAGCAAGGAAAGCTCCCAGATACCCCCTCTTCCCACTGGTCCACAGCGATAAAACTTTACCTAGCGCATAGAAGTATAGTGAAACATTCTAATAAAACATTCTATACTCTAAGAACACTTGGACTTCGCTACCAATCAAGCGGCCCGACCTTTGAGCACGGAAACCTTAACAGGTGCCCCCTCCCCCCACTGGTCCACAAATGAGATTGGATCATAGCGCTCTGAGAATGAAATAAGCATGAAGGTTGCGCTATACAGAACCTTTTTTTTAATATAGGCCTAGCATTTATCAAGCATTTAAAAAAAAAATCGACTGTAAGAATCAATGGCTGTCAGTATGAAGATAATAGATGGCTGCCTGGTCATGCGGTTTGCGCGCTGGCTGTTCAGATTTATCGATGGTCCAGGGTTCAAACCCTGCCCTATCCCATCCCCCGTCGTCCTGCGGGAGGTTTGGACTAGGAAGTAATTATCTTCAACTCCAAAGGAACATCCGAAACATGTAAAAAAAAAAACACAATTATTTGTTAATAGTCTAAAAAAAAAGATTGGCTCATTAATAGGCCTACCTGAAACGACTGTTTGTGTAGCTCTGATTCTCGGTGCTATAGTTTCACGTCTGCCGCTTCGACCTTGACTTATCCGTTGTGATTTTCCAGAAGCGTCTGGAGTGCTACTTTCTCGTCTGCGTTTCACAGATGTCGACAAGCTTCGTATGATCTGCCCATTGCCGGTCATGCTGGTGATAATGACGTCCTCGGCAACGATACCACTATCCATGAAGTCCATGCTAGACACACGATACAGAATAGGCCTGCCTCGAGTCGACATTTTCGGTAGGGATATACTCCTCTTCTTAAGAGTCACTCAAAAATCTTTTCCGAAAGAATACAAAATGAAAGCGTCTAGTGAAACTGTAAGATTGTCTGTAAGATTAAACGATATACTGCTAACAAAAAATGAACGTATGTGACTACGAAATGACCAGTTATGTAGAAATGGGTCAAGATCTGATACACATATTATGAACTGTTTTCAATATTCACGGTGAGAGAGAGAAAAAAAAAAGCCAGCACACGTTAGAGTGTGTGGATAGAGTTGTGTGTGTGTGAGAGTGGTATTATTATATACACATGTTGGGTGACAGGCCAAGTGAACCTGACTAACAATTGTCGGTAAGCTGCCAAATAATTGACCTGAAAAACTAGGGGCCTTCGATGGGAAGTTTAACTCAATTGTCGGGGGGGGGGGGGGGTTCATCTGATAAACAAGCAAAATTTTTAAAAAATATATATAAAAAAAAAAAAAAGCTTGTACAAGAGGAAGAACTGCTAAAATAAAGGCCATATATCTTTAGACTGCAGGAGTAAACACCCTTTTTTCTATATTAAACAAAATTAATTGATTACCACTAATTGATTAGGCAAACTAATTGGTTATTTTTTGATAATAATTTATTCATGTATTGTAATCGCTTCATCGACTATGATAGGCCTAATTATGCAAAATTTTAACTTGGTCCGAGAATGGATTATGGGAGAGAAAAACAAAACAAGTAAAAAACTTTTAATTGAAGTCCGTCTCAGGTAACCCTAATCATATGACGGATGGAACTCTATTGGTTGATAAACTACACAACGAATTGAAAGCCTGATATATTAAAGCTGTAGGTCTAATTGCCGAACATAACCTCCTAATTGAAGTCCGTCTCAGGTAACCCTAATCATATGACGGATGGATCTCTATTGGTTGATAAACTACACAACGAATTGAAAGACTGATATATTGAAGCTGTAGGTCTAATTGCCGAACATGACCTCCTAAATGAAGTTCGTCTCAGGTAACCCTAATCATATGACGGATAGAAATCTATTGGTTGATAAACTACACAACGAATTGAAAGCCTGATATATTGAAGGTGTAGATCTAATTGCCGAACATGACCTCCTAAATGAAGTTCGTCTCAGGTAACCCTAATCACACGACGGATAGAAATCTATTGGTTGATAAGATAAAATACACAACGAATTGAAAGCCTGACATTTTGAAGCTGTAGGCCTATCTGCTGAACATGACCACAAAAGGAGGACATGTCTTAGGTCAAAAGTTCTCCTGCTGTGACGCCATACGAATTTGCGGTAAAACGACTCAGAGCGTCCCAAACGACGCTTCTCAATCAACTGTGATAAATATAGATCTTATTTTATCTTATACAATGCAGACGTTATGTATGTAATGTATGTTAATCAGTGACTTAAACTCTGCTAAGTCGTTGGTTCTCCTGGCTGACTCAGGCACACCATTCCATTAGCCTATCTATTGGCACTAGGGAAGAAGGAGCACTTGTACGAATTTTTTTCTAGCATATCCTGATATTAAAAGTGACTTTCAATAGTGTAGTATCAGTGTTCTGTGTTCAAGCTTCTGGCATATATACTTTATTATCATGGTAAACTTTGCTGGAAACATGGATCTATATCATTTAGCTATAATCAAACATTATCAAGAACAGCTTCAGAACTCCATTTAGCTAATCAAACCTTATCAAGAGCAGATTCAGAAATTCATTTAGCTTATCAAATCTTTATTTAAAAAAAAAACAGTTTCAGAACTTCATTTAGCTAATCAAATCTTTATCAAAAACAGTTTCAGAACTTTATTTAGCTAATCAAATCTTTATAAAAAAACAGATTCAGAACTTCATTTAGCTAATCAAACCTTATCAAGAACAGATTCAGAACTTCATTTAGCTAATCAAACCTTATCAAGATCAGATTCAGAACTTCATTTAGCTAATCAAACCTTATCAAAAACAGTTTCAGAACTTCAATGGCCATTGACAGAGTTCTTTTTTTTTTGTTGTTGTTGTTGTTTTGATTATAAAGACGTTTAGGCTTACATGTAATACATTAGAAGACGGACATAAATAAGTTGACCCTGACTAAAATCTTATTCTAAATCCACGTTTTGTTTTGTTTCTAAAATGTTTTACATGTTTGTAAAATGTTTTAAATGTTTCGGATGTTCCTTCGGAGTTGAAGATAATCTACGTTCTAGGCCAAGCCTCTTGCAGGATATGGCAGCGGGTAGGGTATGAACCCGGGACCATCTAGACAACCGAACGACAGCCCATCGCGCATACCGTACGACCAGGCAGATACCAGGTCTGTAAATAGCTGGCAGCGGATTTCCTCTGAAAGAGACAGTTGGAGGGCTCCCACCGCGTAACATGGATGGCTGCCTGGTCATGCGCTTTGCGCGCTGGATTGTTGTTCGGATTTATCGACGGTAGAGGGTTCAAACCCTGCCCGCTGCCATCTTCCGTCGTCCTGCGGGAGGTTTGGACTAGGAAGTAAACTATATTCAACTCTGAAGGAACATCCAAAACATGTAAAACATTTTACAACACACATTTGAAACTTTAAAAAAAAAAGAACTTATTGAAGACAACCTATATGTAGAAGACGATAAGAAAACTTAAACAGGCCGACAGTGGACAACGACTTTGTCTGCAGGAGATGCGTAAAAATATGCATGTCGCAACTGGGTTTACGTGGTCACGTGATTCATATCCCTTATTCTTATTATTTGGATGAGTAGAAGACATGGCCATTATTATTATTTAATACAGCTCATAAAAATAAATTGTTTGAATAGGTTGAGTTTTGAATACATAAAGACTATTTATACATTTAAGCCTGTTTAAAGTATAATTTTGAAGTTTAAAAAAAAAGATCCCTCTTAAATTTATTAAAAAAAAAAAATAAAAAAAATATATATATGAAATGCTAACTCTTTGTAATATTAGGTGTACACTTTTTAAAATAAAATCGTCGAAATAAAGAACCGACCTCTCTTTACTTGTATGTAACCCAGACTTTAAGTTGGCATCGGTCTCTCCTCAGTTAATTTCGCCACTTGATTCGAATCTAGGTCTGTTTCTTAACGTTTTCCTTTCAATGTTTTATCATACATCTTCAGCTTTCTCAAACTTGACAGTTTTTTTGTTTGTTAATAAATTTGAGTCTAGGGCACTTCGGCACAATTTAGGCCATGTCGTGCCCGCAATCCTTTAAGGATCACTCTCCCTTTATATTACAAGGGCTAAATTCTATTCAGTTAAATCATTAAAAACAAGGTCTATTCACAGTTAAAATAGTAAAGGTAGTAAAAATTTAATAATTTGGTAAAAATCTTATGTAAATATTATATGTTCACAATTCATAAATCAGATCTTCGCAGACAACCCCACCTCCCGGACAAAGCCCAGTACCTTCCCAGGGTGGACATTGTCGAATAGTGTTTTTAAGTTGTGTGCTCTAAAAAAATTTCTCCCAGACATCCTGGTATCTGGGGCAATCAATGAGGATCTGTTCCACGGTGAGGCAAGAGTCACAGTAGGGCCTACTCACAAAGTGGGAGCTCTTCTCTTCAGCACAAAAGAGTGCGTGATGTAGGTGTGGCCAATCCTAAGTCTGGACATAGTCGTGCTACCACGCCTTGCTATCGTACCTCTTCAGCGATTCTCTCGTTTCATTCATTTTCAGCTTGTGTTGACCCGGAAATATTCCATATGTTAGGACGAAGTCATACAGAGCGAGCTGTCAGAAAAAATGCAAATAGACCTCAAGTGTTTAACATGAATGATTTCTTGTTTGATGTAACGTCTGTATCATATAAGATAAGAGAAGATACGTGTACAACTTTTCTGTCTCATGTATATATATATATATATGAAAATTTAAACCAAAAAAAAAAAAGTCATGTTGAGGCCTTTCTCTTGATAGCTTGGGGTTCTGGGGGAGCACTGTAATCCTCCTCATTGGGGTTCGGGGCAAAGCCCCGGAGCCAAAAACGTTTTCTTGTATTTTTCACTGCAGAAACGCATACTCCTGACATTTACAGCTCATTACTAATCAGTGGAGTTCTTGCATTCTTCACTGCAGAAACGCATTTCCATTACATCTACAGCTCATTATTCATCCTATTTAAAAAGGAACTTTTGAAAAATGTTTTACTTGAAAAATATTCTAATATGAATTTATAGGCCTTTACTACATTGCAAATAAAACTATTAGAAGATACCCCACATATTTAGATTAAGGCTTTGAGGATCGCCGCGGAAAACAAAAGTTCGAAAAATAATATTTATATTAAAAAAAGCTCATTTGTAAGTTATACATTTATTTCAATAGGCATGTTTGTAACTTTGTTTTGTTACAAAAACTATAATCTAAAGCTCTAAAATAAATTTCTGAAGTGGGAGAGAAATGAAGTGGGCCAATTAGATTCTACTCTAAATTTTTTTTTGCATTTTTAGGATTCAAGCATAAATTGTGAGCTATAGTCCCAAATTTAACTAGAAAAATTGCAGATTGAGTAAAGATTGAAAAAGGCGGATTGGAAAAGAATATTTGTGTTGAAAACTCATCTCAATCGTTATTCTTCTACTGAGAAATTTGGTATGAATTCCAAATTTTCCAAAGCAAAGTCTTTCGTTAAAAATTTATAATAAAAAATGATGAAATGACATAAACTCTGTCGCCATATTTGACTTGTCTGTTTTAAAACATCGTGTTTTCGTCTGGAAAGGGGAGGGGCGGTAGAGGGAAAACGATTAATCCTCGCTCCTTTTTCTAATATTTGCTAACTAATTTTGCTCACAAACTATGATTTCCCCATTAAAGTAGGACCGCCCCCCCCCCCCCCCGAATCGGCCAACAGGGGAACGACATAATATAAAGATTGGTTAAAGACTAATAACAAGTTTTAATCATAAAGATATTTAATTGATATTGTTAGCAAGCTTTGATTTCTACAAATAAATTAGACCGCCCCCCCACTCGAAAATTTATGGAAGGGGGGGGGCGGGATTGATGCCATCCCCCCTCCCGACCCCATTAAGTCAGCCAACATACTGGGGGGGGGGGGCGAAATAATCTAAAAAAAGTTTAAATATAAATAATTAGTATATATTATTAATATAAGTAATAAATTCGTATACAAATTGTGTTTAATTTTATACTAAAATTCGTCAGCCCCCCCCTTCGGGGGGGGGGGGGGTCGGTCGAGTGGGGGGGGGGCGATCGCCCCTACCGCCCCCCCCCTCTGGATCCGCCAGTGGGTAAAGGCCTTTACATTTCCACTGGTCATATTTATCATTTCATTTTTAGTGTTCAGCCTTTTATGCATATTGTGACTACCTGAAGAATGATTGTGTATTCTTTGATTTGTGAATATATCAAATTTTTCTGCATTCTCAAAACTGGAGATACCTATATTGAGCTGTTTTTAAACTCACATTAGAATGTTCGTAATCCGATTACAAATGTTAGTGGCAGCTATGGAAGTAATGGTGGTGGTGGTTTAGGAGGTGACTTTGGTTCAGATAACTTTAATGATGGTATGGATGGCCCATGGCCAGGTTTTGGAAATGGTCAGGCTGGTTTTAGTGGAATCCAGGATGGAGGCTTTGGAAATGGAGGTGGATTTGGCAATGGAGTTAGAATGAATTTCAATTTACAAGATAGAATAGATAGACCTTTAGGTAGAAATAATGTCTTTTTTAAATGACATTTTTTTCTTATGTAAATGATGTACTTTTGTGTGCGTGTTTCATTAAGATTTGTCAAATGATTTTGATTTCTATAAAAACCATAATCAAGTTTGTCTTCGAGTCCAAAGATTAATGCAGTATTTCCAGTGGCTACACATCCCCAGATGTGACCCACATATTTTGCCATATTCAGCGAAGGCATTACGATTGTAAGCCAATGGTTGGTTTAGATTTTTTTTTCGCCGTTTACATCTGTCCTCGGCAGTGGATTTTCGTACAGTCCCAAGTATGTATCCCACGGCCTTTTGTAAGTGGCCTTCAGCTGTCTCATTACTTTCAGCCTGTGCAAAGTAATTTTAAATCGATACTTAAATACAATCTGCTTTGTTTTGAACTAATGTCTTAATGTACAGAGGTAGGCCCTCTACACATTTTATAAAATACAGACGTTTCTTCAAAAAAGAAGATGGTTATGTCCCACGCATGTTCCTAAGTCAATCTAGTCATCCATGTTAATCAATGACAAACTCTACCAAATATTCCATGCTCTAATAGCACTAGGGAAGAAGTATTTGTAAAAATTTGTCCTAGCTTATGGAACAAGGAATGGGCCTGTATCTTTCTGTCTTTCTAAGTATTTTATTATGTTTTATTTTTGTATTTGAAGATTCAAATGTTCAGTGTTTTACTTTTTAAGTCTTCTATCCTGAAGGCTAAGATTTTACTAAAGGTGTTACTCTAATCAAATGTGAATATTCGTTTCTCATTGCTCTATTTTGTGTCTGTTCTAGTTTCTTATGTTTTATAGGAATTGTTTAAGAATTAAATGCTTCAGGTACAAAAGTGTATTTCTTAAAAAAATTATCTATTGAATTCAGCATGAATTTGATAATGAATTGATTTTTGCTGCTTACACCATCATTGCATACAAAAGTTAACATAAGGTTAGAAAATGACATACGACCAATGATAACAAATATTAAGATAAATGTCACGAAAATATGGATTTATTCAGAACCAAAATAAAAATGCAATAATAAAAAGGATAAACTGAAGACATCAGATCAGACAGGAATGGACATTTAACAAATCGCATGACTGACGCAACAGACCATGGGATCAAATCACAAAATAGACACAACCATGACACATTAAAGGACAGACACTGTAGACTAAGCAAGAAAACAGTATTTTAAAAAGTTAGTTCAATACAAATGAAAGCGTTAAATTAGATGTTTGAGATAATGTGTTTTACTGTTTCCTACTTCCGTATACAATGCTACGATTTAGGATTTTTATTAAAAAAAAAAAAAAAAAAAAGAAATATTGCACACGTTATGTTTAAAAACATAATTAGGTAGTCTTAAGAATGTATGAAAAAAATGTCCCTCTAATCTTGGCACAATGCATTTAAGTAGTCTTAAGAAATATATGTACGGACTGTTCCTCTAATCTTGGCGCGACATATTGGGCACAGATTCAGGGCTGGGGCACAAGTGGAGCAGCACACAAGATGTCCACAGGGCAGAAAAACCACACACACTTCCTCGTCCATACAGATTTTACACTGCCTCTGTTCTTTCAGTAGCCGGTTTTCTTCCATCAGTTTTAATGAGTCTGTAACAAAGAAATGGAATAACAGTTTATCTATTTCTATCTGTTTTAACGAGTCTTCAAGAAAGGATTATATGTGATGCATTAGAAATTCAGTTTGACTAGTTCTAGCATGCACAATTATTTAGAAAAATTCATTTTTACAAAGCTTATATCAACTAACTCTATCTGTCTCTGTCTTTCTGGTAAAATGTTTGCACACATTATTTCTCCCACACCCCTTCTCTGGTAAAGTTGAAACTGTGCACACTTATTCATTGGCATAGACATGACATGAATCTATAAAATATTACACAATTTCAACTAATTACTGGTAATTATTTTGTTTGATACCAACAAATGCAATAATTCTTCAATATTCACATATATGGCTAAATGTGTAAAGTTCTGTCCCCATAGATAATTTTATTGTAAGTTATTTCTCCCACACCCATTTTTTAATCAAACTTTAATCAATTATAGCTTGTACCTAACAAAACATGGATTAAAAGAGTAACCAATTGGTCAATAAATTATTGATAATTATTTTGCTTGATTTTGAATACGGGAAATAACTACATAATTGAGTTATACTGTTGTATGTGTGGAACTCTTTACCTTAGATAAGCTTTATTTTAAAAAAAAAAGGATTTATAAAATATTTTTGTTACGTGCATATATTCAGACTTCCCCAGATGGCCATTACCTAGCCTTTTCCATTATTGGACATGTACAGGTGCAGCTGGAATAACCTGCCCAGTGTGCAGCAGAACATTCCGGCTCTCATAGGTCTCACCAGCCACATGAGAAGGCACAAAGCCCTCAGCCCTCTGTATGGACAAACTATTTATATATACCTGGTGGGAAGCGTGGTCGAGAGGCTAAGTGCGCTTGAACTTGGCTACCTAGAAGGGGGCTCGAGGTTCGACACCCGACTCTGGCAGAGTTGTGTTTACTGAGCGCCTAAAGGCAGCACGTAAAACCAACTCCTAGATAACCCCTCCCCCCCCCCCCGGTCCACAAATGAGATTGGACCAAAGCGCTCTGAGCATGCTATAAGCGTGAAAGTAGCGCTATATAAAAGCTATAATAATAATTGAACAGTTTTGTTTGGACTTAACTTTTCCCCTTTCAATTCCAACACTGGCTATCCTAATTTTGTTTTTCAATCCATGCAATAGAACATTGTTGTAATAACATATTTATATGTTAGCCTTTATTCTCCATCCCCATGGTGTGCAAATAGAAGAAACTAATTGTTACGACAGCTGAGATAATCAGGACACAATGTTAGACAAGATCTATGGATCAAGATTATTTCTCATTTAAATTGGGAGTTGTTTCTTGTACTTAGAGAGACAGCATGCAGAGAGCCTAAAGGAGTGACTGTCAGTTGTTGGATGTGCTAATGAGGTGAGCTTCTGGATAAGAAACAATGGTCGAATGAATGAATATTTTAAAACTGATGAAAGCTAACTGATAATTCTAAATTTAGCTACAAAATCTTTGAGCTATAAAACCAGGACCATGTTTCAAATTTAATTAAAATAGTATTTAAAACCAAAAAAACTATTTCATACTTTGAAACAAGTTAAATGTATTTCAAATTTTAAACTATAAATTGGTACTTTTAATATTTGAAATTTGTATATACACCGAAACTTGAGGATTACAATTTTAAAATATAAATACTTCAGTGGTGGAATTTTATTTGTATGAAATTTTATTCCAAATATAATTTGAACATAAAATATTTTTAACCAATATTCAAAAGATAAAACTGGCAGTGGTCAATACAAATGAAAAGAAAAGAAATACATTTTTTTTTAGAGAGAAAGAAAGAGTGGAAATTAAAGAACTTTTTACAACAGCCTAGCAAATTACTTGGCACCACAACATTGAAATAACAGCTTGGCACTATCACACTACAAACCAATCAACATAAACACAAGAGTCTTCACTATATAAAACATACAAAGCTTCATGTTCAATTAAACATATCCGCAACAATAAGCTTGGTGTAACCAATCTTGAATATCTGGGTTTGTATTTTTTTTTTTACACAAAAGCAGAAGTACAACAAATGAATACTTCCACAATATGAAAATATGTATCACAGTTTGGTGCAAGACAACACATACCTTGACTCTCTGATTCACTAGGGTGGCGTCTGTCCTGTTCATTCTTACTGTCACTAACACTATCACTAGCTTCCCCTGGTCCTCCACTGCTAGAACTGAAGATGGCTTCCAGCAGTGCTTCAGCACTAGTGAAATCTTCCCCTAAACACAAAAGATGTATCATACATGTTACCAAAACACGGATGGAGTTTAAAAATAAAATGGATTTATAAAGCTTGCGTGGGGATTGTACAATACAAGCGCTAGAAAGACACCCTTAAGAGCCCCTTCAGCATTCACGGCTGGGAAGCACGAATGAAGCCAATAGTTAGTGTTAGATTAGATCTAAATTAAAATATTTTTCATGCTAAAAAAAAAATAAAAGTACTTTGTCAAGGTGATCTTGTCAAATAGCTTAATGCAGTCATCATAGTAATATAGTCATGTTCTAACTAATAGCAGTGATCTTGTGCTCAAGCTATAAGCAGTCATTTTCAACCTTTGCTTTCACTGACCTCTTTGTCAAGCTGTACAATCATATGAGTGATATTCTATGCTTACCATTTTCTGCTAATCTGGTTTTGATGGCTTCCTTGACCCTTGGCTTTGGAATCTCCATGTTAAGTACAGCTTTGACTATCGGGCTGTCCATTCTTGCAGTGATCTCTCTAGGATCTATATCTCTTTGAGCTGCAAAAAGAGTAACATCTTTGTGTGTGTGTGACTGTTCAAGGGGGTAGGGTGAGAAGTGTGTAGAGAAAGGGGGATAGAACTGAGCAGGCCTAAATAGAATACAAAAAAAAAAAAAAGAGCTATATTTGACAGTATTTGAAAACGAAAGGGGGCGGGGGTAGGGGGCAGAGGCGAGTGGTAAAGAGATTTGTAATTGGAGGACTATTGGGTTCAAATCTCGGTGAAGACTGGGATTTTGAATTTCTGAATTTTTAGGGCACCCCAGAGTCCATTAATTCTAAAGTTGTAAAGGCGGTCAGGGGGTGTGGTGGCTGAGTGGTTAAGCGTTTGATTTCCCAACCTGGGCCATGGGTTGGAATCTCTGTGAAGACTGGCATTTTGAACTTCAGGATTTTTAAGGCACTCCTGAGTCCACCCAACTCTAATGGGTACCTGACTTTAGTTGGGGAAAGTAAAGGCGGTTGGTCATTGTGCTGGCCACATGACACTTTGCTCGTTAACGATTGGCCAGAGAAGTAGATGACCTTAACACCATCTGCAACATAGATGCAAGGTCTGAAAGGGAAACGTTACTACTTTTTAAAGGTGGTTAGTTATTAGCTGACACCTTCATTAACCATGAGCCACTGAAATATGATCTTTGCATCATCAGCAAGGTCTAAAAGGGGTACACACTCATTTGGAAAGACCACTTCTATGGTCGAAAGGGAACAAAGTTTTTAAAATTTTTTTACATCCTATGCAAAGTTAAAATTTAAGAAAGAGAAATTCGCCAACTTTTATTTCTGATAATTTGAAATGTGACTTACAAGAAGGTGAAGGATGTTGACCAAATGCTCTCGAATATGTTAGAGAGCTTCCCTCATACACTGGCTCTGGGATGTCAACATCAGAAGAATGAATAAAATGTCCATGAGATAATGGCAAACGACGATCAGTGAAGTGGATGTGACTCATGGACGGGTTACGTAAAGAGCATACATCCCTGACACTATGGGACACGGTACCCACTCGCTGTTCTAGATTCGATACGACAAGAGGGTCCACTGAACTTTGTGTCATGTGTTGGCAATTCCTATGTGACATAAGTCTATCATCAAAGTCCCAATAAGCTGACACCATGTCAGTGTCAGAGTCCTGGTAATTGTAATCAGAGTCCTGGTAATTGTAGCCAGTGTCCTGGTAATTGTAATCAGAGTCCTGGTAATTGTAATCAGAGTTCTGGTAATTGTAATCAGAGTCATGGTAATCGTAGTCCATATGGCACTTCCTACATGAAGCACAATAGATACTGTGAGCCATTGGACCAAGAGTTCAAGTCTTTGAGAAACACTTTATTGTTCACTACAATTGTTGATCATCTCCATTCAGTGTGTAACTTCAACTAGCCTAAGTGTGTTAGGAGATGTTTGTTACCCTTAAGTCAATGATTTTCATACACAGGTCATGAGCACAGCTCAGAATGGCCAAGTTTGTTTTTTGTTTTAAGGAATAAACAGAGGAGGTAACTCATAACACACACACACACACAAGCAAAAAAAAAAAAAGGTGGGAAGGAGGGGGGAGAGGGTTAAATGGTGTAAAATAGAGGGGAAGTAACACAGACAAAACAATGAGAATAAATAGTTTGATAAGACAAAAAACACAAAAAAAAAAACAACACAAAAAAACACAACAGTTTGAAGAACAAGGACATTAAAATACCACAATAAAATTAATGTACAAATTAAACACAGGACACTGCGTGAGCTTACTATACAGACAAGTCAAGGGCAATAACCTTGTTTTAGTGAGATGATTTCAAGTACAATACTGTCGAACAGAATAGAACAGAATACGGTATGAGCGAAGACAATATGTAGACTAAACATTTACACTAGCATATGCAGGACACCAAGCAAGCAAGCAAGCGTCAATGGTTGTAACAAATGTTGTGGGTAATTCACTTACCACTGGCTTTGACAATATTTTTTAGCTCAGTCTCATCGACAGACGCTGTCTGGTAATCCTGAAGAGACAAGAACATTTTTGTCAGGAGTCTTGTTGAAGTAGGATTTCTATGTTAAGAGTGCTAGAAATAATGTTGCATATAGCTATGTTTACAACTTTTGTGTGACAAAAAAAAAATGTCAGCGGCAAGACATCTTACTTGACATGAAGATGATTTTACGGACATAAACTCAACATACATGTAGCTCGAAAGTTGCCATATAGGCATAATAATACTGGCCAGTGCTGCACATTTTTTTAATACAAAATGAATAGTGTGCTCTGCTGCAAGAAAACACTTTTTTTTAAATTGTGCTCTTCTCTACTGTTGAGAAAAAGTGGGTTTTGAAGCTTAGGATGCAGGAAAACGCTAGCTGGCCGCTACATACATATGTGCGTTAAATTTATCTTGAATTCACATTGGTCAGTGCTGCCTATGTCTTTATTAGACTGAATTTGGCATGTATTAGAAGTCTGTCTCTCCCCTTTTTAATACATTTTTTTTTACATGAACTCTACTTATTATGATTAAAAAGTATTAGAAAAAGTGTGTCATTTATAAAAGAGGATAGACTTCTGCTGCATCCCCTGTCGTCTTGCATTTCTGAAGGAATTCCCAAAGTTAAAAAATAAACTAACACCAAGTTAGTACGCACAGAATGTTCTTTGCACAGAACGAACACAAGGAACAGAAATGTTTCTGTTTAGAAGCACAAATGTTTACGTATAGAGGGAACACACGTTTCTGAATAGAAGAAACACCAATATTTCTGTATAAATGAACAATTAATTTTGTATGGAAGGAATACAAATACTCTTTGTATACCAGGACTATTTTTAACCTCCTAAGAATTAAGCTTAAAAACTCAAAATCGTGACTTTTGCATCATTACAATAATATGAACTTATTATTATAATTAAGGACAAACACACATTTTGTCTCAAATTTGTTAATTATTTAACATGGTACTCACTAGTGATTTGGTATATTTGGATCAGCACTGACTTACCGTAAGGTTGACATCTTTCAGAACATTTTCAATGAAAGCAAGACCTTTAGACTGCTTGACATACTGGCATCTAGGAAACCATCTGGCATGTTCACGCCAAGGGTCATCATTAGGCTCCCAGTTACGTAGGCCTCCGTCGCAAAAAAAGCACTTGACACTATCCCCATGACCTAAATGACAAAGTAGTTTTCAAAAATATTTTTGAACGAATAGTCACTTTGATTTTATATCTTCCTTTAAATTAGCAATACTTTTATTATTTTTTAAAAAAAGGCAATTTCTCCTTATGAAGCTTATTAAATTACTTTTTGTATGAGCAATCACTTCTTATAACTAATAAATGATAAAAAATGTACTCCACCCCCCTCCTGGAAAAAAGTCCTGGTTACGCGAGTTTGTAAATCTACTCAGAGTACACTGCGCAGATCATCTCATATATATATATATATATTGGTCTAGTCATCTGAACGCTCCAACATAAAAATGAGAACGAGGAAGAAAGAAGGCTTGACTACTAGACTTAGAATAACTTATAAAAAGATCGAGAGCCAACATTGGTTTTGAAAGGACTATCGCCTTCGGGAATGTCCCAAAGTTAAGCGTTATAGATTATTATTTATTTTTTAAAAATTATTTTATTATATTTTAAGTTTCATAATGGAGGTATTGTCTTTTTTAAAAAATGTATCTTTTTCTTGTTTATGTAAACCATTAATGAATACATGCAGGAATACCCAATGATGTATAGTACGTGTGTACAAGATATAATATAGTTTGTATAGACCTCTAGACCAAGTTTAATTTTATAAAGATTATTATTTCAAAAATTATAACGGTCAAACCAGAGTTTTCACTGTGTGGCCAATTTGCTAGTATTTTTTTTTCTCAAAGATATATGTAATATAAACTGTCAAAGGTCTAGGAAAATCGTTAGAGCTGTTTTCAAGATCAAGGACCAGGTCTAGCCCATCAAGAATTCACAAGCTGATAAGAGGAATCATAAAAAATAAGGCTGATATAACATCTATAACCAAACAAGCAAAACTTATAGAAAAAAATGAAAGAACCTACCAACATAAAAAAATCCAGCTTTAGCCAGATCTGAAGGTTTGGGATTTCGGCTCATATCCCATGAGCTGAAGGAGCTGAGACGTGATGGCTCAGTTTTATATTTCTGATGCTTAGGTCTGCTGACAGTTACGGCACTCATGAACTCTTTGACAAACTGGCACTGTGGGAAATGTTTGTGATGTTCCTCTAGAGGGACATCATTATCATTCCAGTTTCGGAGGATCCCATGGCAATAGGCACACTGCACTCTATCAGGAGCCCCAATAAAAATGAACCCAGCTTGAGCAAATTCCCGAGCCGAAGCCCCTCGAACGCCTGTCCAGCTTTTAAATGTTTGAAGTCGAGCTTCCTCTGAGTCTTGGTATTCCATATAATCTATCCCAGGGTTTGAGGTCTGTCTATTTGCTATTGTTTCTGAGTTTCGCGAGGAACGGGGATCAAAAGCACATGACTTAGCTCGTTGAAAATTGGGACGGGTGCTTGGAGATTCTGAAATAGCAGACTCTGAGGTGCTGCTTCTTCTGGCAGGTGGGGAGTCAACAGTTCGAGAGGATGATCTAGGTGCTCCAGAAACTTTAGGAACAGGAGAGCCTGTTTTCATTCTGTTGACTTGTTTCTCTCCACGAGCTAGCCTGGGTGAGTTACTGGATGGTAATCTATTGGAAGAAGTTGGAGTGTCACTAGCCAGTGAAGGTTCTTGATTAAGCAGGCCTTGACCATACAAGGACTTTAATGTGTCATACATGACGCTGGTGTTGGTGTTCTGCTGCCAAGAGCCAGCCACCATATTGCCAGCCTCTCTCAGCACTGACTTGATTTTCATATACGCAGCCTCAGTGGGCACAAAAACTGGAATGTTTCCACTTCCACTGCCCAACACAAATGGGCATTGTGGGTTTCTAGTTGCATGAACAACAAAAGGATCATGATGCCGCTCCCAGTCCGCTACTTTGAGCCCACAAACAAAACACTGGACTTCATCACTACTTCCTGTATAAAAAAATCCCGCCTTAGAAAGATCTATAGCATTCGGCTTGACTGTTTTACAGTGAATGTCAGCACCAGGCCATCCCTGGAAAGTCCCAAGTCTGAAAATTTCTGAACTGACTGATGCAATAGCCATGTCCAAATTTAGAAGGTAATTCAAAATCAGTTTCTCTTAATCATTATTCAATCATTTTCCTGAAGGCTGAATTAAAAATTTATATAAATAAGTTTTTAATTTGTTAAAAGAAACCTAAATATAACGTAAACATTGTCATGCTTAATACTTTTGTAACTAACTAAAATTATGCTCCTTTTTTAATTGTACATCATTAGATTTATTTCTATTAGATATTTTAGAATAAACAATTTTAAGAACTCCCTAGTGGCCAGTATGAATACAATTTTACCAATTATATTTAACACTAAAACACCAATGACTATAAGTCATAAATGTTAAGTATAAAAAAATGCTATGTTGTCATTTTAGACTTTGTGGTCCATGGATGATGTTATTTGTAAATATTTATTTAGTTCCGTGGCCTATTGTTAAAGAGAGTATCAAGTGGCCAGCAAAAAGAACTACCATTTCCGCCTATCACACTGGCTGATATCAAACAGCCTAGCCTTGTCATTTTGAACTTTTTAACCAAACTGACTAATTTGAGCAGCCTTTCATCAGCTGAAGAATATCCATGGAAATCAGCACAACCACCAAGATCAGGCTCTTCAATACCAATAACTACTTATGTAGCTGAGACATGGAGAAGCATTATCACCAGTGTAAAAGATATTCAGGTATTCATCAATACCTACCTCAGGAAGATTCTAATGATCCCCTGGCCAGACAAGATCACTATATTTAATAATTAATTGAGAAACTGTGGCAAAGCAGTAGGCCATTGCAGAAGATATCCTTAAGAGAAGCTGGCGGTGAATAGGCAAAGAAAGAGGAGGAAGGGACAGCCCAGATTTTGAAGCAGATCCATGGGCAAGATATGGAATATGGGGACACTTGCACAGAACCAAGAAGCCAGGAAGGTGATTGGTAGCTTATAAATTATAGTAAATTTATATAAAACCCTAATAGGAGCACAGACAGAGAATGAATGACTAATTTTAAACTGTAAATCTTTCAATTTGAGTACTTTCATCCCTTAGGCTTAGACTTAGTCATTCTAAAAAGTCATTACGGATGAAGTTTCTTTCACAGACAGTCGCAATCCCCTTTGCTTTAACAAAAATGTCCTGCAGTGAATATTTCAATTAGTGATATCTCAACATTCACTCATGTCCCATGACTCACATGAGATCTACTATTAGATCTAGTATTACTATTATAACATAAGTATATTAATATTCAATGATATTCATTTATCATGATTCATGTAGAATCTAAATGTAATTTATATCATAATAATTTTTATATTGTCTTATGATGTCTTATCTTATTAGATCTATCTATCTTACCAAGACCAAGCCGACCAAGTCTTACTTATATAAATGATTGATTTGATTCCATTTCATGATAAGAAAAATGATGAATCATTATAATCATTATTCAAATTATTATGATAATATTATAATTATTGATGAATCTAGATCTAGAGTCTAAGTCTAGTCACTAGTACTTAGTACTCAGACTAGTAGTTAGTAGTAGATCTAAACCCTAATTTTCATCGTATAAATAGATCTAGCCTGAAATTGAAATGAACCGCTGATGTAAGACTATAATGTCTACTAGATAGATCTAGAATACTCTGTGTCAAAATCTAGATCTAAATTTCTAGTCCTGTAACAAGAAGCTATTTTAGAGATCTAAAACAACAAAAAATGACTTCCCGATTTCATTACATAATGACTTAGTGAAAAATAATATATGTTAGTGCATAAAACAGTGGGAGACTACTCTTATCTAAATTTCAGTGTATAGAGGAATGGCGGACGCCGTTAACGATGGTGAGATGCATATCGACGATGATAAAGCATTGGCAATAGAAGCTACAGAAGTTGTTAAAGAAATAGCATACGCTGTCAAATTTGTTCAGATCTCAACAGCACTACCTAGCGATAAAAATCTTATATATATAAATATTACAACGAAAGAGAACAGAAGTATTTGTGTTGAGCTTTCTTTACAAGGATTTCGAGTAGGTTGATTGAAGTTGAAGTATTTGAAATTAACTAGAAAAATCCAGATCTAGTTACTATATGTAGATAGATCTAGATCTATACAATAACATCTAGATTAGATCAAGACTATAGAGGTTGGGTCAGATTCATTATGGGGGTTTAGGTCAGCTTAGACCGGCTTCTAGTCAAGTCAATGTCTAATAATTACTCTAACTCTAATAATTATAAATATAATTATAACCACTTTAAACCAGGCTAATTGTAATATATTAAAATATATAGATCTAATAATAGTAAAAATGACAGACACACAGATTGACATATTTTATCAAAAGTTAGGGTCATCTTTGCCTTTAGGATCTGGAATCTAGTGAAAAAAGGGAGATAATAAAAATGTAAAATAACTATAGTAGGTTCTTATATTTTGGACACTCCATCGAATTCTCCTTCCTTGAACGGGTTGCTTTTTTTGTTTGTAATTCATTTGTTTTTATGTTTGGAGCAAAAATCGACGTTTCGGGACTGGGCATGTCCAATTTTAAATAAGTTACTGTAATTTTGTTTCGTTTTTCCAAAGCAGATGGCAGTTTTTTAGATTCTCGGTAACCATGTATGTAAAGCTGTTGTTTTAACCTCCTCCGGCAATTCATACCCATATAAGGGATGAAGGCTATATTATGAGCCTGTTTGATCGTAGGCTGATGGGCATATCAAAATAAGCTTCCAAACATCTTTAGAAAGACATTCCAATCACATTTATACAGTTAGCTGTTAAATAAAATTTACTGTCGATATAGTCACAATTAAACGAAATAATAATGTAATAAGTAAAGCGAATGTGTCAATGTAAAAATAGTGTGAATGAAGCTATCAAATAAAAATAGCTAATAGGCTTAAATCCATTTTTTCAAATGAAAACATTTGCTTGTAGGCCTACATCTATTTGATTAAAAATTTGAGATGAATAGACTTAATTTTGTATGTTCATTTGTTAAAGTATAAAGTAGATCTTGAGGTAGACATAGATCTAAATCTACACTAATCTAGAGTTAAAAATTGGCTTTTATAGAGTTCATTCCGTGTTGTGCATGCGTGACCTTTTTTCATGAATGAATATAGGCCTATCTCAACACGGCTACCCAACTTTAGCGAACAGCGAACGAATGTATTAAAAATGCTTTAGAAAAACAAATTTGAATGTTAAATGGATTAAAATATAAAATGAATGGACAATAATTAGTATGTTTATGTGTTAAAGCACAAAACTATCTTTGCGAAAAGAAGTTTTATCATCTTAGAGTTCAATAAGAGTTCTAGACCTAGGAGTAGACTCAGTAGAGAGATGTGTTAATGTGTAACCAACTGGTAATGTCTAATGAAAGAATGTTTGCCAGGAAATCTGTAGTCACAGATATCAGGAACTAATTTATGTAAAAAATGCTTTTGAAACACAAAATTGAAGGTTAATTTTATTACATAATGAAATCAATGGATCTTCTTTTGTATTTTCATGTGTCAAAGTAAAAAAACTATGTGCGCAAAGTGTATTTCTTAAAATTAGATCTAGGTCTAAATCCTTTTGATCTTTTCTCATGTCAACATTGTTAACCATGGCCTAGATCCATAAAATACTATAGCTATAATAGAGTCGGACAACTTTATTTTTTTTGAGGGTCTTAAGTTTGTTTTAGGGCTAAAATGCATACACTACGGTCTAAGTTAGTACCCAAGGAACATTCCTGCCTAGTTTTATCAAGATTGGTCAAGCGGTTTTGATGTCTATAAGTAACATACATACATACATACACCTCACATTCTACTTTATAATATAGATAATGAAGGTTCATAATAGTAAATTTAAAACTTATTAAATTTTATGTTACATCTCTCTCTTCTTTCACTCACAAAATTGATTTAATGATTTTATCAGAATAAGTAACAATGAAAAGATTAAAGCAATTCTACTTAATCATAAACCCACTTATTAAGTTGTTTTTTTTTAGGTTTGTTCACCATTCTTCAGAGCGTTTGACATATATATTGTTTAAATTGTGATCTAGTGGTTTTGTAAAATGTAATGTGAAGTGGCACCTCAACAACTTCTAAAAGCTGGTAATCTTTGACTCTCAAGATTTTGTGGTTCTGTGTGTTTTGAGATGACATCTGAAAAATCGTTATTGTCAGATCTGTTGGCTTTCTCAGTAGACATTCTGATGTGTTTCCTTGTTTCTTCTGTAGATCTGATTTCCACTTCTGATTTAGATATATATATATATATTATATATAATATATTATATTGTTGTAACTGAACTGTGATGCTGGTCAGTGTAGCCTTATGTGTAATCAACTGACACATGTGACACAGGCCTGTGTACTTAACTGATGTAAACATTGTCAGTGTAGGTTAACGGTGTTATGGTTATCTGACTTTGGACTGTGTGTTGTTTTGACAAGGTAAGGGGCAAGTCAGTCCGACACAATAGAGGGCCAGGAAACTTTAGTTGAGAATGAGATTCAAGTACAAATTGTGTGTATAGCTGTTATGTTCAGACATTGACTACTGCCGATGGTATTGTTTACTTTTCATTATTTATTACACTCATTAAAGTGTCTTGCTTTATCCAAGCCCAAGTTGTCAGGTTCTTGACTTAGCCATATTGTTCTCTCAAGGGTTTATAGAGACTCGTAAATATATTATGCTTAGAATGAAGCTGCATCCTGACTGATGTTTTGCCTTATAGTTGATGATTCTAAACTCCTTCCCTCTTGTTATAATAGTGTTTCTGAGACTGTTTCCTTGAGTAAAGTTGTTTCTTCACCAGCTTAAGATCTTAGGTGTGTGGGTATTTGCTCACTTGAAAGTACTAGGTCATCGATTTCCCACATGTATAATAACTCCAAAACTGCCTTAAGATCTTAGATGTGTGGGTATTTGCTCACTTGAAAGTACCAGGTCATCGATTTCCCACATGTATAATAACTGCAAAACTGCCTTAAGATCTTAGGTGTGTAGGTATTTGCTCACTTGAAAGTACCAGGTCATCGATTTCCCATATTATATGTATAATAACTGCAAAACTGCCTTAAGATCTTAGATGTGTGGGTATTTGCTCACTTGAAAGTACCAGGTCATCCATTTCCCACTTATCTTATCTTATATATTACAGACATTACTTCAAAAAAGAAGATGATTATGTCCTACGCGTCATGCATTTAGTCATGCATATTAACCAATGACTTAAATTCTACCAAGTCACTGGTTTTCCTGGCTAGCTCAGGCAAACCATTCCATGCCCTAATAGCACTAGGGAAGAAGGAGTATTTGTACAACTTTGTCGTAGCATATGGAACGAGGAATGTGCCTTTATCTTTGTGTCTTTCAGAGTATTTTATTAAATTTTGTTTTTGTATTTGAAGATTATGTTTCAGTGTTTTATGTATAATTGCTACTTTACTTTTGAGTCTGTCCTGAAGGCTTTCTAAATTTAGTGATTTTACTAAAGGTGTTACTCTAGTCAAATGTGAATATTCGTTTGGTATGAATCTCACTGCTCTATTTTGTGTCTGTTCCAGTTTCTTAATGTTTTCTTGAGTTGAGGGGTCCCAAACGGAGGATGCATATTCTATTATTTGCCTAAGCAAGGTTAAATAACATTTTAGTTTTATGTTCTTATTTGATTTATAGAAATGTACAATAACTGCAAAACAATCAATACGACAAGAGTAGTGAGGGAAAACATAGTTTGAACTCCAGGTATTACATACCACAAGCAGTTTTGCACTGCTAGTGTGCAAATGTAGAGATAGTAATATAACACATACACATTGAACACGCTTTTGACCTCCCTTTAAAATTATTATAATATATTTTTTGTTCTTATTAATTACAGAAATTTATGATTAAAAATTTTGTATGAAATTACTTTTATTATTATTTTTGTTCAGGTTGTTGGGTCTCATTTCAATGAGGTGAATCCGCAATGCTTCTCTCAGTACTATGAGACAATATACAGTCTTCTAGACAGTCAAAGTTCGGAGTATAGGAGCACGTTTTTTGAGACCCTCTCCAAGAAATTGTTAAATTTGAGAAGGCATAGCGACGAGGATACGTCTGACGACCAGATGGATACTAAGTGACCAGACCAGAAGGTCTTAGTTTGTCCATGTTGTAGGAACTCCTTTTGGTTGTGATATATTTTAGTGCAAAAATGTTTATATGCAAACGATGCAATAGAAGCATGATGCCGCCAGGCTGCCATTTAGGCAGTTTGATCCTATTGTGAACTTCAATCAAGAAATATATTTTAGTTTATTTTAGCAGGCATATTATACTATATGCAAAATTTTCACTTATGTTAAATTTTTTTTTTTTTATCATGGATGTTTGAACATTTTTACAACTATTGTGTGTGTGTGTGTGCCTTTGTGTGTATGTGTACCTTGAAAGACTGCAAGGAGTGAACACAGCTTTGTGTCACATGACTTCAGTTTTTATGTTTGGCAACTTTGATAAACATTTGATAAACATTATTCAATTTTGAGAATGATGTTTTTGAATGGATGAAACACTCCTGGCTTCGTTAAAACTTTCTAGCTTGAAAAACCTTTGTAATGTAATGAAGAAAGAAAAACAAACATTTATAGAATTGAAATTGCTTTTAGAATTTATAGTCTTTTTTTTTTTTAAAAATGAACAAAGGATGAAATTGATATCATGTCATTCGGAGTTTTTTCGAAATGTTGTACAGGGCTCATTAGTTCATTGGCAAATATTAAAATTAATTTCTTAGTCTACTATATATATATATATATATCTATATATATACTTTAAAAATGTTTACACTTTAAACAAGTTCTTTTTAGCCCCCCCCCCCCCCATCCCATTTTATTAAAATCTAAAATTAAGCAAAATTTATTATATATTAATTTTTATGGAGATAGGACATGTTAAAAACATTTTTTTTTTGCTTGGTAAATTATTGCCAGAAATAACAGGAACTAAAATGATCGTGTTAGTCCCATATTTTCGATGCTAATTTCACTTTGACTCTGCACATTAAATCAGTTATGATTGGTTTACAGCTAAGTGCCGTTAACATCATTTTACTTTTGAACATGTAAATCTTAGAAAGAAATGATTATGGCTGTCTCTGGACTAATCACCGTTAGCCAAAAAAAATAAATCTTTTAATTTTTAGAATGTGTAGATATTGTTTAGAATGGAGAGATGTGCTAAAGCAGGCCAGAGCCCTCCATGCGCTGTAGCACCACTGGAATAGATAGATATTGTTCATTAGTTTGAACACATGAAAGTAATGTAATTTAAAAAAAAAATAATTTAAAATCTTTTTCATTGAATAATAGAGCATGTCTTTCGTAATTGTTTTAATTTTTTATAATTTTTCTTGTCTATTTTTTTTTAAAGAAAATTTGAGTTTTTGCTAAAGACTTTGTGATGAGAACTTTAAGTCATGCAAATACTTTATGCCTTGTTACAATATTACTCTGCTTTTTATACAATCATTATGTATTCTTTGTTTTATACAGAGAATAGGGTTTCTTATTAGCCATCTCTGTTAGTTACAAAATGATGGTGAGGCCTTACCACTAGTGGGTCAGGTCAAGTACTAGTAATGAAAGATGGTCTGTTTGTTCTTCCACTTGTATTCAGCCAGCAGTATTTCTGTTTTCTCATCATCTAATTCCATGTTGATTAGGGACTGGTTGGGCTCAAAAAGCCCTGGGGAAAAAAACTCTGATGGTTCTGCACAAAGCACGGAATTTCAATTTGATTAGCCTGAATTCCTTGTGGTCCATTGAATTATTTAGTACTAGTATTACAAGTGACTGCTATTGGCCACTTCTTCTTCTTCTAGCCAGCTTTATTGCTGCTGAGCTGTGAGCTCTTTTGCAGACTGTGCCAAGGAAAAAAAGTGTGCTGTTTTCTTCAGTTGTTCAGCACTGCTGTACAGGGTGTTGGTTATGTTGGGTTGTAGTGGAAATAGGGTCTGCCTAAGGGGGATTAGGAAGGGGCATTCAAAGAGGATATGGTTTACGGTTTCAAAGGGGTGGGTGCAGTGTCTGCAAAGGGGGAGTTGTGTTGAGTTTATTTTGTTCAGGTGGTAATTTAATAGTGGTGTGTGTCCTGTTCTTAGTTGGCAGATTGTAGATTGATCTTTGCGGGGGAGGAAGTTAAATACTGTCCAGTTTGTTAGGCGTAGTCATTTCTTTGTACACGGCTCCGCCTGTGTTTCCTGATGCCCATTGGTTGAGCCACACACACACAGTACAGATGCCTTTGCACCAAATGCCCAGGAATTATGACCCTCATAAGAAATGACACACAAGCCACAGTAAAACAAATACAGACATCGACACCCAGGAAATACTTCTTTGGAGAGGAGAAACTAAGTACACCATCAAAAACTATTGGCCACCAATGTTCCGACTTCTGGAGCATGTATATCCTCATTTCATTGTTATCATTTTAAAATATTCTTCTAAGTTCTTGAAAAGTTGCTTTTTATATTTTGCTTTTTTTATATTTATCAGTATTTTTTTTTAAAAGTCTCTGCTGGGCTTATGTTTTAGTGGCATATTTTCTTGTTGCGCTTTGAACTATATAGTGTATTAGAATTACATATTTCTTACTGTTGTAGCTATAACACAAAACCTTCTGAAAAGTAGATGTACTATAAAACACTACTGTAGACCTAGCATAGTCTTGATTTTATCCTAATGTTTTTATGCTGTACCTATAACGCAATACCTTCTGAAAAGTGGATCTACTATAAAACACTACTGACTACTGTAGACCTAGCATAGTCTTGATTTTATCCTAATGTTTTTATGCTGTACCTATAACGCAATACCTTTTGAAAAGTAGATCTACTATAAAACACTACTGACTACTGTAGCCCTAGCATAGTCTTGTTTTTATGCTGTACCTATAATGCTATACCTTCTGAAAAGTAGATCTACTATAAAACACTACTGACTACTGTAGACCTAGCATAGTCTTGATTTTATCCTAATGTTTTTATGCTGTACCTATAACGCAATACCTTCTGAAAAGTAGATCTACCATAAAACACTACTGACTACTGTAGACCTAGCATAGTCTTGATTTTATCCTAATGTTTTTATGCTGAACCTATAATGCAATACCTTCTGAAAAGTAGATCTACTATAGAACACTAAACTATAGAGCTAGCATGGATGCTTTAGTCTTAATTGTATCATAATGTTGTTGTCAGTTAACACTTGACTTCTAGTCAGTTATGAGTCGATTGAGTGTGACATTTATCCATCAGATCGTAGTATTAGCTAATCATTTACTTTAAGGCCGCTAGATTATGTACTTACAGTATACGTCATTTCAAACATTGTGTGCAAAAAAAAAGCGTAAGGACCAGGATTGTTGCCATAGAAACAATACTTTGTTGTTGTAGCTGTAAATATTGTAATTTATTATATGAGAATGAAATGTCAAGTACAATTTGATTTAGATAGTCCCTCAGAACTAATGTCATGTGGTTTGCGCTTTGATATGCTGTCATGATGGTCCCGAGGTGAAACCCGTTCCACCGCCGTGACCTGTTATAATGCGGGGTTTGGATTAGGGCGTAATAATTTCTCAGTTGGTGTCTCAAATTTTACAAGTGACTTCTTCTTCTTCTTAAACTGTCAGGTAGAGTTGAGCCCTCGGCTCTTGGAACTCTAGGCCAGCAAAAGTGAACAAGAGCTCCCTCTCACTGGCCTGAATGAGAACAGTGTACACTGTTCTGTCAGACGGGTGGGTCAGACTCGCGGCAAGAGACTGCATACACTAAGTGACAAAGAAAGTCCCCCATAGCCTGTTTTGTGGTGTAGATAGTTCTTCTTAACTCATTAACTGACACAGTCCCTCGTAGTCAGTTTTGTGGTGTAAATAATCTCTTCTGATTTTCTTAAAGCAGCATTATGTGATCAGACTTTCCAGTGTGTCCCTACTGGTACTGTGAGAAACGTAACACATAAGGCAATCGCACATCAATCTGAACATGTCTGAATAAATGTCTTGTCTTAGTTAGATGTGGACATTATTAAGTTCAAGATTGTGATAATATTTATTTTTTTATATCCTGTATTTATGTTAAATGCCAGTTCAGTATAGAAGATGTGCTAATTCTAACATTAATTTGTTATATTCTGTGTCTAGCTAATGTTTTTTTTAATGTTGCCTTTATATATAGCCTAGTACAAATTTTCAAAAAGTGTCTTGAACTGGAATGTTATAAAATAAATAACTTTACCTACACTTTCACCTATCACACAAGATTTGTCGACCATCTCTCTCCATTCCTCTGTCTTTTGCTTTGGTAATAACCTCTTTCAATGGCAGGCCTGTCCATGCTTTTATATTGTCTTCCCATCGCTTTCTCTGTCTGCCTCCTCTTCTTTTTCCTGGTACTATTCCCTGTAGGAAGGTCTTTGCAAGGTTAGAAGACCTTGTAATATGGCCATAGAGTTTTAGTTTGCATTTTCTTACAATAGTTGGCAGGTCATTGTGGGGTCCAATTTATACATCTATGTTTTAAAAGTACTTTCAGCTAATGCATGGCTTGCTTTAAATTAAGTTAATTAGTTTTAAGCATGTCTCATTGTTCCAAACGAGGTCAATTTGTGTGCAAAGCGTTTCAAATGAGATGAATATATGAATTTTAATATTACCCACTTGAGGTTACAGTTCACACAAAAAATGTTCGTTAAGAGAATAAATTAACGAATTTGTTTTATGCAGTAAGAATGGGAAGTGCAGTCTGATACTTTGGAAAAAATCTACCAGCTTGTCTTTTGTTAAAGCCTAAGTCGTGTAGAGCGCTGCCATAGTTAATATCTTGCTGCAATTTAAATTTGTATGACTTTCCCCATTGTTAATATTACTTCTGCTTATATCTTTTGACACTTTGTACATTACATTTCTTTAATATATTTTTGCTTCTCTAATATCGAGTCCGCTGTATAAATTCCTGGCGCGTCTTTTTCTTTCCCTATTTGATGTTTGTTTTGTAACTTTGATGAATGTCAAATAACAAAATGAGGGATAGTGTACTGAAGCAGCCTTTTTTATTTCTGTTATTGTGGTACTATTCAACCCATTTACTGGTTGGTATTGAGCATGACTTTGTTTTATTGGGGCATTCTCTACTCAGTTCACCGTTTCCTAGGTAGTGCTCCACCTGGGCTGGAAATGATTTTCATTATTCTACTCAAACAATACTGCTCTGTCTGGTAGTGCTCCATCAGGTAGTGCTCTGTCTAGTAGTGCTCCATCAGGTAGTGCTCTGTCTAGTAGTGCTCCATCAGGTAGTGCTCTGTCTGGTAGTGCTCCATCAGGTAGTGCTCTGTCTGGTAGTGCTCCATCAGGTAGTGCTCCGTCTGGTAGTGCTCCATCAGGTAGTGCTCTGTCTAGTAGTGCTCCATCAGGTAGTGCTCTGTCTAGTAGTGCTCCATCAGGTAGTGCTCCGTCTGGTAGTTCTCCATCAGGTAGTGCTCTGTCTAGTAGTGCTCCATCAGGTAGTGCTCTGAATGGTATTGCTCCGAATGGTATTGCTCCACCAGGTTTTGCTCTGAATGGTATTGCTGCACCAGGTAGTTCTCTGAGTGGTAGTGCTCCACCAGGTAGTTCTCTGACTGGTAGTGCTCCATCAAGTAGTGCTCTGTCTAAAGGTCTGCTATGTTTTTTTGTTTAGATGTAAATCATATGCTGACATTGTGCCTTGTAAATTTGATGCTGTGCTATGTTCTGGCCTTTTACTGTGCTGTGTGTGCGTGCAAGAGGCTATTGAAACAGTTGGGCATTATAATGTCCCTTGAAGATGTGAATGTCTTGACCATGTAATTTCTACTCGAACTTTTGAAAGTTATAAAAACTATGTCCATAAGCTTGCCACCAGCTGTTCAACTATAAAGCTTACCTTTGTAAAAAAAAAAAAAAAAAAAATCTGCTCTGAAGCATTTTGTGTGTGACTGTACATTATACTGACCTATGTAGTGTAGTCCTATACGATATATTGAGCTGTAACCAAGAGTTTACTGGTTCAACAAGGGAGAATGTTAGTTGTAATAAATATGCTTGATCTGTGTATACAGATAGTGTCCCTTACATACAACCTGATGCAATATAATTTATATTAAAATGTATTGAAGAAGATGTACGATTTTTAAGTTCAATAAATCTGAAAGTTTCGTGCTTTGTGAAATTAATAATGAATTAAACAAAATTTTGTGAGTTTAAACCTAAATATGTTTGATCCCATTGGGTATTAGCTTATACACTACATTTTTATTGGTACCGGAACTATCACAAATACAAGTGTAAATATTGTATACAAGGAGACATCATAAAACACTTGCTAGTGAAGCATTTTAATTAAGGACTTAAATCCTGTTGTTTTCCTGGCTGATTCAGGCAACTCATTTAATTAGGAACTTAAACCCTGCCAAGTCATTGGATTACCTGGCTGATTCAGGCAACCCATTTTAATTAGACTTGAACCCTGCTAAGTCATTGGATTTCCTTGCTGATTCAGGCAACCTATTCCATGTTCCAATGGGACTAGGGAACAAAGAGCACTCTAAGAATTTGACCCAATAAGAATTCTATGGCCCACTTCAGTTGTGAAGCAACTATGGTTCATCTTAATGAAATGAAAGCCAGAACACTAGCTATGTTGGAAAAAATGTTACCCACATTGCAGTTCCCAGTACCCCCCCCCCTTTTCCAGGCAGCTGATGTGTCCACAGGAATGGCAAGAGCTGATACAGTTTTGAAATGTGGCTTGACTAGATTATAGCACTGAGCGCTGCAAACTGCCTAAGGGTCACAGGCTCCTAATTTTTTCCTCAAGGTTGATTCTAAAAGCCTTTCTGATGTTTGGGTATTGGCGCAAGGCAGCAGAGGTTTGAAATTAGAGTTTTCCCTCCTCCTGCCTGATGTAATAAGAAGTCCTGATAAATAATGCTTATGTTGAGAAGCATCACCCTTATTCATATAAGCCTTGCTTATTTATCCAATAGTAAAGCTGTGTCACATATTCACTCATTTCTGAAGTTATTGGCAAAAACTAATGTCTCTAAGACTCCTAGTATATATAATAGCTTATATGTAGCGCTAATTTCATGCTTATAGCATGCTCAGAGCACTTTTGGTCCAATCTCTTTTGTGGACCAGTGGGGGGGAGGGGCTATCTAGGAGTTGGTTTTCCATGCTACCTTTAGGCGTCGAACCTCGAGCCTCCTTCTAGGTAACCAAGCCAAGCCAAGTTCAAGCGCACTTGGCCTCTCGACCACGCTTCCCACTAGTAAAAAAAAAGAACGTACCATGCATTGTAAATAGTAAATGGTACCATTTAAATTTAAAAAAAAAAAGAATTTTTATAAAGAATGTTTTCTTGTGAACTAAAAAGTTTCTTTATGTTCTATCCAACAAAGTTTATTAAAAGTTAAACATTTTTTAACATTGAAAGGTTCGGATTATATTGACAAGCACACATACACAAGTATCGTTAGTCAGTATTCACCAAAGTGGCATACTTGTAGGGGTGATTGCTTTCAAACTAACCAGCCTCCAAGTTGTAGGATGAATGGCAGAACGTGCTTAGTTACTTATCTATGTGGCTGGAATTTGAATCTTGATTCAAGATAAGTTATATGTGAGAGAAGTGCCTGATGGCAACACAGAAAACCCAAGTCCACAAAAACAGATTGGACCATAGCATTGCCCACTAAGCATCTAAAAGATGGGCCATACGAAAGTATTACAAAATATGTTTATTTTGTCCATAACTACCTGGTATATATTTATACATTTTAGTCCAGGTTTTTATTTCTTTTTTTTTTTTTGATTATCAACCACAATTTATAATCAGTGCTTGCCTTATTGAGTGCAGCTAGATTACAAAACAAAAGAAAGTCTTATTCCAGTAGAGATTTTTAAATTTTGTTTTAATTTCCAGATGATCAAAAGTGAAAAAAATTTTCTCCCCCACGCACACACAGCTGCTTTGTTTGAGGACACAACAGGAATTATTTATATTTTGTTTGTTTCATTGACAAAGTGGACACAATTTTTTAGTTGTTTGTTAAATATAAGTAAAGACATCTGCAGTAAAACTAAATTCTAAAAAAAGAATTCTGTGATTAGCAAACGAAAATAAAATTGTTCATCAATTTCATTCACCAAAAATTCACCTAAAAAAAACAACTCAAATGACTCAGTTTAAAAAAAAAAAATCTCAAACATTTACACATTGTTGCCATAAATAGCTATCCAGCACTTCTAACAAGATCAAATCTCAAGAATAGTATATTCACTAGTCATTAGTATACCCTTGATTGAAAAAAGACTACAGCTCCAACCAATCTAATTTAATGTCTAAATTGGGTGTAAAAAATATATTTTTTTTAACAGTTAAGTTCCCCTTTCAGGCTTGCGATCTATAGGTCATACGCAGTAAAGGCTATACAAGGGTGTCACGTGGCCAGCACATTGACCAACCACGTTTACTTTTCCCCAGCTAATGTCAGGTACACATTAGAGTTGGGTGGATTACATAGCAACCATAACTGTGATAGTAACTTAATTCCCCTGTTAGACTATTGTCACTATGGTTCCGAGTTCAAACATTCACCCATTGTCATCATCTGTCATTCCAGAGTAGTGCAGCAGATTTTGGATTAGGCGTAGTTATTTCTGAGTCATTGTCTCAAGTCAATTTAATGATAAAGAAAGTCCCTCATAGCCTATTTTGTGGTGTACAAAACTCATCAGAATTTAAATAGCTACTTTGCACTGCCAATGGTCAATAATCCAAGTCTACTGCCATCCTGCAGGAGGTTTTAGCTTAGATGTAATAATCTTTATAGCTAAAGGAACCTTAGGGTGAGGGTTAGGGTAAAAACAAACAAGACCAAGTGGTGACCAAGGTAGATGGTAAATGAAGGTGTGATTGGCCAACACAATGACTTTATGGTTTCACTTTTTATCAGCTGTGACTGTATACAATTAGCACTTCACTGCATCTGAACTCTTGACCATTTGACCACCCTGTTTCTTCTAACTAACAAGCTGAGGCTAAAGCTAACTTTAATCATTGATAATTATGTACAATCAAAGTGTTCAATATTTTGCACTTTATCATCTGTATATATCACAATAATGAAAAAAACAACAACATAAAATAAGTTTGCAATAATGAAATAGTGCCTTCTTTTTCAAGTCAAACTTGGTACTTTTGTTGCTTCAAGATCATATGGTCACAGGGGGAATATATTGAAGCAATAAACTGTTGGAAGACGTATTCTTACCACTGACTTCAGTACCTATATAAATACTGGCAAGTTATCCAACGGAGGAATGTGAGATGACATGCTAACAATCATTTGTCAATCACGTCAGAAATCCCGTCAATCACAATCAAACAATTATTAACACTTACAGAGAATGGAGCGAGTCAAAACATTAACACATGAGTGACTGTCCCCCCTCACATACAGGAAGTAGAAAAACTAGTTTCAAAGGGGATTTTGTCGTTGGACAGAAGAATCAAAGTCTTTCTTACATGATTATAAATATTTGTGCAAAGTGCAAAATTTCAACTTGAACCGAGAATGGGAAGTGGGAGAACTAACCGGAAAAGATTCCACCCAAACCTGGTAAAAAAAAAAGGGGGGGGGGCTATTGTAGAAGATCATTAGATGCCAACCTATAAGTGGAAAGTAAGGCATATAATGTTTGTGGGGAAATGCAAGTCTTAGACGATCTGGTTCCAGAAACCGTAAGGTTGTTAGCGAAACATTTCATATTCTGTTCTTGACAAGTTTCAGTAAAAAGAAACATAAACAGCAAGTCGCCACTAAGGTCAAAGTTTGTAAACTGCATACGCCAACAGCGACAACTATGTGACCTATGAGCTCCACTCTGGATGCCTGAAAGGTTGATCACTGTATGATGGAGATGTCGATGTCGCTGGTGGTGTGGCAGGGGTAGACGTGAATCTGTTTGCTTCTGCTCTCGTTGTATACTTGGCCAGGACCAAAATCTGCCAGGTGGGACATAAAAGAGGATGTGGACAACTGGGAAACAGTTCTTTTGGGTTTTTCAGACGAGGCAAGTGGAATGTTGGTGTCACTGTCAACAATGGTCACATGATCCACAGTCACATGATCTATTATGTAAAAAGAAAAAAAATAAAAAAATTACGCTATAATTTCTATTTGACAAATTAAAAATTTTTAGATTATTCTTTTATTAACTATGAAAAAAAAACATGTCTAATACTCTGAACATTACATGGAAAATGAGATACAAGGAAAATAAAAGATTTCTATTTTCTTTTGAAACATAAAAAAAAAGAAGTGTTTAATGGTTTCAATGGAAAGTTATGAAGCTACCTAACTAATGAGTTACCATATTGTTATTAATTCAGTTGATCTATAAACATTAAGGCATTCATTACCATGGCCTGGCTTAATTTAGATCAAAAGGTCAATCTGTACACCATGCCATAAAGTTCAGTTGAATTAGTTTCTACTTCGATTGTGTGCATATCAGGAGAAAATGTGAATGATCGGCTCCTTAACGTTTTTCTAATCACCCCTCCCCCTCCCCCCCCCCAAAAAAAAAGGTGATATTGTTGCGCAACTCTAGGGTAGGCACTCAACGAAAAGGCAGGCAACTCACCATTGTTTAACAGGAAATAAATAGTTGTGTTTGTTCACTAGGGTAAACACATAACATCCTTCAGCTTCCTCAGAGTTTTACTACTAAGTATACCAGTCCTTTGCTACTTAACCCGAATGTGGACCAACGCCAGCCGTCCCCGCTTCGCTCCAGGTCCCTACTACAACCTTCAGGCAGCACAAAAGTTGTCCTCTGAGTTTCCCAAACATTCAGACTCTTCACAATCCCTGATGCACTGTTATTCTCTCTTTCCTAGTGTCTTCCTGTTTACGTTCAACAGTGCGCTAGTGCGCATTTCAAGCACTGGTGTAAGGCAGGGTTACAACAATATGAATAAGAAAAAATGTGTTTCTGTAAGAGCTAGTGTCAGAGAGTCTCTCACCATCTTGTTGGTCCACGTATCTATGAAGGGTGACCAGCGGGAAGTGCAGAAAGCCGGGCTGCATGGGGACCACGTCAAGCACTGTGTTGTACTTGCCGTCTTTTAAGGTGAACACTCCTGCGTACGTTATAAAAATAAATAGGGTCTAACAGCATCACATAAGAACAAACTAATTAGCTTATTAAAAGTGAAACATGCAAATACAACCCGCACAACTCCTAAAGCTCATTATTTGTAAATAGTTGCCACAGCTCACTAGAGTCTGTTGCTACAAGATTAACTCTTTCTCTCCTAATCGACAACGCCATCGCTGATTTTACCACATTCTGCAGCCTAATCGTCAATATTATCACCAATACTTAAAAAGTCAGTTGTTTTGTTGTCTTTCCTTCCAAAATGTTTTTAATTGCTTAGAATTTATTCATGAATTTATTTCATTTATTTGAGGCATTGTCTTCATTCCAAAGATTAAGGACAAGTGCAGTATCTCAGATGATCCCGCAAACCCAGTCGCGACCTACATATTTTGCCTCATCTAATACAGATGTTAAAAAACACAATAAACTGTCTTTATTTTCCTGTATTAAAAAAAAAAGATGCTTAAGTCAAATAGTTCTAAATGAATTTTTTTTTTTTGAAGAGTGATATCACTAAAAAAAAAAAATAATAACATCTGCGCAGTGACCTACCAGATGACTTGCCTCCTAGAGCCCAAACTGTGCCGTTGGCATGGACAGAGTAGGCTAACTTGACTCCTTCGTTCAAGCTCATCTCCTTCACTTGTTTGATCTTGATGTCCATGACAGCAGTCTCGCCTGTAGTGCAGCACTTATCTTCTTCAATACTGCTGATGTTGTAAGTCAAAACAAACTGAGTCTGTTGAAGACAGGGCAATAGAAGACACTGATAAGTAGGGCAATAGAAGACACTGATATTTAGGGCAATAGAAGACACTGATAAGTAGGGCAATAGAAGACACTGGTAAGTAGGGCAATAGAAGACACTGATAAGTAGGGCAATAGAAGACACTGATAAGTAGGGCAATAGAAGACACTGGTAAGTAGGGCAATAGAAGACACTGGTAAGTAGGGCAATAGAAGACACTGGTAAGTAGGGCAATAGAAGACACTGGTAAGTAGGGCAATAGAAGACATAACGTGGATGTGATAAAACAGGATTTAAAATAAAATCAGTGAACATTGATACTGACCAATGGGAAGACATGGCCCTAGACCACACTGAGAGATGGTGACCAAAAAAGATATGGGCAGCGAGAAAACATGGGCCTCAGCTCTGGAAGAAGTGCGTGCCACACGAAAAAATGGCCTGCTCCTCTACCACCAAAGCGAAAGCCACCTTGACCTGCAATATATGTGGATGGGAGTGTCTCTCCAAAATAGAGCTCCATAGCCATATTAAAAAGTGTTCGAGATGAACCATAGTCGATCTACGACTGAAGGAGGCCAACGAGAAGACACTGATATGTAGGCAAATAGAAAACAATGATATGTAGAGTAAATTAAATTACATTATTTAGTTTTAACACATGTAATCAGCTGTATTGTGTAAACATCCCACAATAAACACAAACCTGAAAGTCACTGATATGACACATGTACTCATATCTCCTTGTGAGATGGTCAACATCCAGGTCACAAGAGTAGTCACAGGAAAATGTCAGTTCCAGCACCGAAATCTCTGGAGTGTTGATGACGACATGCCACAACAGAGTAAGACTCTGATTCTCATTCACTGGCTAGAGAAAACAAGTTTTATATTAAACTTGAAAAAAGATGTTACAATAACACAACCAGTCTTTAAATAACTTAGCTTCTATATCATATAAATATAACTTATATTACATACATTTTTTTATTGAACATAAACAAATAGAATTGTCTAATAGAAATGGAACATGAGTAGGACGTTAACTAATGTGTGTTGCAATAAACCCAGAGTTAAATAATGTGTGTTGCAATAAACCCACAGTTAACTAATGTGTGTTGTAATAGACCCACAGTTAAATAATGTGTGTTGTAATAGACCCACAGTTAAATAATGTGTGTTGTAATAGACCCACAGTTAAATAATGTGTGTTGTAATAGACCCACAGTTAAATAATGTGTGTTGCAATAGACCCACAGTTAAATAATGTGTGTTGCAATAGACCCAGAGTTAACTAATGCATGTTATAATAGACCAAGTGTTAACTAATGCATTTTGTAATAGACCTAGTGTTAACTAATGTGTTTTGTAATAGACCTAGTGTTAACTCATGCATTTTGTAATAGACCTAGTGTTAACTAATGCATGTTAAAATAGATCTAGAGTTAACTAATATGTGTTGTAATAGACCAAGTGTTAACTAATGTGTGTTGTAATAGCCCCAGAGTTAACTAATGTGTTTTGTAATAGACCTAAGGTTAACTAATGTATTTTGTAATAGACCTAGTGTTAACTAATATGTGTTGTAATGGACCTAGTGTTAACTAATGCATTTTATAATAGACCTAGTGTTAACTAATGTGTTTTGTAATAGACCTAGGGTTAATTAATGTGTGTTGTAATAGACCTAGTGTTAACTAATGTGTTTTGTAATAGACCTAGTGTTAACTAATGTGTTGTAATAGACCTAGTGTTAACTAATGTATTTTGTAATAGACCTAGGGTTAATTAATGTGTGTTGTAATAGACCTAGTGTTAACTAATGTGTTTTGTAATAGACCTAGTGTTAACTAATGTGTTGTAATAGACCTAGTGTTAACTAATGTATTTTGTAATAGACCTAGGGTTAATTAATGTGTGTTGTAATAGACCTAGTGTTAACTAATGTGTTTTGTAATAGACCTAGTGTTAACTAATGTGTTGTAATAGACCTAGTGTTAACTAATGTATTTTGTAATAGACATAGTGTTAACTAATGTGTTTTGTAATAGACCTAGGGTTAACTAATGTGTTTTGTAATAGACCTAGTGTTAACTAATGCATGTTAAAATAGACCTATTGTTAACTAATACATGTTGTAACAGACCTAGTGATAACTAATACATGTTGTAATAGACCTAGTGTTAACTAATGCATGTTAAAATAGACCTATTGTTAAGTAATGCATGTTAAAATAGATCTAGTGTTAACTAATTTGTTTTGTAATAAACAGGGCTTGCATAGTCATGTGAGACACGGCACTCATCCTTAATCTTCAGAACTGAAGACATTGCCATTTAAAATTAGAACAAAGAATAAATTAAAAGTTACTGCCGAGCCTTCACAAGAGTGACATCGAGGCTAAGGAAAAAAAAAGGAACAAACTTGATCCCAAAGTGTGCATTTGACTTTGTTGAATAAAGCTGCTATTCTGTAAATTATTACAAGTTACTCAGCAAAGGTCTTTTATTACAATGATGTAAGAACACCCAGACATAATGTTAAACATTTTCAAAGCAGAGCAACAGATATATATTTTTTTTTTGCTTTACTGATTCCTGATGTCTTGATTACAATCATTTAGATACTATTTTCTGTTGTTAACATCTACCAGTCAATACTGGTTTTGGTCTAAACTTTTGAATACTGACCTCATGAAAAACTAAGACTTCTGAATTCATAGAAAATGTGTTAAGATTACATAGTATGGATTCATTTTCAATAAAAAAAAACCCAGACATAACACACAAAAGGGTTCATTGAGTTATCACAACACACATACATTCTGAGCTTTTACACACACACACACACCCCGGTCAATGAGCAGCACTGATTGGTCTGGCAGAGTAAAATATAAAGAAAGACAAAAAAAATCAGTCTAGTTGGAAAAGCCTGATGAAACCAAAATAATTTTAAGTAAGAGTTAGACTAAGACCTATAATTTTTGTACAAGAAAAAATAGCTGCTTTATTTTTCTGATTGTGGGTATTTATTTATGTGGTATTTCGTGTGGTTTTCATTATTTTAAAAACTTTCTTCAATTTATTATTTATAAAAATAGCTTTTAAATTCTAACTGACCAGAATCTGCTCTGCTCTGTTGATTAAGATTAAATGAACATCTGGACAGCCTGGAGCTTCAAGTACAGGATTAGACAGACACAAGTCTACAGATGTACTGCCGTGGATCACCAGCTGGAAATATTTGCTGAAAATAGAAACAAAAGAGACAAAGTTTTTATTTTTTGTAGGTCTATTTTTAAAGATGATGTCATAGTGCGACATTTTGTTTTTTCCACATTTAAACTTTACAGCAGTAGTAAGCAAGTCTAGTGCCCTCTGGGGTTTAGTTATGCAGCTGGCGGCTAATGTTCTTTTTATGTTCTCTGTTAATGCTATGTTCACCAGATTTAGTGATCAATGGTTAATGTGGGTGTTACTGGCCAAATAGTAATCCTAAAGTACTTTGTGCACTAAATATGACTTGGTGAACACAGAGCGTGAAAGTGTGAACACTAGTTATGAAGAACGTACGTAAGTTAAGAAAAGTCATTTAAGAAAGGCAGCCGATCATGCAGCAATGAAGCAAGTAACGCAGCCGATCATGTAAAATGATTATTTACTCTTTAAAAAAATCATTTAAAAAATGGATTAAATTTCTTTTTTTTTTCATCTCAACTTTTTTTGTGGTTAGTTTTTATTGCTAGACAAAATCTCCAATATTTCAAATTCCCATGTGAAATGCTTAGCCTAAATTTAGAAAGCAATTCAAAGCTAAAATCTCTCTAATGTTCTAAACTTAACCTCAACTTGTAATTCTAAACTTATGATATAAACTAAACCTAAACTTGTAAGTAATTCTAAACTTATGATATAAACTAAACCTCAACTTGTAAGTAATTCTAAACTTATGATATAAACTAAACCTCAACTTGTAAGTAATTCTAAACTTATGATATAAACTAAACCTAAACTTGTAAGTAATTCTAAACTTATGATATAAACTAAACCTAAACTTGTAAGTAATTCTAAACTTATGATATAAACTAAACCTCAACTTGTAAGTAATTCTAAACTTATGATATAAACTAAACCTAAACTTGTAAGTAATTCTAAACGTATGATATAAACTAAACCTAAACTTGTAAGTAATTCTAAACGTATGATATAAACTAAACCTAAACTTGTAAGTAATTCTTAACTTATGATAGAAGCTAAACCTCACCTTGTAAGTAATTCTAAACTTGTGATAGAAGCTAAATCTAAACTTGTAAGTAATTCTAAACTTATGATAGAAGCTAAACCTAAACTTGTAAGTAATTCTAAACTTATGATATCTTATCTTCTTATCTTATATAATACAGACGTTACTTCAAAAAAGAAGATGATTACGTCCTACGCGTCATGCATTTAGTCATGCATATTAACCAATGACTTAAATTCTGCCAAGTCACTGGTTTTTCTGGCTAGCTCAGGCAACCCATTCCATGCTCTAATAGCCCTAGGGAAGAATGAGTTTTTGTACAAATTTGTCCTAGCATATGGGACGAGGAATGTGCCTTTATTTTTGTGTCTTTCAGAGTATTTTATTAAATTTTGTTTTTGTATTTGAAGATTATGGTTCAGTGTTTTATGTATAATTGCTACTTTACTTTTGAGTCTTCTGTCCTGAAGGCTTTCTAAATTTAGTGATTTTACTAATGGTGTTACCCTAGTCAAATGTGAATATTCGTTTGTTATGAATCTCACTGCTCTATTTTGAGTTTGTTCCAGTTTCTTAATGTTTTCTTGAGTTGAGGGGTCCCACACAGTGGATGCTTATTCTATTATTGGCCTAACCAAGGTTAAATAACATTTTAGTTTTAAGTTCTTATTTGATTTATAGAAATTTCTTTTAATAAACCCTAATGCTTTGTTGGATTTTTTTATAGTTTTATCAATATGTGGATTCCATGCCAGTTTTTCATTTATTATAACACCTAGGTATTTTACATTTTTAGTCTGTGTTACTGGTTTGCCATGAATAAGATAAGTGGAATTAATTTGTTTTAGTTTTTTTGTTACTCTTAACAACTGACATTTTTCTGGGTGGAAAGACATGCTCCAATTTGATTCCCATTTCTGTAATTCATCTAATTCTCTTTGTAAAATGTCTGTGTCTTGTTTTGTTTTTATTGTTCTATATATTATGCAATCGTCTGCAAATAATCTGACTTTTGTTCCTGAACTAATGCAGTTTGGTAAATCATTTATGTAAATTAAAAATAGTAGTGGACCCAAGACTGTTCCTTGAGGTACACCTGAGTTTACTGTTATTGGTGTTGATTTAGAGCCATTTATTATTACAGTTTGTTCTCTCCCTATCAGAAAATCTTTAATCCACTGATGCAGTGGACCATTAATGCCGAAATATTTTAATTTTTTAAGCAAACTATGGTGGTGAACTTTGTCAAAAGCCTTGGAAAAATCTAGTAAGATAGCATCTATTTGTTCACTATTATCTAAACCTTTTGAAAAATCATCAATTAGTCCTATTAGTTGTGTTTCACATGATCTATATTTCCTAAAGCCATGTTGGTATGGGGTGAGGACATTATGTTTGTCTAAGTGGTTTATGATGTTGCTACATATTATGTGTTCTAGGATTTTACATGTGATGCTGGTAAGTGATACTGGTCTGTAGTTTCCTGGGTCAGATTTTTCTCCTTTTTTAAATAGGGGGGTGACATTAGCTTCTTTCCAGTCCTTTGGTACTCTGCCCTGGTTAAGCGATGCCTGAAAGAGTATTTTGAACACTGGGGCTAGCTCATTGCTTAGTTCTTTGAGTAATCTAGCTGGAATACCATCAGGTCCAGACGCTTTATTTGGTTTGGTGTTGGCTAATAGTTTTTTAATTCCATTTTCTTGTACTACTAAATCTTCTATGTTGTCTACTTGGTTCAAATTAAGAAATATGTCTTTGTCTCCTGGGGCTGAGAATGCTGATGCAAAGTATTTGTTTAGGATGTTTGCTTTAGTGTCATTATCATTATGTATTATGCTATGTTCATCTTTTAATGGCGCTATGCCTGTTGTTTCCATTTTCTTAGACTTAATGTATGACCATAGGTTTTTGTTGTTATCTTTAGATATTACATTGTTTATGTATTCACTCTGCAGCTGTCTGCTTACTTTTTGGGTTAGGTGTTTAATTTTTAGATACTTTTTGTAAACTCTTTCTGCCTTGGTTTCTTTAAATTTTCTATATAGGTTTTCCTTCTGTTTACAAAGCTTCTTTAGTCTATTATTAAACCAGCATTTATTTATTTTGTTTGATGTGTATTTAGTTGGTATATGATTTTCTATAATGCTTTTAAGATGGTTTTTAATGAAATTCCAGAGGTCATCGACTGGTTGGTTAATGTCTTTTTCTAATAAGAATGTTTGTTGAAAGTTTAATGCAGCTTGGTGTAATTGTGTTAGGTTACATTTATTCCAGAGTAAGGTTTTTTCTTTTGCGTTTTGTATTGGCTACTACTTTTATCTGACTGTGTATTTTTATGATCTCATGGTCTGATAGACCAGGGATAATATCATAATCAACTACTAATCCAGGTCTGTTGGTTAAGAAGAGATCTAATGTGTTGTTTAATCTAGTTGGCTTTTTAATGATTTGATCTAAACTTAGGTTGTGTAAAGTTTCTATGAAAAGCTCATTTATGTCCTTAAGGTTTTGGTGTTTATCTATGGTTAGTGTTTTCCAAATTATATCAGGTAGGTTGAAGTCACCCATAATCCAAAAAACTGCATTTTTATTTGTCTCTTTTAGTGTAGTAATCTGATTACATAGTTCCTGCATGTATTCTAGACTAGAATTTGGTGGTCTGTAAATGCTGCCTATTATAAGGGATGTTGAGGTGGTATTAATTTTACAAAATGTAGATTCTATATTTTTTGAGTTAGGTAAGGTAATTTCTTCTGCTATAAGAGTGTTTTTTATTGCTAAAAGAACTCCTCCATGATTATCAGCCCTACCTTTTCTAAAAATTTCATAATTACTATTGAAAATTTCTGCATTATAAATTTCAGGATGTAGCCAAGTTTCTGTTCCTGCAATTATGTCTGGTTTCTCACATTCTAATAAAATTTCTAAGTCTGCTGTTTTGTTCCTAATGCTTTTAAAATTTATTACTAAGGTTTTAAGGTATTTTGGTATTACTTCTTTAGTAGGTTTGTTTAGTGAGGCTGTTGTATTAATTTTAGTAGATTTAGGTTTAACAGGAGTGGATCTGGCTGTGGTTGGTGAGTTGGTTTTGGGATGGTGTTTAGGATGTTGTATGGGTTAGAAGTGTCCGCATCAAAGGAATCAAACAGTCCTGATGTAAACTGAGGTAACCCACTCGGTACACAGTGCCATGATGCATCTTTGTTGCCTAAGGCATAATACACAGGTGTATTGATATGGAGACATGATGCATGGTACCATTCATCGCAGGTGTCACATTGAATGGCTTTTTGTTTCATGGTGCATACTTTTTTGCAGATGTTGCATCTATCTTTAGATCTAGGCCCTGGATTTGACTCTACATCTCCTGCTATTAATATTAACAGTGATAGGTATTTATATCTACTGTGTCTGATTGAGAACTTCCATTTGTGATGGGTAAGATTCTTTAATGTTATGGATGTGTATGTTAGGTTATTTTTGAAGTTGCATTGATCTAAAGTGTGATGATTGATTATGACTGTTTCTTCCTTTTTAAGTTTAGTGTTGACTGAGGTAGATCTAGTTCTGTGTTCAGCTAGTGTGTATTTAGTAATTATTAGGATAAATAGCCAGAGCAATTTCATGATGACTGTTGTTGATTTTAGTTTTTAAAGGTCTAGTCTAAATCTAGTTTAAGGTTAAAAATGCCTAAGATGGCCTAAGCTAAGTCTAAGTCTAAAGTGATAGCTAATTTACAATGACAATCAAATGGTTTATTCAAAATATAGACCTAGACTAGATCCAGATCTAATTCTAGATCTAGATCTAATTGTAGGTCAATATATTTATGTGTTTTACTAACTATATAGAGTATTACTATTAGTTTATAATTAGTAGTATTAGTAGATGATTAGTAGGTCTAAGGCCTTAATTAAAGTCTAACTCTAAGACTGACTAGATCTAAAATCTAAGAATATAAAAATAAAAATAAATATAGACTAAATAATATTAAATATATTTATAAGGATTAGTTGATTAGTGAGACAAAATAGTCCTAAACTAAGAGTTGTTAATTTGAATTAATTAGTGGAAATAATGCTGAATTAAGTTAAATCTATAATTTAAAGATATTAGTTTATTAGTTGAATAGCTTTTTAAGGAATTTTATTTGGTTTTAATACGACAAAACGAAAATTTAACTCATCTATGATAACTGTAAACAGGGAGCAGCCATCTTGTCAATAGCGCGTAACTGTTTCTCTATAGAAGCTAAACCTAAACTTGTAGTAAGTAATTCTAAACTTATGATATAAACTAAACCTAAACTTGTAAGTAATTCTACACTTATGATAGAAGCTAAACCTAAACTTGTAAGTAATTCTAAACTTATGATATAAACTAAACCTAAACTTGTAAGTAATTCTAAACTTATGATAGAAGCTAAACCTAAACTTGTAAGTAATTCTAAACTTATGATATAAACTAAACCTAAACTTGTAAGTAATTCTAAACTTATGATAGAAGCTAAACCTAAACTTACTCCTTTCTATTGGTGAACATTCTGTGGGTGGGGTTGAAGGGGTGCACAAAGTCTGTCTGTTTACTGTAACTCCTGTCCCACTCTGTCACTCCCACGTTGACCTACAGAAACAATACACAGTTGGAACAGATTTATTCAACAGCAGAATAAAACGTGTCTTCGAGCCTGAAGATTAATGAGGAAAGCAGTAATTTTCATGGCTATGCACAATGTATAAGTATCCACACATCCCACAATGTATAAATATTTACACAACTCACAATGTATAAGTATCCACACATCCCACAATGTATAAGTATCCACACATCCCACAATGTATAAGTATCTACACAACTCACAATGTATAAGTATCCACACATTTCATGATGTATAATTATCCACACATCCCACAATGTATAAGTATCCACACATCCCACAATGTATAAGTATCCACACAGCCCACAATGTATAAGTATCCACACATCCCACAATGTATAAGTATCTACACAACTCATAATGTATAAGTATCCACACATTTCATGATGTATAAGTATCCACACATCCCACAATGTATAAGTATCCACACATCCCACAATGTATAAGTATCCACACAACTCACAATGTATAAGTATCCACACATTTCATGATGTATAAGTATCCACACATCCCACAATGTATAAGTATCCACACATCCCACAATGTATAAGTATCCACACATTTCATGATGTATAAGTATCCACACATCCCACAATGTATAAGTATCCACACATCCCACAATGTATAAGTATCCACACAACTCACAATGTATAAGTATCCACACATTTCATGATGTATAAGTATCCACACATCCCACAATGTATAAGTATCCACACATCCCACAATGTATAAGTATCCACACATCCCACAATGTATAAGTATCCACACATCCTACAATGTATAAGTATCTACACAACTCACAATGTATAAGTATCCACACATTTTATGATGTATAAGTATCCACACATCCCACAATGTATAAGTATCCACACATCCCACAATGTATAAGTATCCACACAGCCCACAATGTATAATTATCCACACATCCCACAATGTAGTTTCTAGACCTACATAATTTAACTCAGTTTCTAATTTTGCTCTTGGAATGAAGCCTCAAGATTTAAGTAAATCAATCCAGCTATTTGCTTTGCTCTGTCAATGATGACACCCAGAACTAAGTAAATCAACCCACTATTAGCTTTGCTCTGCCAATGATGACACCCAGAACTAAGTAAATCAACCCACTATTAGCTTTGCTCTGTCAATGATGACACCCAGAACTAAGTAAATCAACCCACTATTACCTTGGCTCTGTCAATGATGACACCCAGAACTAAGTAAATCAACCCACTATTGGCTTGGCTCTGTCAATGATACCTCAAGAACAAAGTAAATCAACCCACTATTAGCTTTGCTCTGCCAATGATAACTCAAGAACTAAGTAAATCAACCCACTATTAGCTTTGCTCTGTCAATGATGACACCCAGAACTAAGTAAATCAACCCACTTTTAGCTTGGCTCTGCCAATGATACCTCAAGAACTAAGTAAATCAACCCACTATTAGCTTTGCTCTGCCAATGATACCTCAAGAACTAAGTAAATCAACCCACTATTAGCTTTGCTCTGCCAATGATACCTCAAGAACTAAGTAAATCAACCCACTATTAGCTTTGCTCTGCCAATGATACCTCAAGAACTAAGTAAATCAACCCACTATTAGCTTTGCTCTGCCAATGATACCTCAAGAACTAAGTAAATCAACCCACTATTAGCTTTGCTCTGTCCATGATGACACCCCAAGAACTAAGTAGATCAACCCAGCTACTCACTTTGCTCTGAAGATGACACTCCAAGAACGATTAACCCACTATTAGCTTTGCCCTGTCCATGATGACACCCAGAACTAAGTAGATCAACCCAGTTACTCACTTTGCTCTGCAGATGGTGCACCAAGTTGTTCTTGAGACTCATGTACACCTGAACTGGAATGTCTTGGCTGGAACCAGCCTCCATGGCTCCCAGGATAACATCTGTCGATCCTCCGTTGCCTGTTACGGTAAAATGAGGAGTGGCGCTGAAGGTCAAAGGTGATGGGACCTTCAAGCTATAGCTGCCGGAGGTGCACGTCAAAATACCTTCTTGCTTTATGCCCGCAATGAAGATATCTGTGAACATGATAAAAGAGAGAGATTTATTCACTGGGTTCTGAATGCTAAAATTGCATCAGGGGTTTAAGTAAGCAATGTGACTTTTTAGGAAAATGATATATATGCACAATTATAGTATAGCTAACTTCTACACACATGCAAAGTAATATAAATTTGGAATACATTCTTAACTAGCTGAATATGACCTGTGGCCTGCGGGCCTTACTTTACTGATCTAGTGGATTGGATTGAGTGGATTGGATTTAGATCAATTTCAAACATGGTCAAAGCTCCCTTCATATTTTTTTATTTTGCCATGAAAATAAAAGAAGAGTGGGAAAATGGGTTTACCCAATCAGCCGAAATATTCATATCAAATATTAAATAATGCAAAAACGGATTTACCTGATTTGTTAAAAGATTTTTCGCTCTTTAATAGCGATAAATTTAGTTTTTTATTTATTTTAGGGCCTTACTGTTGTGGGAAGGACATAAAACATACATTATGGTCTTAGCCATGATCTAAGGAACATTTATGCCAAGTTTTATCAACATTGGTCAAACGGTTTTGATTTCTATGCAGGACAGACATACTCCTTACATTCTACTTTATATATTAGATTGAAAATAAAAACTGTATTTATAATATGGCATGTATATATAAAATTACATGAGCCTATTATGTGAAATAGTATTTTATCAGCATCTTTTTTATCTCCGTGAAATTGAAAGACACTCCTCTAATACTATGAAACAAACAAACTGAGTCTAATTATTAGAGTTTGCTTATTACTGTTATCCAGATTTAACAAAATGTCAAACCATTTCCAGAAGTTTTATTTATGCTAATAAAAAATTGAGCAAATTCAGGAAAGAGCAGACTTACCTGACTGTTTTGGCTTGAGACTAAACTCTGGGGAGAGACTGTTCACTTTAAAAGATGTTCCTTCAGCTGAAATTGGTTTTAGAAGGTCAAGGGACTGAACAGAGAAACACATCTGGCTGAGGTGGAAAATACCTTTCTCATGGATCTGTAGAGAGATAAAAAAAAATAAATTAAAAGTTAAAAAAAATAATTTTGACATGACAGTAACAAAACTTGAGGATAAGAGAGTAAAAGAAATTTTAGTTTTGAAACCATCTTCAATCATATTTCATTCAATTCAACAGAACTATTTCATAACTCTTGAATTGACAAGATTTAAAACTTTTTTTTTAAGCATGTTCCATTGTGTTATGATGTTCTTTTTTTAGCTTTAGCAGCATGTGTGTCTGACCTTCATAGAAAATAAAAAAATAAAGCTTCACCGAAAATGGCTATGCTTTAAAACTTTTTTTGCAAGATTGTCATATATGGTATAAAAAATATTTTTTGAAGACCTTTTAGTTTATAAAAAAGACCAATTTATCCTGGCTGATTAATAACCAAATAAAGATAAGATAAGATAATTTTTATTGATCCAATCTAATGGAAATTCAGTTTGACTACAATTGACAAGCTCAGCGAAACTACTGTACAAAAACAATATATAAAAATTCGAACAACATTCACACATGAAACACATACACATTCACAACTAGCGCTTTATGAATTTGACTTCTATGTACATCTCGATGACGAGAGCTGATCTTGTAACACTCTGACCGAAAGTGGTATAAAGGAGTTTTTAAATCTTTCAGTTTTAGTCCTAATGGAAAGGAGGCGACCACTTCTTTCAGATCTTATGTAACAGTGGTTTAATGGGTGCAGTTTGTCTTTAAGAATCATGAGTCATTTGGAAAGGCATCTTTCTTGGAAAAGCTCTTCAAGAGATGGTAGCTGTACTTGAGTGATATACGATCCTTTTTTAATTAGTCTATTTATTCTAAGTCTTTGTGCCAGTGAAGTATTACCATACCAGCAGGTGATGGAAAAGTTAATAAGACTGCTGATGGTTGCTATGTAGAAAAGTTTGATTATTGTTTTGTCTATGTTGAATTTTCTGAGCTTTCTGAGATAGAAGAGTCGCTGGTGAATTTTCGTGTAAATATTAACATTAACTAACCAATAGCATTGACTAACCAATCATTATATGGCACATTTTGATTATTGGTTTTTTTAAAAAATCAAGAGATTGGCTGAGATGTGTATTTTATAGTAACACTGTCAGCAAAAATTGTTTACAAAACCAGGCCTCTCAATCTGCATCTGATCATGGGCTTTATCTTTAATGATGGTCTCTACACTCTACTAGTAGTCTAACTTCCACACCTAAATAATAAACAGTGTAAATAAGAGTTCAAACCTGAGTAGTGAAAGACAAGGTGTTTGCACCAGGGCTCAAGGTCACTGACGCTAAGGAGAAACTAATGGAGTAATCTTCCTTGTGCACTTCTGCTGTGCTATGATTGGACCCTGCACTGTCCAGTCTCTTTAGAAGTTGGTGAGCACTGTCACATCCTATTGAGCAGGAAACCAGACGGCCTTTAGACCTTTCCACAACTGTGTGGAAGTCCAATTTACTTGGCAGTGTTTTAGTCACAGGCTGCAAGAGAACAGATGCCGTCTGGTAACGTAATCAAGATAATATTATATTACTCTAAAAGGCAAGTGTAAAGAAGGGTTAGGGTCATGTAATAGGTGTCAAGGTTGCACAAGAAAAACTGGTCGTCCCCACCTCCGTTACATAGATGTAATAAAACGTGACCTCAAATCAGTGAACATCAATACTGACCATAGGGAAGACATAGCTCTAGGCCGCAACAGATGGAGAGAGACAGTGACCAAGAAAGCTATGGACAGTGAAAGTACATGGGTCTCAGCTCAGGAAGAAAAACTTACAGTCCGAAAAACGGCCAGCTCCTCTACCACCGAAGCAAAAGCCACCTTAACCTGCGCTATCTGTGGACGGGAGTGTCTCTCTAAAATAGGGCTCCACAGCCACACGAGGAAGTGTGCTCTGAGATGAACCATAGTCGTTCTACGACTGAGAGCGGCCAATGATGAATGCTTGTTTTGTAAAAATAATAAACATTTCGAGAAACAATTACAATTTTCCAACAGAAAAAAAAAAGCAAAGGGAGATAAAAATAAGCAAGGATCTTTTCAGTCGAAGATGCTTGTTCTTTCCTGTCTATTGGAGAAGCTAATTTTAGAGAAGGTCTAGATATAAAGGAGTCAGTCAGTAGGTATGAAACTTCATGTCACGTCTACGGTTTTTGTGCAAATTATTAAAATGACGTTATGCATGTTCATAAAGTATGTTCAATCTTTTCATGATTTCTACTTGAAACAAGCAATAGAAAGAAACAAAAAACTTTTAAAAACAAAGCCCATCTGCTAAGTACTGCCATTTATCTGAAAATTACAGGGTTAATCTCCTGTCTGCTCTATAAAACAAAAACTAATTAATTAGTAATAAATGATTAAATAATATTGGTTAATTTTTGGATCAATTCCTGTATTGTTATTGGCTATGAATAATTCTGCAAAATTTCAACTTGAATTGGAAGAATGGGAAGTGGGAGAAAAAAACGTGTCAAAATGTAATAAGGGGACTAAATCCATTTATATAAATCCACATCTCTCATTAAGTAGTATTTATGCCCCTTATTTTGAAATCAAGCAAAATAATTAATCAACAATTAATTAACTAATTGTTTAATTTTTTTGATTAACTCACGTCAAGTTTAATGAATAATTGCCCAGAGTTTGGGAGAAAAAACATGTTCAAACTTTCTAACAGACAGAAAGAGTCATTTGATAAAAAAATTGATTTATTTCTAACCTCTAACAAATATCAAGGCAAAGAGAAGAATGAAGAAAGATGGTTAACTAATCTTGTATGGTGCCCCCAACAGTTCAATGAACTAAGGGATAGGCAAAGGTGAAACAAGGATCTCCGGCATACTATTGGATTACTGATTGGATAACTGGTATTCTTCTTCTTCGAGCCAACTATTTTGCATGAAATGTGGGAAAATTAGCCGGTCGCAACTGGGTTTGTGCAGTCATGTGAAACACTGCACTCTTCCTTAATCTTTGGAGTCGAAGACATTGCCGTTGTTATTATTAATTAGCTTTCTCCCATTCTGAAATACACACAGACTACTTCACTGACACTCACTGACAGGACTAGACTAACAATCGTTACAAGAATGAGAATACATAAGTTAGCCACAGTGAAAGGAAAGATGAAAATATACTTTCTAAGATTGATTGATTTTTAATACAGAAACTCTAACCTAATAGATTGTGTGAAATAAAAAAGAAAGCCTTTGTGGTCAGCAAGCTTTACGCCATAAGCCCAATGTGGGCCCCAGTTTTGTGACTGGCAAACAAAATGAGATTTGAGTAAAGAGTTGAGAATGTCAGGATTTAAATCTCACAAAAGTTCAGACACTCTGTGACTACCGAGTACAGTGATAAGTCTAGATAGAGAAAATACTGGGCAAAGTTTGTTCTTTCTGATCAAATTAAGGTGATAAAACATTACATTCCATGATCTTATTTCACATTTGACATTGAAAAAAAAAAAAAAAAACTTAGATGTTTACAAGTTCATTATTAATTGGTCTTTTTTTTTAAAACTTTGAACTTTACAAGACACAGCATTAAACAAGTTAATGACTGCTGTATTAGCAAGTTAATGACTGCTGTATAAATAAAAAAGGTTTAAACATTAAATTCAAAATTAAGTCACATATCAGCTATAAAGCAAGAGAACTGACATTCTAAAAGTCATGACATTCTAAAGGTCACTAATTGTTCTGAATGAAAATGATTAAAATAAGTAGACCGGTGTTAATTGTGCAGAGCTCATGGGTGGAGGGTCTGGTTGACAAACTGACCTGAAAGTTTAACATTTTATCCACAAGGATGTGGGTGCCACTAGGTTGACGCCGGTGAGATGCTTGTTTCTGTTGGGGGTGGTGATGCTGCTGTTGTTGCTTGTCCACAAACTCTAGAGCCTCAGAGACACTGCACTTTTTAATGTTCACCTATTGAGGACAAGAGAAATGAACATTATAAATGTGGCTATGGTCATGGTAAAGAGAAAAATGGGCATTTCCAATAAGGCTATGGGTATTGGAAAGAAAGAAATGGACATTTCTGATTAGACCATTTGAGAAGAGAAATGAACATTGTCAATGTGGCTATGGTCATGGTGAAGAGAAAAATGGACATTTCCAATATGGTGATGGGCATTGTAAAGAAAGAAATGGACATTTCTGATTAGACAATGTGGAAAGATAAATGAACATTGTAAATCTGGCTATGGTCATGGTAAAGAGAAAAATGGACATTTCCACATGTTTTTAGAAACCATTAGGCTCACAAGGTAGATTATAATGGTACTTTAGTAACAAAAATGTCCACCAAAAGATATAAAATAAAATAAACCCTGTCCAAAAGCATATCAAAGTAATAAAAAAATAATTAAGCACTACACTTTTATTTATAAACATTCTGATAAAGTTTGGCCAAAAATAAACAAGAAGCACTGGAGAGTAAATGCTAGAGAGAAAAAAAACAACAATAGGACCAGTTACTTGTATTTTATCAAAGGTGATGGATTCAGGGAAATTGCTGGTGAGTACAACCACAAGTGCTAAGTCATCATTCAAGTTGACTGACAAACTGGAGAACTGAAGCTCCTCTAGATATATAGCCTGGGATGCTCTCATCTCTGTTCTGTGGCCTGAAATAAAACAGAAAACTATTCGTAATAGACAGACAATGATCTGTACTCTACGATTACCAGATCAGAACTATTCTTCTTCTTCTAGCAAGCTTTATTGCTGCTGAGCTGTCAGCTCTTTTGCAGACTGTGCCAAGGAGAAATACTGTGCTGTTCTCTTCAGTTGTTCAGCACTGCCGTACAGGGTGTTGGTTATGTTGTTCTGGAGTAGAAGTAGGGTCTGCCTAAGGTGGATTAGGAAGGGGCATTCAAAGAAGATATGGTTTAAGGTTTCATAAGGGTGGGCTCAGTGTCTAGAAAGGAGGAGTTGTGTGGAATTTATTTTGTTCAGATGGTAATTTAACAGGGGTGTGTGTCCTGTTCTTAGTTGGAAAATTGTAGATTGTTTGTTAGGCATAGTCATTTCTTTGTACATGGCTCTGCCTGTGTTTCCTGATGCCCATTGGTTGAGCCACTCCTCTTTGTGATTGTTGACTAACATTGACCATAGCGTGAGGTAGTTAAGGAGGGACAGGTAGTCAAAATTCTTTACAGCTTGTGTAATTCACATATTTTAATTTTAATAAATAGATCTACTATTGAAATTTAATATGAAATGTCAAATTAGTGTTAAAAAAAATATTTTTTTTTGCTTTTGATGCTAAAAATAGTATCAAAATAACAATTTTTGAAGGTTTTAAAATAATAGATAGTTGTGAGGGCTCTATTTAGTTTGGATCTAGTCAACACTGCATCAGAACTATATATAATAGACAGAAAATTATCCATACCCTCAAATTAGAGCTATATGTAATAGGCTGACAATTATCTGTACTCTAAAAGATTAGAACTAAAAGGTATAGGCTGACAATTATCTCAGATTAGAACTATATGTAATAGGCTGACAATTATCTGTATTCTCAGATTAGAACTATAAGGAATATGCTGACAGTTATCTGTACTCTATAATAACAGATTATAATTAAATACTTTTTATCAAAAAAATTAAGGAAAAAGAGTCCAAGTAAAAAGTGCATCAGATTGACATCTGGTTTGAATTCCTGGATCTACCTTAAAGACCAGAGAGTTAATGAAGTAAATTCACTAAATAACTTTGTATCAGCCATTGAAATTAGTTGCTGGAAAAATGTGAAAAAAAAGCAATAAAAAAAGACACACAATTGTAAGATAAACTATCTGTAACATCAAAGAATAAATCAACAAGAATCAGGGATTAGAAAATTTTAACATCTAAGACATATGCCAAGGTGTATTTCTTTGTAATATCAAAAACATGAATCATGGAGAATTAATTTTTTTAGCATCCAAATATAAACCATAGATTTTTTTTTGGTAGCATCATATGCATGAATCAAGTTGTATTATTTTCAGAATTAATTACATGAATCAAAGTGTATTTATTTGTAGCATTTTATTTTGAATGCCCCTCCCTAATCCACCTTAGGCAGACCCTACTTCCACTACAGCCCAACATAACCAACACCCTGTACGGCAGTGCTGAACAACTGAAGAAAACAGCTCACTTTTTTTTCCTTGGCACAGTCTGCAAAAGAGCTGACAGCTCAGCAGCAATAAAGCTGGCTAGAAGAAGAAGAACCATTTTATAGACATGTATTAACGTGCATTATTTTTAGCAACAATTCCAAGAACCAAAGTCTATTTATTTTGTTGCATCGCTGGCATGAAACAAAGTTCATTTACCTGTAATTTTCTGAAGTGTAAGCATTAGTTCCTGGAAATATCTATGTCTGTCATTTAAAGACAAGTTAGGACTACAGGCAATATGACAAGATGTTTTTAAATACCTGCAATTATATAAAAAAAAATAATAGATACACTACAAACTCTTGCTCCATTAGCATCATCCTTTTATCAACATCAACAGCTTTAACTCTTTCTCTCCTGATCGACGATACCATCGTTGATTTGACCACTTTAAATTATTTTTTGGTTTTATAAACATTAATTTGTGTTATATATGTAGATATAAAATAGCATGGTATTCCATTTAATTCTATACCAAATAAAATATTTTTTGATTACAAAGTTATTGAAGTTTAATCATAGCAGGGAAGTGAACTACAAATGAGTAAAATGATAAATAATTACGGAGAGAAAGAGTTAATAAACACACAAGAATTATATAGCAATGTTACACTTCTTTTTACTAAAATCTGATCATTGCAATAGATTCAAGTTTCAGTAATATAAAAACATTACTAATAACAGATCCTAAATTTCAGCGCAACAATATTTTTTAAAACACAAAGACCCATGTATACATTATTAAACTTTAAAGTCCGATATCTTTGGAACAGTTGGCAGATATTACCTATCAGGCTCTTCCAACAGTTTTTGACACTCTGCCAACTGTAGCATTGTTCCATCAGCCAAATGGTGCCAACTCTCCTGTTGATACATTTTGATAGAATCTAGCAAAAAATTTTCAGCCCTCGTAGGATCTTTAATTTTCCTTCAAAGAAAAAAAAAATATTGTTGAACATGAAATATGTACCAAAATAAAATAAAAATACTACATAATGCCCTATGTATAAAATTTCTCTAGACGTAAGTCAAAGAATTTTGTAGGAAACTTAAACACAAGTTACATGTAAAAATCTGCCAACTCCAGTCCTATCATTCTGGCTGAACGAAATCTTCCAATATACTTGTATGTTCCCATGGCTTGCTCACACAATTCCTACAAGTTAAAGGGGAATTAACACTTGTTCTATTATTAGATTAAAACAAACAACAACTATTCATAATAGGTTATTAAAAAAACAACCACACAAATTACTCACCAAATAGTGTTTTTTAAACGACTCTGTTGAAGACAAAGATTCTCGAAGCTTGTCAACAGGGGTCTGACCAGAATGAGCTAAAATAAATAGACTCAGTCCTTAAATATCCAGAAGCAATTAAAACAGTAATCAACTCTAAAATAGGGGAGTAATTAAGCACTATTTAATGTCTGCACTGGGAGTGGCAAAATATAAAGACTCAATCCTTAAATGCCCAGGTGCAATTAAAACAGTTTGAGCAATTAATCTACTCTTAAATGGGTTATCAATTAACCTCTATTTAATGCCTGCACTGGGAGAGTCAAAATAATGACTCAATCCTAAAATGTCCAGACGCAATTAAAACAGTTTAAGCCAGTAATCTACTCTTAAATAGGTTAGTAATTAAGCACTATTTAATGTCTGCACTAGAAATGGCACAATATATAGGTCACAGCTAGGTCTAGATAGCCAGATGAAACACTGAAACTATTTCTAAGATAATATCTTTGATGTCCATTGACTGCATTGGTTATGACAGAATCAAACTTTATTCAAAACAAATTTGCAGTTGTCATTGATAAATTCCTTTAAGGTAAAGCTGAAACAAAGCTTCATCAAATGTTTTAGAACAATAATCATTTATGGTTCAAATTAGTTGTCATTGATAAATTCCTTTAAGGTAAAGCTGAAACAAAGCTTCATCAAATGTTTTAGAACAATAATCATTTATGGTTCAAATTAGTTGTCATTGATAAATTCCTTTAAGGTAAAGCTGAAACAAAGCTTCATCAAATGTTTTAGAACAATAATCATTTATGGTTCAAATTAGTTGTCATTGATAAATTCCTTTAAGGTAAAGCTGAAACAAAGCTTCATCAAATTTTTTAGAACAATAATCATTTATGGTTCAAATTAGTTGCCATTGATAAATTCCTTTAAGGTAAAGCTGAAACAAAGCTTAATCAAATTTTTTAGAACAATAATTATTTATGGTTCAAATTAGTTGTCATTGATAAATTCCTTTAAGGTAAAGCTGAAACAAAGCTTCATCAAATTTTTTTAGAACAATAATCATTTATTGTTCAAATTAGTTGTCATTGATAAATTCCTTTAAGGTAAAGCTGAAACAAAGCTTCATCAAATTTTATAGAACAATAATCATTTATGGTTCAAATTAGTTGCCATTGATAAATTCCTTTAAGGTAAAGCTGAAACAAAGCTTCATCAAATTTTTTAGAACAATAATCATTTATGGTTCAAATTAGTTGCCATTGATAAATTCCTTTAAGGTAAAGCTGAAACAAAGCTTCATCAAATTTTTTAGAACAATAATCATTTATGGTTCAAATGTAATTAGCAGTATACAAAGGTAGAACAAGTCATAGTTTGATATAGTCTACGTATCACATAGCTGAATGGTCATGCAGTTTGCATGCTGGACTGTCATTCCGACTTATCGACAGTCCCTGGTTCAAACCCTGCCCGCTCCAATCCCCCGTTGTCCTGGGGGAGGTGTGGACTAGGAAGTAAATTATCTTCAACTCTGAAGGAAAATCCGAAAAATGTAAAACGTTTTACAAACAAACTTCACATGAACAAAAAAAAACACTTTCAGCAGACGTCTGCTGGCCCTCCCAGTAAAAAAATATGAAAACAAACTGACGGTGTTGTAAAGACACTAAAGTATTATGATGACGACAACTTACAAAGGTTTTGCATGGACAAGCCCATTCCAGCCACCAGGTCCACCACCAGGCCCAACTGTTGTGATGAAGGACTCATACCAGGCATCAAGCTACACATCTGGCCTAGTTCACGGAGCTATTGGGAAACACAGCACATTAACTTTATTAACTTAACATTATTGTAAATAAAATGCATATGCATATAAACAGAACTCTACAACATTACAAAAAAAAAATAATTCTAGAATCAGTGAACACAGGATAAAAAAAAAAGCTGTTCAAATCAAATCGCACTTCACTTGACATTTGACCTCTTAACTATAGTAAAACTGTGTTTTCATTACTTATATTATAAACAAACATTACAGCACCTACAAAGAATTCTAACACTTAAACTAGATTCATAAATGTTTGTTAATAAGATAATTAAATTATGTTTTAATCATGTACAATATAAAGGAGTTTATTAATTCAGTGTTATGGTTGAATGATCAGAAAAAAAAGCTTTTATCTTAATTTTAATTCAGAACAGACTTTTAATTTCTACCTTTTTGTGAGCAAAGTCCCAGAGATTGGCGGTGTACAGGGCAAACTTCTCATCCAGCTGAGTTGTGTTGTTGTCATTACAAGCACGGAGAACCTCCAGGCAGCTCAGAAATCCCCAGCAACCAACAGCACCATTAGGAGCTTCCACCTTCAGAATTGAAGAAAGTCAGTCTTACTTTATTGTTCAAACTTTTTAAATTTTTTTTTTTTTTTTTATTTCATTTAAATAGTGTATCCCACAAAAAATTATTTTTTTTTTATTTCATTTAAATAGTGTATCCCACAAAAAAATTGTTTTTTTTTTTATTTCATTTAAATAGTGTATCCCACAAAAAAATTTTTTTTGTTTTATTTCATTTAAATAGTGTATCCCACAAAAAATTTTTTTTTTTTTTATTTCATTTAAATAGTGTATCCCACAAAAAAATTTTTTTTTTTTTATTTCATTTAAATAGTGTATCCCACAAAAAAAATTTTTTTTTTAAATTTCATTTAAATAGTGTATCCCACAAAAAAAATTTTTTTTTTAAAATTTCATTTAAATAGTGTATCCCACAAAAAAATTTTTTTTTTTTTATTTCATTTAAATAGTGTATCCCACAAAAAAAATTTTTTTTTTTTAATTTCATTTAAATAGTGTATCCCACAAAAAAAATTATTTTTTTTTATTTCATTTAAATAGTGTATCCCACAAAAAAAAATTTTTTTTTTTTATTTCATTTAAATAGTGTATCCCACAAACAATTTTTTTTTTTTTTATTTCATTTAAATAGTGTATCCCACAAAAAAAAATTTTTTTTTTATTTCATTTAAATAGTGTATCCCACAAAAAAATTTTTTTTTTAATTTCATTTAAATAGTGTATCCCACAAAAAAATTTTTTTTTTAATTTCATTTAAATAGTGTATCCCACAAAAAAAATTTTTTTTTTTTTATTTCATTTAAATAGTGTATCCCACAAAAAATTTTTTTTTTTAATTTCATTTAAATAGTGTATCCCACAAACAATTTTTTTTTTTATTTCATTTAAATAGTGTATCCCACAAAAAAATTTTTTTTTTTTTTATTTCATTTAAATAGTGTATCCCACAAACAATTTTTTTTTTTTTATTTCATTTAAATAGTGTATCCCACAAAAAAAATTTTTTTTTTTTTATTTCATTTTAATAGTGTATCCCACAAAAAAATTTTTTTTTTTTTATTTCATTTAAATAGTGTATCCCACAAAAATTTTTTTTTTTTTATTTCATTTAAATAGTGTATCCCACAAAAAATTTTTTTTTTTTTTATTTCATTTAAATAGTGTATCCCACAAAAATTTTTTTTTTTTTATTTCATTTAAATAGTGTATCCCACAAACAATTTTTTTTTTTTATTTCATTTAAATAGTGTATCCCACAAACAATTTTTTTTTTTTATTTCATTTAAATAGTGTATCCCACAAAAAAATTTTTTTTTTATTTCATTTAAATAGTGTATCCCACAAAAAAATTTTTTTTATTTTATTTCATTTAAATAGTGTATCCCACAAAAATTTTTTTTTTTTATTTCATTTAAATAGTGTATCCCACAAAATTTTTTTTTTTTTAATTTCATTTAAATAGTGTATCCCACAAAAAAATTTTTTTTTTTTTTATTTCATTTAAATAGTGTATCCCACAAAAATTTTTTTTTTTTTATTTCATTTAAATAGTGTATCCCACAAACAATTTTTTTTTTTTATTTCATTTAAATAGTGTATCCCACAAAAATTTTTTTTTTTTTATTTCATTTAAATAGTGTATCCCACAAACAATTTTTTTTTTTTATTTCATTTAAATAGTGTATCCCACAAAATTTTTTTTTTTTTTATTTCATTTAAATAGTGTATCCCACAAAATTTTTTTTTTTTTTTATTTCATTTAAATAGTGTATCCCACAAAAATTTTTTTTTTTATTTCATTTAAATAGTGTATCCCACAAAAAAAAATTTTTTTTTTATTTCATTTAAATAGTGTATCCCACAAAAATTTTTTTTTTTTTATTTCATTTAAATAGTGTATCCCACAAAATTTTTTTTTTTTTTATTTCATTTAAATAGTGTATCCCACAAAATTTTTTTTTTTTTTTATTTCATTTAAATAGTGTATCCCACAAAAATTTTTTTTTTTTATTTCATTTAAATAGTGTATCCCACAAAAATTTTTTTCTTTTTATTTCATTTAAATAGTGTATCCCACAAAAAAATTTTTTTTTTTTTTATTTCATTTAAATAGTGTATCCCACAAACAATTTTTTTTTTTTTATTTCATTTAAATAGTGTATCCCACAAAAATTTTTTTCTTTTTATTTCATTTAAATAGTGTATCCCACAAAAATTTTTTTTTTTTTATTTCATTTAAATAGTGTATCCCACCAAAATTTTTTTTTTTTTTTATTTCATTTAAATAGTGTATCCCACAAAAAATTTTTTTTTTTTTTATTTCATTTAAATAGTGTATCCCACAAAAATTTTTTTTTTTTTATTTCATTTAAATAGTGTATCCCACAAACAATTTTTTTTTTTTTATTTCATTTAAATAGTGTATCCCACAAACAATTTTTTTTTTTTATTTCATTTAAATAGTGTATCCCACAAAAAAATTTTTTTTTTATTTCATTTAAATAGTGTATCCCACAAAAAATTTTTTTTTTTTTTATTTCATTTAAATAGTGTATCCCACAAAAATTTTTTTTTTTTTATTTCATTTAAATAGTGTATCCCACAAAATTTTTTTTTTTTTAATTTCATTTAAATAGTGTATCCCACAAAAAATTTTTTTTTTTTTTATTTCATTTAAATAGTGTATCCCACAAAAAATTTTTTTTTTTTTTATTTCATTTAAATAGTGTATCCCACAACAATTTTTTTTTTTATTTCATTTAAATAGTGTATCCCACAAAAATTTTTTTTTTTTATTTCATTTAAATAGTGTATCCCACAAAAATTTTTTTTTTTTTTATTTCATTTAAATAGTGTATCCCACAAAATTTTTTTTTTTTTTATTTCATTTAAATAGTGTATCCCACAAAAATTTTTTTTTTTTTATTTCATTTAAATAGTGTATCCCACAAAAAATTTTTTTTTTTTATTTCATTTAAATAGTGTATCCCACAAACAATTTTTTTTTTTTATTTCATTTAAATAGTGTATCCCACAAAAAATTTTTTTTTTTTTAATTTCATTTAAATAGTGTATCCCACAAACAATTTTTTTTTTTTATTTCATTTAAATAGTGTATCCCACAAAAAAAAATTTTTTTTTTATTTCATTTAAATAGTGTATCCCACAAAAATTTTTTTTTTTTATTTCATTTAAATAGTGTATCCCACAAATTTTTTTTTTTTTTTATTTCATTTAAATAGTGTATCCCACAAAATTTTTTTTTTTTTTTATTTCATTTAAATAGTGTATCCCACAAAAATTTTTTTTTTTTATTTCATTTAAATAGTGTATCCCACAAAAATTTTTTTCTTTTTATTTCATTTAAATAGTGTATCCCACAAAAAAATTTTTTTTTTTTTATTTCATTTAAATAGTGTATCCCACAAACAATTTTTTTTTTTTTATTTCATTTAAATAGTGTATCCCACAAAAATTTTTTTCTTTTTATTTCATTTAAATAGTGTATCCCACAAAAAAAATTTTTTTTTTTTATTTCATTTAAATAGTGTATCCCACAAAAATTTTTTTTTTTTTTTATTTCATTTAAATAGTGTATCCCACAAAAAAAAATTTTTTTTTTTATTTCATTTAAATAGTGTATCCCACAAAAATTTTTTTTTTTTATTTCATTTAAATAGTGTATCCCACAAACAATTTTTTTTTTTTATTTCATTTAAATAGTGTATCCCACAAAAAAATTTTTTTTTTTTTTATTTCATTTAAATAGTGTATCCCACAAACAATTTTTTTTTTTAAATTTCATTTAAATAGTGTATCCCACAAAAAATTTTTTTTTTTTTTATTTCATTTAAATAGTGTATCCCACAAAAAATTATTTTTTTTTTATTTCATTTAAATAGTGTATCCCACAACAATTTTTTTTTTTTATTTCATTTAAATAGTGTATCCCACAAAAATTTTTTTTTTTTATTTCATTTAAATAGTGTATCCCACAAAAATTTTTTTTTTTTTTATTTCATTTAAATAGTGTATCCCACAAAATTTTTTTTTTTTTATTTCATTTAAATAGTGTATCTCACAAAAATTTTTTTTTTTTTATTTCATTTAAATAGTGTATCCCACAAACAATTTTTTTTTTTTATTTCATTTAAATAGTGTATCCCACAAAAAAATTTTTTTTTTTTTATTTCATTTAAATAGTGTATCCCACAAAAATTTTTTTTTTTTATTTCATTTAAATAGTGTATCCCACAAAAATTTTTTTTTTTTTTATTTCATTTAAATAGTGTATCCCACAAAAATTTTTTTTTTTTTATTTCATTTAAATAGTGTATCCCACAAAAATTTTTTTTTTTTTTATTTCATTTAAATAGTGTATCCCACAAACAATTTTCTCTACATTGTTTTTTTTATTCATCAAAAATTAGTAAACCTGTTCCTCATTTTTATTTCTTCAAATTTCAATGATGTTCCCTGGTTACTGCAGTACAAAGTAAGCTCACCCTCTTGCTAATCAGGGTGATCTGAAAAGGGCTAATGTATCAGGAGACTTTGACTTTTCCTGGTTGACTCTTACACTCGACTGGTACAGAGCTCTGCTGGTGGGGGGGGGGGGGGGGGGGGGGAGTGCTGAGTTCAAGGTGAGATTGTTCTAGCAAGGTCATCTGGTGTAGGCACTGTGTCTGTCAGGGCCTATGGCTAATGCTGAAAATTGATCAGACGCTGCCCTAGAGACTACTGAAGGGTCTAGCTTTTTTAAAATCTGAATCTGGTGGTTTCAAAGTAGGTCTTCTGCCTCATGGATTAAGCCCTGCCCATATGAACAATGATTTTTTTCTAAGATTAAACATAGTGATGTGTGATCCTACAGTTGAGTAACAGTTTTTTTTTTCTTTTTTAAAATTTCGGATATTGAAGAGTAAGCATACTTTAATATATGTAATATCTATTTAGAAAATGAAATGTTTTCTTGTGTTGGACAAACTGATACGAAGCTTTGCAGTTGGCCAACAAGTTTAATTTTACATCAACTAGCATTAGAACTACAAGGAAATTTTTATAATAACAATTTTCTGTTACTTCAATATTACACTATATAGTGCTGAAACTACAAACCTCTAGTGCCTTCATCTCAACAACAGTGTTGTACAGGTAATCCATGGCTCTCATTGCCACCTCCCAGGTTCGACCCATCTGGAATAACAGAGCTGCCTGCCTAGAGAACAGATAGTTACGGAACTCCAGAAGACTGGCGTTGTTCTGCTTCACCTCTTCCCTCAGTTCTAGGTCAAGAGCTTTAGACAGAGAGACTCCAGCCCAACACGTACAAGGCTTCATCAGGTGTGTCAGCCATTTCACAGTATCTGTACAATAGAGGTAATGCATTTATATAAGGTAATACCTGCCAAGTTGTATGGTAGGCCCTTAGGACTGTTGTCATGATGACCCTGACCTGAACCCTGAAGGCCTCTATCCCCAATAGTCTTGCAATCGTCTTGCAGGAGGTTTGGCCTAGGATGCAATAATCTTCATTTCTAAAGGAACATATCGAAACGTATGTTTCATGTAAAAACGCATTAATATATTAATATATATAATATTCATTTTCTGTGTTTTCAAGATTGATTTTTCTAGTTTTTGAAATCTTTGCTCCTATTTTGTGCTCACAATCATAAGTCTGACAATCTTTACCAACTCAAAATGATGCTATAACTAAACTACAGTACTAACATTTCATCAAGCCCTAAAAGTTGATCGGATTCAGGACAAAATCATCAATGGTGACAATCTTTACCAACTCAAAATGATGCTATAACTAAACTACAGTACTAACATTTCATCAAGCCCTAAAAGTTGATCAGATTCAGGACAAAAACATCAATGGTGACAATCTTTACCAACTCAAAATGATGCTATAACTAAACTACAGTACTAACATTTCATCAAGCCCTAAAAGTTGATCGGATTCAGGACAAAATCATCAATGGTGACAATCTTTACCAACTCAAAATGATGCTACAACTAAACTACAGTACTAACATTTCATCAAGCCCTAAAAGTTGATCGGATTCAGAACAAAATCATCAATGGTGACAATCTTTACCAACTCAAAATGATGCTATAACTAAACTACACTACTAACATTTCATCAAGCCCTAAAAGTTGATCGGATTCAGGACAAAATCATCAATGGTGACAATCTTTACCAACTCAAAATGATGCTATAACTAAACTACAGTACTAACATTTCATCAAGCCCTAAAAGTTGATCGGATTCAGGACAAAAACATCAATGGTGACAATCTTTACCAACTCAAAATGATGCTATAACTAAACTACAGTACTAACATTTCATCAAGCCCTAAAAGTTGATCGGATTCAGGACAAAATCATCAATGGTGACAATCTTTACCAACTCAAAATGATGCTATAACTAAACTACAGTACTAACATTTCATCAAGCCCTAACAGTTGATAGGATTCAGGACAAAAACTAAATGGTGACAATCTTTACTAACTCAAAATGATGCTATAACTAAACTACAGTACTAACATTTCATCAAGCACTAACAGTTGATCGGATTCAGGACAAAATCATCAATGGTGACAATCTTTACCAACTCAAAATGATGCTATAACTAAACTACAGTACTAACATTTCATCAAGCCCTAAAAGTTGATCGGATTCAGGACAAAAACATCAATTTTGGAACTAGAAGGTCTAACTACAAATAGTTTTACACAACGCTAAGCTACACCTTGAAAAATGAACAGTAAAACCTGCAGGCTCTAAAAAGTAGAAACCAAGAACATGCCCAATAAACAAGACAAAATAAACTTCTGCTGTTTTAATTTTTATTACAAACAGAAGAGTTCACTCTATAAATTAAAAAAACAAAAAACAAACAGATCTACCCCCACAGCAGACACTCCTCTCATGCATCTCTTCCTAGACCTTATTGCATATCAATTACCTTTTTACCTTTACCTATCCCTTAGTCTGTTGGACCGTTGGGGCGCCAGGCAAGACTTTTTGACCGTCTTGCTCTATTCCTCCCTTTTTTTGCCTTGTTTAGAACGTCTCTCAATAGCAGGCCCGTCCATTCTTTAATGTTGTCCTCCCATCGCTTTTTCTGTCTGCCTCTTCTTCTTTAACCTGGCACTGTTCCCTGAAGGAAGGTCTATGCGAGCCCCGTAGATCTTGTAATGTGGCCATAAGTTTTAAGCTTTCGTCTTTTTACAATAGTTAGCAGGTCATCATGGGCTCCGATCGCTGAGGTAACCCTGTCTCTGATAATTGGTTTGTGATGAGGCCTTTGAATGTGATGCCTAGGATCCTTCTGTAGCATCTCAATTCCATTGCTATGATCCTCCTCTCTAGCTCTGCATTCATCGTCCACGACTCGCAAGCATATAAAAATGTGGCCATGACCAGAGGTTGCATCAGTCTTATCTTATCTTATCTTATATAATACAGACGTTACTTCAAAAAAGAAGATGATTATGTCCTAAGCGTCATGCATTTAGTCATGCATATTAACCAATGACTTAAATTCTGCCAAGTCACTGGTTTTCCTGGCTAGCTCAGGCAACCCATTCCATGCTCTAATAGCACTAGGGAAGAAGGAGTATTTGTACAAATTTGTCCTGGCATATGGGACGAGGAATGTGCCTTTATCTTTGTGTCTTTCAGAGTATTTCATTAAATTTTGTTTTTGTATTTGAAGATTATGGTTCAGTGTTTTATGTATAATTGCTACTTTACTTTTGAGTCTTCTGTCCTGAAGGCTTTCTAAATTTAGTGATTTTACTATAGGTGTTACTCTAGTCAAATGTGAATATTCGTTTGGTATGAATCTCACTGCTCTAGTTTGTGTCTGTTCCAGTTTCTTAATGTTTTCTTGAGTTGAGGGGTCCCAAACGGAGGATACATATTCTATTATTGGCCTAACCAAGGTTAAATAACATTTTAGTTTTATGTTCTTATTTGATTTATAGAAATTTCTTTTAATAAATCCTAATACTTTGTTTGATTTGATCTGATTTTGGTGCCAAGGGCTAAGCCCTTGTCTTTCCATATTATTTTAAGTTTTGAAAGGGCTGCTGTGGACTGTGCTATTCGGGCCAATAGTTCGGGTTTTGTTCCCTCATCTGAGACAATAGCTCCGAGGTATTTGAAGCTGTTAACACTAGTTAACACTAGCTTTTCACCTCCAATACTGATGCCTCTTTTAAAGCCCTGATGGCTATTGGTCATAATTTGTTTTTGTTTGGCATTTATTTGCATGCCATATGCTGCAGAAGTCTAGTTCTTCTTCTGTCCCTGCTAGGCCGTCAATGTCATCTGCGAAACGCAAGTTAGTAATTCTTCTTCCTCCTATGCTAACAGTACCTTCATAGCCCTCGAGGGCATTTTCCATTATCCTTTCAAGGAAGATATTGAAGAGTGTTGGTGAAAGTAGGCAGCCTAGTCTTACTCCAACTGTGGTTTTGAACCAGTCCCCAATATTATTGTTGAAGTGCACCGCACTGGTGGCATCCTTGTAGAGGTTCTGGATAACTTTGATTATGTTTTAATTAATGTTGTACTTTTCCATTGTCGCCCAGAGTGCCCCGTGCCATACTCGATTGAAAGCTTTCGAGCATATCAATTATGTTTTAGTTTTGCCAATACCAAAGAAAACTGACTCTTTTACACAAGTTATACACATAAATTCTAAAGTTTTCTAAGTCAATGTGAATGAACAATAAATTCTTTATTTTACTTTGACAAGTTCTGCCATTAAAGTCTTAGCTAAAATTACATAAATAACTAAAAAAAACATAGTTTTATTCACGTTACCTCCGTTGGCAAAGTTCTCAATGAACTGATCAAATGTTGCGTCCAGCTCATCGTACTGTATCAAGGCGTCTTCCTTAAGTCCCAGCATCTCCAACATGAAGGCCAGCTCTTCCTATGAATATGCATTCAAACAATGTCTTAGAACTTCACAATCCCTTATACATACATGTATTCAAACAAGGTCTTAGAACTTCACAACCCCTTATACATACATGTCTTCAAACAAGGTCTTAGAACTTCACAACCCCTTATACATACATGTATTCAAACAAGGTCTTAGAACTTCACAACCCCTTATACATACATGTCTTCAAACAAGGTCTTAGAACTTCACAATTCCTTATACATACATGTATTCAAACAAGGTCTTAGAACTTCACAACCCCTTATACATACATGTATTCAAACAAGGTCTTAGAACTTCACAACCCCTTATACATACATGTCTTCAAACAAGGTCTTAGAACTTCACAATTCCTTATACATACATGTATTCAAACAAGGTCTTAGAACTTCACAATCCCTTATACATACATGTCTTCAAACAAGGTCTTAGAACTTCACAATCCCTTATACATACATGTCTTCAAACAAGGTCTTAGAACTTCACAATTCCTTATACATACATGTCTTCAAACAATGTCTTAGAACTTCACAATTCCTTATACATACATGTCTTCAAACAATGTCTTAGAACTTCACAATTCCTTATACATACATGTCTTCAAACAATGTCTTAGAACTTCACATTCCCTTATACATACATGTCTTCAAACAAGGTCTTAGAACTTCACAATTCCTTATACATACATGTCTTCAAACAATGTCTTAGAACTTCACATTCCCTTATACATACATGTCTTCAAACAAGGTCTTAGAACTTCACAACCCCTTATACATACATGTATTCAAACAAGGTCTTAGAACTTCACAATCACTAATACAATACTTCATGAAATTGACTTCAGGTGTTCTTTTTTTTTTAAGGAAATAAAAGTAACTTTTAAACCAAGATTATTTCATAAAATAAACACAGAAAAGACATATCTATAAAATTATACTAAGGAGGGAGGATACCTGGCAAATAAAATAAGAAAAATAGTTCCACCCTGGTTCGTTACGTTTCTCTCGACGACTTCGCATATTTTCCTCATACTTATTTAAGTGTCTGTTAAAAGCCTGAAGTAGTAAGCTGCGTAGCCTTTGAAAAAGTTGTGACCAGGATTCCGATGATTTAGAATCAAGCTTGTTGGGCTCAATTAGTGTAATACACCTGAAATAAGATTCACTAGGTGAGTGATTTCATTATTCTTCCTTCAAAATTAGAATCTGTTTTTAAAAAAAAAAAGTGTTTTAATAATCTAACTAAAATCGACAGACCTCTCTGGGTATTTGCTGCAAAAATCGCTTTTGACTTTATCGATGACCGATGTTCTTGCTAAAAGTTTAGCCTTGACTTTGCTCTCTTCATTGGTGACAACCACAATCAGCCAATCAGGAATGTTTCGGGTTCGGAGTGCACCTAGCCATTCGTTTATATCATCACGTACACTTTGTTTGTAAGTGTCTAGATCCTGGCATTGAGTGTACAGATAAGATTCAAAATTTAAAAAAAAATAAAAAAAAATTTATTAATAAGAGCAACTAAAACTAAAAAAAAAGCTTGACTATTATTAATAAATAAAACAAGAAAAACATTTTTAAAACAACTTTAAAAAAAAAAAAAAACTTATATTAAGTGTAATTGTATCCAGTTTGGATCAGTCATGTAATTATATACATGATCGACCTAGACATAATCAATCTCTGTGATTTGTACCCATTGTTTTGTTTAGCTTTCTCCAGGGCGCTATCATCCTATCACTTGTCGGGACCAGTTGGGAAAGGGGGAGAGAAGAAGGGAAAGGGGGGGGGGGTATCTTTGTGAATGTTTACATGATCGTTTTTTTTTTTAATGCATAAAAAAAGTTCAACATATACCATCACATCTGCCAAGTATGATTTCTTTCCCTTGTTTAAGATACCACATGAAACCCTGGTAAGCATCAGCTTAAGAAATGAATGACCTCTACATTATTTCCCCTAAGATCACAAGGTTTGAAAGGGTTAACTTTAAACTTTTTTTTCATTATATGTCTAAATATATATCTATGTAATTAATACTATTATTATACTATATTTCAATTATGATACTTACGCAGTCTGTCCAGTAAATGTGAAAATAGGGTCGGCTGACTAGAGTTTTCTCCTCTTCATCTGGCAAAATGTCAGCATCATAAGGCACAAAACTAGCGTCAAGGTTGACTGCCCTCGGTGGCCGACCATATGACCTGCATTTAAACCATATTCCAATGAGCTATACAGTAGTGTTACTAAAGCAAAAGTAAATATTTAGACAAAGACATTTTGACAAAACCAGACCCAATTACGAGGAAATCTAGATTCGAAAATGTTTGGATATCACGGGATTTCTATTAGATTATAAATGAGTGGATACTTAAGTGCCCAGACTTCGAAAATGCTAGCGTCTATTTCTACAAAAGAAGACAGTTAAAAATGCAATTTTCTGCAAAGCTAATTCTAACAAACAAAACAAGGTGACTTGCAGGTCATGCTCTTGAAACAGTTTTCTATTTTGAAGCCCGCCGCCCAGACCTTTATAAGAATTTCAGTAAGACCAACGTTACTTGAATCAAATGATTTTGAATGGTAAGTAGATTATCATTTTTCTTAGAAGTTTGGAGATGCTGAATCATCTGAAAATGAACCTTGTAAAAATAAAGGAAAGAAAGGGGGTGGGGGTGGGTAGTGTAATCAAGAATAAAACTAGAATATTTCATTGGCTTTCGGATGATTAAAACAGGTGTCACGTATTACGAATTGAATTCTACTTTTAAATGGCTTGCCTAGGGGAACGTGACAATAGAATAACAGTTGTGTCACTTATAAGAAGTCTGAATTTAATCAAAGACTTACAATGAATAACAAAAAAAAAATGACACAAGAAATCGGAAGGTAAACTATCAACTTAATGTTTAATCAAATATAAAGTTACAAGAAAGAAAAATAAACATTTACTCAATACAGAATTGATGTGTTGACCAAAACCCTTTTACAAAAATGGCATGTAAAAATATTACAATACAAGAGTTTGAAAATGTAATTACAAATACAAGCAAGCAAGGCCTTAAAAAAAATATTAACTTACACGATAAATGGTATACCACGCACGGGTCACGCAATGTCTCCGCTATTCTGTCTCACGGCTGTCTCCGTATGTCTGTCTGTCAACGTCACGCGGGCGGTCTTTATATAATATACCGCGCGTCGATTTCAAGACAAATCTAGGAATTTCTCGAAACAAATACGTCATCAATTTCCCAGATCTAGAACGCTCTTCAAAGAGACAGAAAAAAAAACACCCTCCTTTCAACCAGAGGTACACACACAGGTCAAGGACCGGTCACTGTCTGTGTGGCTTGACGAATAAAAAAAAACTTATTACACAAGGGGCAGACAACCTCCCCGTCTCTCGACCGCAACAGGTCAAAGAAAGAAAAAAACAACGCCTAGATACGTAACACCTCCCCCCTAAAAATAAAAAGTTTACATTTCCACGAAATGGAAATCTTTTTAGAATTACAAAGAATATTTACATTACAGAATGTATTTATCATGATATATATATAAAAAAATATACATCAAAATACTTTTTACACTCTAGATAAGGCATCGGCGATAACATTTTCGCTGCCTTTTATGTGTTTAAGATCTAGGTTGTACTCTTGTAAAAATAAACTCCACCTGAGAAGTCGTTGGTTCTTGCCAGACATTTTGTGGATAAATGTAAGGGGATTGTGGTCAGTAAATACAACCAGTGGCCATCTGGACCCACTGATATAAAAATCAAAGTGTTGTATAGAAAGAATCAACCCAAGACATTCTTTTTCCATAGTAGAATAATTTCTTTGATGTCTATTAAATTTCTTGGAAAAGAAACAAATAGGATGCTCTACTTGGAAATTATCTTCTTGGTAAAGGACTGACCCAACACCTGTGTCACTGGCGTCAATAGCTAACCTAAAAGGTTTTCCGAAGTCAGGAGCCATCAAAATGGGGGAGCTAGATAATATCTGCTTAATTTGGTTAAAGGCTTTCTGACATTCATCCGTCCAAGTAAATCGGACGTTCTTTCTCAGGAGGTTTGTTAAAGGACTGGCAATGACAGCAAAATTTTCGCAAAATTTTCTATAATATCCAGACATTCCCAAAAATCTTCGGAGTTGTTTCCGATCAGCAGGGATAGGGAAAGCTTGGATAGCTTCTACTTTGGCCATTACAGGTTTCACCTGGCCTTGTCCTACAATATGGCCTAAGTATTGGATGGAAGCCTGGCAAAAATCACTCTTACTCAGGTTTACAGTAATTTTTGCATGTAAAAGTTTAGTAAAAAGACAATGCAGTTGTTTACAATGGCTAGAAAAATCTTGGCTAAAAATTACTACATCATCTATGTATGCGTGGCAATTCTCCATGTCAGCAAGCAGGGCATTTATCATTCTCTGGAAAGTGGCAGGAGCATTCTTCATGCCAAATGGCATCACTTTGTATTGGTACAGACCATCAGGGGTGACAAAGGCGGAGATTTCCTTTGCCCTATCAGTCAGGGGAACCTGCCAATAACCTGAAAGTAGGTCTATTTTGGTGATGTACTTAGCATCACCAATACGATCTATGAGATCGTCTATCCTAGGGATAGGAAACGAATCGGTCTTTGTGACAGCATTTACCTTACGGTAGTCTGTACAAAAACGATAAGTCTTGTCCTGTTTAGGTATCAAGACACATGGGGAGCTCCAGCTACTGGAACTTGGTTCAATGAGGTCATTTTCAAGCATATACTTGATTTCTGACCTAAGTATGGCAAGTTTTTCAGGGTTAACCCTGTAAGGATGCTGCTTGACTGGAGTAGCCTCGCCAACATCTACATCATGCATTATAACATTAGTCTGTTTTGGTACATCAGAAAAAATGTCATTAAATTCATTAATGAGCTTCATGATAACTGGCCTTTCTGTCGAAGACAGATGAGACAGTTTTACATCCAAATTCTGTAATACAAAAGAATTAGGTATTTTGTATTGTCCAAATTTCTCCTTTACAATATCATCATCAATAGGAGAAACATGGCTATTTGAACAACTTTTGACTGTATTTAAAACACAATTACTCTTCTCTGAGTGATCTGGCCGAGATACATAAGGCTTCAGCATGTTTATATGACATAACTGAGTCTTTTTCCTACGGTCAGGGGTTTTGATTGTATAATTGAGGTCACTAATTTTGGTCTCAATTTCATAGGGACCAAAATATCTGGCTTGCAAGGGTTGACCTGGTATGGGCAAAAATACAAGCACCTTATCCCCGGGAGAAAATTCTCTAACACGGGCCTTTCTATCATACCAGCGTTTCATGCTGGATTGGGTGTTTTGTAAGTTATTTTTGGCCAGAACACAAGCATCATAAAGTCTAGTTTTAAACTTACTTACATAGTCTAAAAGTCCTTCAGTGGCTGTTGGTGACAACAAAGTCTCTTTTATACATTTCAAGGGACCGCGCACCGAATGGCCAAAGACTAAGTCAAAAGGGCTGAATCCCAACGATTCCTGGACGGATTCACGGGTTGCAAACAGCAGCATGTGGATTCCTTCGTCCCAGTCTTTTTCGTGCTCAAAGCAATAGGTTCGGATCATGTTCTTGAGAGTCTGATGGAATCGCTCAAGAGCGCCTTGCGACTCGGCATGATACGCACTCGACATGCAGTGTTTGATGCCCAACTGAGTCATGACTTGCTTGAAAAGATTGGCCGTGAAATTCGTTCCTTGGTCCGATTGGATGGATTTTGGTAGACCAAATAGAGTAAAGAACTTGATTAAGGCCTTTACAATGTTCGATGCTTTTATGTTCCTTAGAGGAATAGCTTCAGGAAAACGAGTTGAAGCACACATAAGGGTCAACAGGTATTGGTTGCCAGCTTTTGTCCTTGGGAGCGGACCAACACAGTCAATAAGTACTCTGCTGAAAGGTTCTTCAAAGGCTGGAATCGGCTTCAGAGGAGCAACAGGGATCTTTTGATTTGGCTTGCCAACCATCTGACAGGCATGACAGGATCGGCAGTACTGGATGACATCTTTCTTCAAACGTGGCCAGAAGAAGTGTGACATAATCTTGTGGTATGTCTTGTGGATGCCGAGATGACCTGACATTGGTGTGTCATGAGCCAGATTCATGATGTACGCTCGGTATCTTTCTGGTAACACGATTTGATGGCATATTCTCCATTCTTCTTCGTTGGATGCGCCTGGAGGTTTCCATTTCCTGAAGAGCATATCATCTTGGATGTAGTAGCACGTTGATGCTAGCTCTGCCTCTTGTGATGTCATTGCGGTTTCTCGGAGTTTGGCGAGCTCTGGATCCTTCTTTTGGTCCTCAATCAACTGTTTTCGAGTTGATGCCGGCTTTTCAGAATTTGGCGTTGGTTCTTCTTCAAGAGAAGCAAAGAATGTGGTGCTCAAGTCCACATCATCTTGGTTACTGTTGGCTTTGATAACGTTCTCTTCTTGAGATGCTTTCAACCTCATTGCCCTTGTTACTGCACACGCTGGATATAACTCTAGGTCTTCCTCGGGTGTGGCAGATAAGTCGGGTGTTTGAGTGACGATGGGTTCGGCTATCACCTTTCCACCTGCTAAGTCATTGCCTAACAGCAACGAGATGCCTTCCAATGGTAATGTTGGTCGGACACCTACAACAACCGGTCCAGTAATGAGATTTGACTTTATGTCGATTAGATGTAGAGGCACATCTATACATCCAAGCTCTACGCCTCGTAACAGGATGCTCTTCCCAGTCGATGATGATTTAGACAAGGGCAAGATACCCTCTAAAAGTAACGATTGTGAGGCACCTGTGTCTCTCAAAATGGTGATAGGTCGTAGACTTGTAGAATCACCGGGTAGTGATACAAATCCTTCCGAAATGAAAGGCTTAAAATCCTCTAATAAAACATCAATTTTGGTTGATGCAGACTGGACTTGGGTCGAACTCTCGCTGGAGTCATTGACATCTCTAGGAGACGCAGTGGAGAAACTCTTTCTTGAGTCAGTAGAACATCTTGTGGATGTATTTGGAGAACTCTTGATGGAGTCATTGGAACATCGGGGTGATGTCTTATGGGAACTCTGGATAGAGTCATGGGAACATCGGGATGATGTATTATGGGAACTCTGGATAGAGTCATTGGAACATCGGGGTGATGTCTTATGGGAACTCTGGATAGAGTCATGGGAACATCGGGATGATGTATTCTGGGAACTCTGGATAGAGTCATTGGAACATCGGCTTGATGTATTTGAAAAACTCTTGTTTGAGTCATTGGAACATCGGCTTGATGTATTTGAAAAACTCTTGTTTGAGTCATTGGAACATCGGCTTGATGTATTTGAAAAACTCTTGGTTGAGTCATTGGAACATCGTAAAGATGAATTTGAAGAACTCGCTGTTGAGTCATTTGAACACCGTGGAGACATTTTCGGAGAGTCTTGTACAGTCAATACATTTGAAACAGGTGGTGTCGAGGTATTCTTGATATGACTTGATGATGAGGGAATAGACCTCGACGACCACTGTACTGTGCAAGCGCTGACTTTTGAAGGAGCTTTTTCGTTTCTCTTCCTCAATTTCCAACAATCGTCAACTTTATGGCCTTCTCGTTTGCAGTAGGAACAAGTAGCTTTACTTGTAGTAGGTTTTCTGTCATTTGTACTGCTGTTCTTGATGGAGTTGCTAGCAGTGGACTCAGGCTGTTTGACTTGTTTTGGCTTGACATCCGTCGTATACTTGGCAAATTGATGTGATATTATATAATCGTCTGCCAACACTGCAGCCTTGTGCACATCTTCCTCGCCACGATCAGCTATATGCGTACGGACGTCCAGCCGCACACAACTCTTGAACTCTTCCATCAGCATTAGGTTCTTGAATTTGGCAAAGTCGGTGCCGATTTCCCTGGAAGTGAGCCATTTCTCAAAGCGTCGCTCCTTTTCCCGCAGGAATTCTACATGGGTTTGGCCATCCGATTTGCGACAATCCCTGAACTGCTTTCGGTAAGCTTCCGGAACAAGTTCATATGCCTTAAGAATTAAGGCCTTAACAACATTATAATCTTTTTGTTGTTCAATGGTCAAAGAACAAAATACCTCTGCAGCTCTACCAGTCAAAACTGTTTGCAGCAAAGTGGGCCACAAAGTTTCAGGTACATTAAAATTTTTCACAGAAAGTTCAAATTGTGGAAAATAATTGTCAATTGTGGCTTCATTAAAGCGTGGAATTATTTTCAAAAATTTTGTTGCTTCAGCAGTATGACTGGCAGGGGAAGAATCTGGTCTTACATTAGCCGCTAACTCTAATTTTTTTAACTCTATTTGTAATTTCATTTCTATTTCTTTCTGCTCTCTAGCCGCTGCAAGCTCTAATTCTTTTTGTTTAATTTCCTTCTGGGCTTCTATTTCCATTTGTTTTAATTTTATCTGAAGTTCTAAATCTGATTTACCCTCATCGGGTCTAAGGGTTTCTAAAAGGTCTTCAGAAAACACTTCCTCGTCTACATAATGGATTACAATGTTATCTCTGATTTCTTGTTTAAGGGCATTTGATTTTATTTTTAACCCTAAATGTTTAGAAATAAGGACCAGTTCCTTCCTAGTAAAAGCATCAAGCTCTTCCACAGAGGGATTTGCAAGAAAAACCTGAATATCCATGACTAACTAGCAAACTATCAAGCAAAAATATGTATACAATGTAAATATACAGTACAAAATCAGTACAACAAAAAAAACCTTAAGAGAGTTTGGTCAATACTATTGATACTTTACTTCCGACTCTTTGACACAAAAAAATTTTTTTGTTAAAGTCAACTTCGCCTTTACAAAATTACTCAAGTAAGACGAAAATAGGTTCAGAAAAATATCCGGGACGAAAGCCCTCAAACTTCTTTTGTCACGTATTACGAATTGAATTCTACTTTTAAATGGCTTGCCTAGGGGAACGTGACAATAGAATAACAGTTGTGTCACTTATAAGAAGTCTGAATTTAATCAAAGACTTACAATGAATAACAAAAAAAAAATGACACAAGAAATCGGAAGGTAAACTATCAACTTAATGTTTAATCAAATATAAAGTTACAAGAAAGAAAAATAAACATTTACTCAATACAGAATTGATGTGTTGACCAAAACCCTTTTACAAAAATGGCATGTAAAAATATTACAATACAAGAGTTTGAAAATGTAATTACAAATACAAGCAAGCAAGGCCTTAAAAAAAATATTAACTTACACGATAAATGGTATACCACGCACGGGTCACGCAATGTCTCCGCTATTCTGTCTCACGGCTGTCTCCGTATGTCTGTCTGTCAACGTCACGCGGGCGGTCTTTATATAATATACCGCGCGTCGATTTCAAGACAAATCTAGGAATTTCTCGAAACAAATACGTCATCAATTTCCCAGATCTAGAACGCTCTTCAAAGAGACAGAAAAAAAAACACCCTCCTTTCAACCAGAGGTACACACACAGGTCAAGGACCGGTCACTGTCTGTGTGGCTTGACGAATAAAAAAAAACTTATTACACAAGGGGCAGACAACCTCCCCGTCTCTCGACCGCAACAGGTCAAAGAAAGAAAAAAACAACGCCTAGATACGTAACACAGGATAATCATATAAACTAGAGACATTACTTCAAAAAAGAAGATAATAATGTCCTAAACATTTCATGATTCTATCTGGTCAATCAGTGACTTAACTCTTTCTCTCCGTAATTATTTACCACCTTCTGGTGGAATCAATGCTGGTATCGTCAGTTAGGAGAGAAAGAGTTAAACTCTAAGTTGTTGGTTCTCCTGGCTGAGTTCAGGCAAACAATTCCATTCTCTAATGGCACAAGGGAAGGAGTACTTGCACAAATTTGTCCTAGCATATGGAATAAGAAATGTGCCCCTAGATAAAGACAAACTGGAAACACCTATACAACAGGTGAAAAAAAAAAGTTTGAACAATACTTTTCTCTTACCTCCTCCATTCACAGGATTCTTTAGGTAACCCATGCGAGACGAGCTGGTTCAAAGACGAAAACAGCATTTTGTTTCCATGACCTATGCATAAATAGCACACTGCTTTATACCTTACAATTTACAGATACATCTTCAGACAAGACTAGTTTTTATGCACTATGTAGTTTTTTGTGTGTGTCTTGCTAATAGAACATAGATCAACAAGTTTATGTTCTGTTAAAAGAAATGGTCTAGAAGTATTGGTAAAAAATTAAGAAATCATCTACAGATCTATGGACAGTTGCGGTGCTAAATATTTAAGTATGAAAACTCTGAATATAGTCAGTAATGAGATATTAATTTATAATTAGCATTAGACGTTTTACATTACTCTACGCATTATTATTAACTATATCTCCAAACCTCCAGCAGGCTGGGGATGGCAGTGGGCAAGGTATGAACCCAAGACCATAGAGACACTGGACAACAATCAAGCATGCATATTGCAAGACCAAGCAGCTTTGTTGTGGGGGATGTGCTATGTTGTTGGATGGTGCTGGGTTCAAACCCTGCCTGCCGCCATTCCCCACTGTCCTGCGGGAGGTTTGGGCTTGGATGTAATAATCTTCAAGTGTGAACTGAAGGAACATCTGAAACATGTGCAACAAAACAAAACAAACTTAAACTTACAGGTAACAATTGGCTTTGCTTCGTTCATCTTTCAAATCTTTGATATTCTCATTTACATCATCTTTATGATCAGTCATTAACTTTTAATCATTAGAATCATAGGCTCTCTAGCATTTAGATCTTAGTGTGATTACATGATCTAGAAAAATAGAATCTATAAATTAAAATAATATAAATTTAAACTAACTTTTTAAAGTTATAGGCATCTAGTCAATTTTTCTAGATCTAGACTAGAGTCTAGGACTAGATTGAGATTTAATCTAGAGATCTAGACTAGTTTAGTAGTTAGGACAGTCTAAATTGAATCTAGATAGATATAGTCTAGATCTAGAATAGACTACTAGGTCATTAGACTAAGACTAATGATAAGTTTAATAGTTACTTAGATACACTAGTTTAGTAGTTACAGTTAACTTATTTTAGCTAGGAAGTGCGGAAGAAAATAGGACAGATAATTTAGAGATCGCGTTTTAGATGCACTTGGAAATTCATTACACTTTTGAATGAAATGTGACAATTTTGAAAATTGTGTTATCGATTACTTAAAACAATGGCCTAATTAAGGGGAGGTATCCCTGAAAATCTTATTTTTGTTATTTGTAAAGCTAGGCCTTTGAAATTTGTTATGGTAATATATAATGATATTCTAAAATAAATAATGCTAAAAAAAGTTTTTTTTAATGATGGTTGCCATGGTAATGGTGGCCATATTGTTTATTGTTTACAAATTAAAACTCTGAATTTTGTAAAAACTATTGATCAGAAATACATGAAATTGAATTAAAAGATAAGAAAAAAGGATCCTCTAAATTGATAAAACGTCAGAATTTAAAATTTAAGTATGTTAAATTGTTTACAAATTTTTGGATTTTTAGTATATTTTAGACCTAAAAAACAGGATAAATATTAATTAAAATTACTTTAAAAAAAAAAGTAAATAAAATATTTTTAAAAAAATTATTGTACGAGTAAAGTAAATGATGTCCTTAAGAAGTGTTTCAAATTTCATCAAAATCTATCAAGTAGTTTAGGAGAAATTCCTAGTAAGGCATAATGACATAAGCAAAAACTAACAGTATGAGAAAAATGAGTTTAAAGTATACATTTTATTAAGATTCTGTCTCATAGCCCTTACAAAAACATTTAAAAAACATATTTCAGACACAGATTTAAGCAATAAAAATGATTGTAAAGTAAAGAAAAATGATTGATCTACTTAATTATGTTATTAGTTAAAAATCAATATCCTAGACCTAAAACTCGATTTTCTCTAGGGATACCTCCCCTTAATGCTTAATGAGGATTTTTTTAAAAGTCAGTTAAGTTTTTTTTTACTTATAATGAAAATATCCCTATTGAGGCTATTCTGTTTTCACCAATACAGAAGTAAGGATAGAGAACAAAGGTTTGTTGTTGTTTTTTCATAATAGATATCATACCTGGCCATAATTCTACCAAAGTTTTATTGCTGTACATCTTATGTGGCGCTTACAAAGTGGAAAATGCCATTTAACAAAGAAAATAATGGCCATGGACAGTTTGGTAATAGTTTTAGTGTACTAAACATGTATGCACAAATTTTAAAATGCATTTGAAAAAAAAATTTTCCAGACTATTTTGATCCCACTTTTAAATATTTTATTTTCTGCCATAACAACGCAGCCATTTTATCCACACCTCTCTGGAAATTTCTTGAAGCTCAAGACACAATAATTTAAGTTTAATTCCTTCAATATTTACATTCTAAACAAGTAAAGTTCATAAATATTAATGATAGCTTTTTGAGCTAGAAATGTACTACTAATACTAGATCTAGATCTACAATTAAATTTCTTATTTCATAAGTAGATCTATCATCTATGAAACTCAATTCCAACTTTTTAACTTTTGACCTGGGGGTGTGTCTTATCCAGCTAGCCAGCGACAAGCAAGCTCTCATGATGTCTCATCTTACTTCAATCAATGACCAATGTTAACTCAAAAACGCCACCAAAAAAAATCATAACTCTAACTGTTGATCATAGTCATAAATTATACTATGAATTTATACATCAATGGAAAAATCAGTTAAAAGTACTTAAGTTAAATGATGTACTAACAAAAAAATGTTTTTTCAAAGATAATTTTTTTTTATTTCACCTCCCTACTTATTAATTTAAATTAAAGTTCAACTCAAAGTTTGCTAAATTGCTACTCAATATTGACTAGTAAGACAATTACTATAGACTATAGTCGTCGAACTATAGTGTCTTCTTTAGTCTATAGGACTATTATCATATTATGATCATTATTAATTATTACTATTATAATAGTATTAGTATTACCATTTATTTTTTAATGAATACATAGACATTGACATTAATGATAATGATGACATATATGATGTAGTCTGTAGATCTACTAAAATTAAAACGTTGTTGTTTTGTTTTCTAGTAGATCTAGATCTTGATTCTATTCTAACCCAGAACATAGATCTAGTCTAATAAATGTTTACATCGAAAAAAAATGAAAACAAAATTTTTGAGGTGGAGAAATCGGAAGCTCAGGCTGTAAACAGAATTTTGTTACTTTAGTACTTTCAACTTTATAAGGTCACAATAATCGATAAAGAACTGTGCGCTGTTACAGCCATGGTCACAACCTATATATATATATACAGATACCGATACCCGTGCTACGCTACTAATATAGAATATTTTTTGTTTGTTTTATAGCTGATGAAGGCCTCGTGGCCCAAACGTCCTTTGTTTTACTTGGTCCGGCAGGGTTACATATATGCATGTTTTTCGTATTTAATATAGAGTAAGGTGTAAGCACAAACACTTCTGAGGCTCGTACCTCAAGGAACAGTCTTGGGTCCACTACTATTTTTAATTTACATAAATTATTTACCAAATTGCATTAGTTCAGGAACAAAAGTCAGATTATTTACAGACGATTGCATAATATATAGAACAATAAAAACAATACAAGACAGATATTTTACAAAGAGAATCAGATGAATTACATTTCTTCTTCTTCGTTCTCATTGTTATGTTGGAGTGTTCAGATGAGTAGACCAATACATGAGATGAAATGCGCAGTGGTTTCCAGATCAGGGAGCTCTCCATATAGTTTCCTTTCTAGTGGGGTGATTTGGGGCCAATGTCTTATACGGGCCTCTTGGTATAGAGAGCAGTTTTGGAGGACGTGGTCTGTATTCTCTGGTGATTCTCCACATGGGCAGATTTCACTGGTTCCAATTTTGAGCTTCCGGTACATGTGTTGTCGCATTCTGTTGTGTCCAGTCCTGAGTCGAAAGATTAGACGTTGGTCTTGTCGGGATAGCTTATAGTAAGCGTCATCTTTCTTGTGATTTGGATGAGAGCTCGTCCATTTCTCATTTATTTTATTTACTATTAATTTCTTCAATTCTTCTGGATAGAGTGCAGAGTTTATTAGTGTGTTAGTTCTCCCACTATTGGCGAGTGTGTCAGCCTTCTCATTTCCTTCTAGTTCTATATGAGCTGGGATCCATTGAATTACAGTTTTTTTGCTGATGTTGTTGAGCTTTATAAGTGCTGTTTTGAGGTTATTAATATATGAGGAATCAGAGTTTTGCAGGCTTTGGAGGGTTGTTTTTGCATCGGGAACAATAACAATAAACAAAACAAGACACAGATATTTTACAAAGAGAATTAGATGAATTACAGAAATGGGAATCAAATTGGAGCATGTCTTTCCACCCAGAAAAATGTCAGTTGTTAAGAGTAACAAAAAAACTAAAACAAATTAATTCCACTTATCTTATTCATGGCAAACCAGTAACACAGACTAAAAACGCAAAATACCTAGGTGTTATAATAAATGAAAAACTGTCATGGAATCCACATATTGATGACACTATTAAAAAAATCAAACAAAGCATTAGGGTTTATTAAAAGAAATTTCTATAAATCAAATAAGAACATAAAACTAAAATGTTTTTTAACCTTGGTTAGGCCAATAATAGAATATGCATCCACCGTTTGGGACCCCTCAACTCAAGAAAACATAAAGAAACTGGAACAAACACAAAATAGAGCAGTGAGATTCATAACAAACGAATATTCACATTTGACTAAAGTAACACCATTAGTAAAATCACTAAATTTAGGAAGCCTTCAGGACAGAAGACTCAAAAGTAAAGTAGCAATTATACATAAAACACCGAACCATAATCTTCAAATACAAAAACAAAATCTAATAAAATACTCTGAAAGACACAAAAATAAAGGCACATTCCTCGTCCCATATGCTAGGACAAATTTGTACAAATACTCCTTCTTCCCTAGTGCTATTAGAGCATGGTCATGCATATTAACCAATGACTTAAATTCTGCCAAGTCACTGGTTTTCCTGGCTAGCTCAGACAACCCATTCTTTTACGATATATACATAACAGCTTATATAAAAATTATAATAATGTCCCCGCAATACAGAAACTTTTTAGACCGTAAATTACAGAGTTACTGATAAATCAATCATTGAAGCGTTGCTCTTAACAAGGAAAAAAAACATCCCTATGCGCAACTTAGTCCACGCTTTTCCTTTTTTTTTTTTTAGTATCTATCTAGATCTAGATCTCGAGACGCATCTTATAGGCCTATTTTAGAATAACCCACCTCTAAAAACAGTATTTTACCCCTTTGCCCCCCTCCCCCCCCAAAAAAAAAAAAAAAACAACACACACACACACACACTTTTATGCCCTTATATATTCATTGTCACAACTGCACTGTTGTGGAAATAGACTCACTTCCAGGAGAAACTGCAGAGTTGTGGAAGTAGATTCACTTTCAGGAGAAACTGCAGAGTTGTGAAAATAGACTCACTTTTAGGAGAAATTGCAGAGTTGTGGAAATAGACTCACTTCCATGAGAAACTGTAGAGTTGTAGACTCACTTTCAGGAGAAACTGCAGAGTTGTGGAAATAGACTCACTTTCAGGAGAAACTGCAGAGTTGTGGAAATAGACTCACTTCCAGGAGAAACTGCAGAGTTGTGGAAACAGACTAACTTCCAGGAGAAACTGCTAAGTTGTGAAAATAGACTCACTTCCAAGAGAAACTGCAGAGTTGTGGAAATAGACTCACTTCCAGGAAAAAACTGCAGAGTTGTGAAAATAGACTCACTTCCAGGAGAAACTGTAGAGTTGTGGAAGTAGACTCACTTCCAGGAGAAACTGTATAGTTGTAGAAGTAGACTCACTTCCAGGAGAAACTGCAGAGTTGTGTAAATAGACTCACTTTCAGGAGAAACTGCAGAGTTGTGGAAATAGACTCACTTTCAGGAGAAACTGCAGAGTTGTGGAAATAGACTCACTTCCAGGAGAAACTGCAGAGTTGTGGAAACAGACTAACTTCCAGGAGAAACTGCAAAGTTGTGAAAACAGACTAACTTCCAGGAGAAACTGCAAAGTTGTGAAAATAGACTCACTTCCAAGAGAAACTGCAGAGTTGTGGAAATAGACTCACTTCCAGGAAAAAACTGCAGAGTTGTGAAAATAGACTCACTTCCAGGAGAAACTGCAGAGTTGTGGAAGTAGACTCACTTCCAGGAGAAACTGTATAGTTGTAGAAGTAGACTCACTTCCAGGAGAAACTGCAGAGTTGTGTAAATAGACTCACTTTCAGGAGAAACTGCAGAGTTGTGGAAATAGACTCACTTTCAGGAGAAACTGCAGAGTTGTGGAAATAGACTCACTTCCAGGAGAAACTGCAGAGTTGTGGAAACAGACTAACTTCCAGGAGAAACTGCAAAGTTGTGAAAACAGACTAACTTCCAGGAGAAACTGCAAAGTTGTGAAAATAGACTCACTTCCAAGAGAAACTGCAGAGTTGTGGAAATAGACTCACTTCCAGGAAAAAACTGCAGAGTTGTGAAAATAGACTCACTTCCAGGAGAAACTGTAGAGTTGTGGAAGTAGACTCACTTCCAGGAGAAACTGTATAGTTGTAGAAGTAGACTCACTTCCAGGAAAAACTGCAGAGTTGTGTAAATAGACTCACTTTCAGGAGAAACTGCAGAGTTGTGGAAATAGACTCACTTCCAGGAGAAACTGCAGAGTTGTGGAAATAGACTCACTTCCAGGAGAAACTGCAGAGTTGTGTAAATAGACTCACTTCCAGGAGAAACTGCAGAGTTGTGGAAATAGACTCACTTCCAGGAGAAACTGCAGAGTTGTGGAAATAGACTCACTTCCAGGAGAAACTGCAGAGTTGTGGAAATAGACTCACTTCCAGGAGAAACTGCAAAGTTGTGGAAATAGACTCACTTCCAGGAGAAACTGCAGAGTTGTGGAAATAGACTCACTTCCAGGAGAAACTGCAGAGTTGTGGAAATAGACTCACTTCCAGGAGAAACTGTATAGTTGTAGAAGTAGACTCACTTCCAGGAGAAACTGCAGAGTTGTGGAAATAGACTCACTTCCAGGAGAAACTGCAGAGTTGTGTAAATAGACTCACTTCCAGGAGAAACTGCAGAGTTGTGGAAATAGACTCACTTCCAGGAGAAACTCCAGAGGCAAGCAGATAACGCGATGGGAAGACAACATAAAGAAAAGGACGGGCCTGTCATTGAAAGACATTCTACCTAAGACAAAAGACATAGTTATGGAGAAAGATTGTCAACAGATCTTATGTGGTGTGCCAACAGTCCAACAGACTAAGGACAAACATTAAAGCAAAGCTCTTTTTTTTTTTTTGTAAAAAAAAAATCGGCACGCATCTCGCTTTCATTATTTTGGTTTACAACTTTACATGCTTCTGAAGATCGTTCAGAATTGAAGATTATATCTTCTTATACCAAACATCCCGTAGGAGGGCGGGGGAGGCAGTGCAAGCGTTCGAACCTGAGATCATCGGGACGACAGCTAGTTATTTCACGAATCAATCATATATTATTTTTCTCACGACAAGCAGTTAATTAATCATCATCATCGACTCATTATTAAACATCATTGACTCATTATTAACCCTTAAAACGCGTGTGGTAGTTTAGCCTCTAAACATCATGCTTGTTATTCCAATTTTTATCCACTCATTGTAAAACAGCTCAGAACTTTAAGGGTTAAGTTTAGGATGCCAAATAACAGAAATAGACCTGGTGATTCATGTATGTTTTGACTGATCGAATCAGTTGGAGTCAAGAATAGTATAAATAAAAAAATTTTGCCTTCTACGTAATTGGTTTCTGGCTAATCCCTGGGATTGATTGAACTGTGATGAACTTGGACTGACTTGTTGACAAGGGTCTCCGAAAGATTCTTTACTTGTAGGCTTAATGCCACTACAGAACTTGTTTCCTTATGACGTAGTTAGTAATAGAAGGTTTGAAGCTTACTGGCCTTAGTATGCCCATCGGAATGTCGTCACAATCTTATCTTATCTTATCTTATATAAAAAAGACGTTAATTCAAAAAAGAAGATGATTACGTCCTACGCGTCATGCATTTAGTCATGCATATTAACCAATGACTTAAATTCTGCCAAGTCACTGGTTTTTCTGGCTAGCTCAGGCAACCCATTCCATGCTCTAATAGCACTAGGGAAGAAGGAGTATTTGTACAAATTTGTCCTAGCATATGGGACGAGGAATGTGCCTTTATTTTTGTGTCTTTCAGAGTATTTTATTAGATTTTGTTTTTGTATTTAAAGATTATGGTTCAGTGTTTTATGTATAATTGCTACTTTACTTTTGAGTCTTCTGTCCTGAAGGCTTCCTAAATTTAGTGATTTTACTAAAGGTGTTACTCTAGTCAAATGTGAATATTCGTTTGTTCTGAATCTCACTGCTCTATTTTGTGTTTGTTCCAGTTTCTTAATGTTTTCTTGAGTTGAGGGGTCCCAAACGGTGGATGCATATTCTATTATTGGCCTAACCAAGGTTAAATAACATTTTAGTTTTATATTCTTATTTGATTTATAGAAATTTCTTTTAATAAACCCTAATGCTTTGTTTGATTTTTTTAATAGTTTCATCAATATGTGGATTCCATGACAGTTTTTCATTTATTATAACACCTAGGTATTTTGCGTTTTTAGTCTGTGTTACTGGTTTGCCATGAATAAGATAAGTGGAATTAATTTGTTTTAGTTTTTTTGTTACTCTTAACAACTGACATTTTTCTGGGTGGAAAGACATGCTCCAATTTGATTCCCGTTTCTGTAATTCATCTAATTCTCTTTGTAAAATGTCTGTGTCTTGTTTTGTTTTTATTGTTCTATATATTATGCAATCGTCTGCAAATAATATGACTTTTGTTCCTGAACTAATGCAATTTGGTAAATCATTTATGTAAATTAAAAATAGTAGTGGACCCAAGACTGTTCCTTGGGGTACACCTGAGTTTACTGTTATTGGTGTTGATTTAGAGCCATTTATTATTACAGTTTGTTCTCTCCCTATCAGAAAATCTTTAATCCACTGATGCAGTGGACCATTAATGACGAAATATTTTAATTTTTTAATCAAACTATGGTGGTGAACTTTGTCAAAAGCCTTGGAAAAATCTAGTAAGATAGCATCTATTTGTTCATTATTATCTAAACCTTTTGAAAAATCATCAATTAGTCCTATTAGTTGTGTTTCACATGATCTATATTTCCTAAAGCCATGTTGGTATGGGGTGAGGACATTATGTTTGTCTAAGCGGTTTATGATGTTGCTACATATTATGTGTTCTAGTATTTTACATGTGATGCTGGTAAGTGATACTGGTCTGTAGTTTCCTGGGTCAAATTTTTCTCCTTTTTTAAATAGGGGGGTGACATTAGCTTCTTTCCAGTCCTTCGGTACTCTGCCCTGGTTAAGCGATGCCTGAAAGAGTATTTTGAACACTGGGGCTAGCTCATTGCTTAGTTCTTTGAGTAATCTAGCTTGAATACCATCAGGTCCAGACGCTTTATTTGGTTTGGTGTTGGCTAATAGTTTTTTAATTCCATTTTCTTGTACTACTAAATCTTCTATGTTGTCTATTTGGTTCAAATTAAGAAATATGTCTTTGTCTCCTGGGGCTGGTACCAATGGTACCAATTTCGATTGTTGTTATAGTTATAATTTATAATATATATATATATATTACCACTTACATTATGGATAATAAAGATTATTATTATTATTATGTTAGAAACGAACGAGTATTCATTCTCTGGCGCTGCCAGGGTCGAGTTTCGTTAAAGGGTAACAAATTTCATTGTAGTCCCTTTATCAGTTTCAACTGAGAAATTTTCTGGTGATGAGGCAGGTCTAACAGGCAAAGAGAATCCTTCTAGGAAATGCTTAGTGCCCTGAAAGTATCTGTGAGGTCTGTTGTTATTAGACCTCGGTTGATATAACAATGGGGTATATTGTTTTTTTAGATAACTTCCATAAACGCTTAATCTCCAAGGCTAAGTCCCATATTTTCGTTGTTTTGCCATTTCAGTTTTTCTTAAATTATGAAATAGTGGTACGGCGATGTCAAGAATGGTAGCGGCTTTTTCTTTTTTATCAATGAACAGCAGATCAGGGCGATTAAAATCTACCGTTTTGTCAGTCAATATAGGCCTATCCCAGTACAGCATATATTCAGTAGACTCGAGAACCTCTTGTGGCGAGTATTATTATTATGTTAGAAACGAACGAGTAGTAATTCTCTTGCGCTGCCAGGGTCAAGTTTCACTAAAGGGAAACACAATTCATCGTAGTCCCTTTAACAGTTTCCACTGAGGAATTTTCTGGTGATGTGGCAGGTCTGCAGCAGTACCGCCCTCTGAGAGGCAACGAGGATGTTCCTAGGAATGTTAAGAGCCTTGAAGATGTCTGTGAGGTCAGTTGTTATTATCCCCTCGGTTGATATTGGGGTATATTGTTATTTTGGACAATTTCCATAGACGCCTAATCTCCAAGCCTAGCTTCCCACATTTTCATTGTTTTTCTATCTCAGTTTTTCTTACATTATGAGACAGTGGTACGGCGATGTCGATTATTATCATTATTATTATTATTATTAGCCTACTATTCTTTTGTTTTAATTTTGATTATCCCGAATTTGTTGATTATTGATATATTTTTAATATTTGTAATTTCCTTTGTAGTACTTGTACTTTGTGGCAAAACAAATAAAATTGTTCAATTGAGCCGTGTTCACTTCCAACCCCAGCCGTCACGTGCGCGGTTTGGGCCATGGCGGGATAATCTTCATTTCTGAAGAAACATCCGAAACTTTGGCGCCATTCCATATTGTTCCACGAATTTTCCGAGCGTTGCTTTTTAGTCAGCGCATAATTTTCCTTTTCTGAATCGACCCTGTTTTGTAAAAATGTTTGTTTGTAAAATGTTTTATATGTTTCGGATGTTCCTTCAGAGTTGAAGATAATTACTTCCTAGTCCAAACCTCCCACAGGACGACGGGGGATGGGAGCGGGCAGGGTTTGAACCCTGGACCATCGATAAACCGCACAACCAGGCAGCCAGGCAGGTTTTACCAATAAGTGTTCATCACAAAGTCTTTATTAAGTAGAACTTTGCTGAAAATGTTGCTTGGTATCGACAGGAAGGTCGCGCATTTCTGATATTTTGAAAGATTATCTCTGTCTGCTAGTTTTATCATTAGGACTTTTTTTTTTTCCACTCAAGGAGAGGTGTCTGCGTTAAGAAAATTCTGTTTTAAAATTTGTGGAGTTGGTCAATTAAACTGTGCTAGTTCCTAGAATTGTAGTCTGTAGTTAGACATTTCTTTGACAAATTGGGCACATCTACCTGTTTCCATCAATGTATGGACGTTCCGTGGTGCCTTCTGCACAAGAACATGCGTCTTCTTCATCGATTTAAGTAGAGTGGTGGGTCTTGCATGATTCGTCCTTCTTTTCCTGTACAATGCAAGTCTCCTATTCGGAGCTCTACTCTCGCCTCTATGTTTAGTAGCTGTGTTTCTGCGATATGGTTTCTGTAATAGATTTTTTTCTTTACATGGGCATGTGTTAAGCACAACTGCTATGGCCTGGGGAAGGGTGATGTACCTTTTGTCCTACTCCTTACTTAACAATCATGCCCGGTTCGGTAGTAGCTACCAGAAATGATGATATCCCGCAGGTATAGCTCCGATGATCATCGAAGCGCGATGTCACACCACGGCACGGTAAGTGCGTCAGGTGACAGCTCTGTAGTCATCACATCACTTAAAAAAAAACAAAAAACAAGTATAATCCTTAAACTAATTATCAGCCTGTCAAAACAAAATTATGGAACCAATTTTGGTTGTAATTATATGTCCTAGCTCCGCTCTGTGAGACATAGCTTTGAGCATTTGGTAAGGCAATTATTTGCTCTATTCCATCTATGATGGTTTATGAAGAGTTTAACACGATTTTCTGACATTTAAATTCATACAGATCATGACCAATTCAGAGTTCCAGGACGTATTAATATAACATCTCATTTTTGGCTCATCATCAGTATTGTAGCGCCTGTGATTAATATATTAACTTGTCCAATAGTCCAATTATGATCACTGTACACACCCGAGTCTGTGTTACTTGTCCAATGATGGTCACTACACACCAGGGTCCTTCTTTCTTGTACAATGATGGTCATTCTACACAACAGTCTGTCTTACTTGTCGAAAAACGGTCACTCTACACACCAGTCTGTCTTATTTTTCCATTCATGGTCACTCTACACACTAGTCTGTCTTATTTGTCTATTCATGGTCACTCTACACACCATAGCCTTACCTACTTGTCCAATGAAGATGTCTGGGTTGAGAAGGTTAACTTTGCAGAGAGGCGGTATGGGAACGTGCTAAGTTAAGCAACTGAAGTAGCGACACTAGAGAGAGAGAGGGGGGGGGGGTTGCTGACTGCACCAGCTGACTTCTTTCAGTCGAAGTGATTACATGTCAGAAACAGCAATTGAACCAAAATTTAATACACTCTATTTTAGTATGCCAATCTATGAACATAGGCAATCAACTCTGTATTAGGCTTCAACTTAAAGTAATAAGCTAGCACCATAATGTTTAAGTAAGTTTTTGTGGGGGAGCTTAAGTGGGGGGTGGCGGGGGTGACACTTTTAGCTAAACGCACTGTTTGTTTTTGACACCACTTTAAAGGATGTTACATCTTTTAAGACTGTTAGTAGGGACGTAGCTAGGAATTTTCCATCGTTTAAGGGCATGGGGGGCTTAACCTCTTTGGGGCTCCTTCATTTTGCGTAATTTTTTTTTCTGTAAAAAACACTCATTTGGGGGCCCCCCTAAAGTGGGGGCCGGGGGATTTTCAAATTCTCTCCCTCCCCCCCCTAGCTACGCCAGTGACTATTAGGTCAAGAGGAATGCGCTCTAAACTGTCTTTCGGATGGTCTCGAACGTCCCGGGTTCAAGCCCTGCCCGCCGCCACCCCCGTCGTCCTGCGGGAGGTTTGGGCTAGGAATTAATCATCCTCAGAAAATGAAGGAAGATCTAAACATGTAAAACATTGTTACTGCCCGTATGCCACAATAAAACTACTTTACACTTACTTCTTTTATATACAGCCCGCATTCTTCATTGGCCATATTGACACCACGTGACATCACCATGCTCAGTTCTGCTGCGTGTGGACAAAATTATTTTTTTCGAGTGACAATGCAAAGTAGGGCCAACAGCAGAACGAGAAAGAAGACATGTCAAAATTATATATTAAATGTACATTGCTTTATTTTTAGCGGCCCCCGTAAGGGGAAAAAGCCGCTATTAGGTTTGTGCAAAATGTCCATCTGTCCGTCTGTCACACTCAGATCTCGAAAACTAGAAGAGATATGAAAAATATTATTTCATCATTAAATGCGGCTTGAAAAGTTTAGGTGCAACGGCTACTTTTGGTTTTTTAAAAGCAAACCGATTAATTTATAAAATTAATTATGCAAGCGATTTTTTCATAAAAATACACCAATTCTAAAACAATTACGTAAATGTAAGGGAGGCAATGTTACAATTTGCTAACAAAGATCTATATTTTCTGTGTATTTTCAGTATCACTAAGTCAAATATATTTATAAAATGTACAGGAAATGTTTACAACAAATATAAATAATACTTAAAGATGTTTTTTCTTGTCAACTAGCTGCTAAAATTAAAAGAAAACATTTCTGTTTGTTTATAAAGGCTAATAATGCACTTTGTATGTAAATATTATGTACATTTTTTAAAATGTACTTTTTATGCAGCGACTTTCGTGCAGTAGCGTAACGTCGCAACATGATCAGACTTTCAACCAATTCCTTAAACTTTTTTAAAAAATCAGATTTTATTTATTTTTTGTTTATTGCCCCCATCCAAATAAAAGAAGCTTATTTTTGTGCGTTTTGTCTGTTGGTCGGTCTGTCTGTCATGATTAGATTAACAAATAAGACTATAGGCTATTGTAAATCTGATTTAACCTTTAATTTTTCATTCAGAAATATTGCAATAGTTTTAAGTATCTATAATAGATTGTTCCGAATGTTTTGTGAAAAACAAATAAATGCCAATGAATATTTGTATGCTCTTCTAACTTATAGTAGATTTTATTTCCATGCTTAAACGTTGCAATAAGCACATGATCTTTAATATATTGTTCCGGTTTTTTTAAATGTAAATAGCATATAAATGCTAAATAAAATATCTATACTGATTTATATTTCATTAACTATAAAGTTGTTCCGGATATTGTTTTATAAAAAATAAATTATGTCAAATGATTGTTTGAAATCGCATAATTGACTAATATTGAACTTATATTCTTTGACACTACGTCACTATAGTTTATTTATCAATATCAATTGTTCCGAATTTTTAATTTAAAACAAATTTATGTCAAATAATTTTATTTTTTTCAAAAAAATCGACCTACATTACCTTAATTTTCTTACAAATCGTCGCCAAAGATGCTCCGAATTTTATATGAAAAATCTAATCTAATAAATCTACTAAAATTAATACAACAGCCTCACTAAACAAACCTACTAAAGAAGTAATACCAAAATACCTTAAAACCTTAGTAATAAATTTTAAAAGCATTAGGAACAAAACAAAACAGCAGACTTAGAAATTTTATTAGAATGTGAGAAACCAGACATAAGTGCAGGAACAGAAACTTGGCTACATCCTGAAATTTATAATGCAGAAATTTTCAATAGTGATTATGAAATTTTTAGAAAAGATAGGGCTGATAATCATGGAGGAGTTCTTTTAGCAAAAAAAAAAACCACTCTTATAGCAGAAGAAATTACCTTAGCTAACTCAAAAAATATAGAATCTACATTTTGTAAAATTAATACAACCTCAACATCCTTAATAATAGGCAGCATTTACAGACCACAAAATTCTAGTTTAGAATACATGCAGGAACTATGTAATCAGATTACTACACTTAAAGAGACAAATAAAAATGCAGTTTTTTTAATTATGGGTGATTTCAACCTACCTGATATAAATTGGAAAACACTAACCATAGATAAACACCAAAACCTTAAGGACATAAATGAGCTTTTCATAGAAACTTTACACAATCTAAGTTTAGATCAAATCATTAAAAAGCCAACTAGATTAAACAACACATTAGATCTCTTCTTAACCAACAGACCTGGATTAGTAGTTGATTATGATATTATCCCTGGTCTATCAGACCATGAGATCATAAAAATACACAGTCAGATAAAAGCAGTAGCCAATACAAAACCCAAAAGAAAAATCTTACTCTGGAATAAATGTAACCTAACACAACTACACCAAGCTGCATTAAACTTTCAACAAACATTCTTATTAGAAAAAGACATTAACCAACCAGTCGATGACCTCTGGAATTTCATTAAAAACCATCTTAAAAGCATTATAGAAAATCATATACCATCTGAATACACATCAAACAAAATAAATAAATGCTGGTTTAATAATAGACTAAAGAAGCTTTGTAAACAGAAGGAAAACCTATATAGAAAATTTAAAGAAACCAAGGCAGAAAGAGTTTACAAAAAGTATATAAAAATTAAACACCTAACCCAAAAAGTAAGCAGACAGCTGCAGAGTGAATACATAAACAATGTAATATCTAAAGATAACAACAAAAACCTATGATCATACATAAGTCTAAGAAAATGGAAACAACAGGCATAGCGCCATTAAAAGATGAACATAACATAATACATAATGATAATGAAACTACAGCAAACATCCTAAACAAATACTTTGCATCAGCATTCTCAGCCCCAGGAGACAAAGACATATTTCATTATTTGAACCAAGTAGACAACATAGAAGATTTAGTAGTACAAGAAAATGGAATTCAAAACTATTATCCAACACCAAACCAAATAAAGCGTCTGGACCTGATGGTATTCCAGCTAGATTACTCAAAGAACTAAGCAATGAGCTAGCTCCAGTGTTCAAAATACTCTTTCAGGCATCGCTTAACCAGGGCAGAGTACCAAGAACTGGAAAGAAGCTAATGTCACCCCTATTTAAAAAAGGAGAAAAATCTGATCCAGGAAACTACAGACCAGTATCACTTACCAGCATCACATGTAAAATCCTAGAACACATAATATGTAGCAACATCATAAACCACTTAAACAAACATAATGTTCTCACCCCATACCAACATGGCTTTAGGAAATATAGATCATGTGAAACACAACTAATAGGACTAATTGATGATTTTTCAAAAGGTTTAGATAATAGTGAACAAATAGATGCTATCTTACAAGATTTTTCCAAGACTTTTGACAAAGTTCACCACCATAGTTTGCTTAAAAAATTAAAATATTTCGTCATTAATGGTCCACTGCATCAGTGGATTAAAGATTTTCTGATAGGGAGAGAACAAACTGTAATAATAAATGGCTCTAAATCAACACCATTAACAGTAAACTCTTGTGTACCCCAAGGAACAGTCTTGGGTCCACTACTATTTTTAATTTACATAAATGATTTACCAAATTGCATTAGTTCAGGAACAAAAGTCAGATTATTTGCAGATGATTGCATAATATATAGAACAATAAAAACAACACAAGACACAGATATTTTACAAAGAGAATTAGATGAATTACAGAAACGGGAATCAAATTGGAGCAGTTGGAGTAAGACTAGGCTGCCTACTTTCACCAACACTCTTCAATATCTTCCTTGAAAGGATAATGGAAAATGCCCTCGAGGGCTATGAAGGTACTGTTAGCATTGGAGGAAGAAGAATTACTAACTTGCGCTTCGCAGATGACATTGACGGCCTAGCAGGGACAGAAGAAGAACTAGACTTCCGCAGCATATGGCATGCAAATAAATGCCAAAAAAAAACAAAGTATGACCAATAGCCATCAGGGCTTTAAAAGAGGCATCAGTATTGGAGGTGAAAAGCTAACTAGTGTTAACAGCTTCAAATACGTCGGAGCTATTGTCTCAGATGAGGGAACAAAACCCGAACTATTGGCCCGAATACCACAGTCCACAGCAGCCCTTTCAAAACTTAAATAATATGGAAAGACAAGGGCTTAGCCCTTGGCACAAAAATCAGATCAAATCAAACAAAGTATTAGGATAAATCAAATAAGAACATAAAACTAAAATGTTATTTAACCTTGGTTAGGTCAATAATAGAATATGCATCCACCGTGTGGGACCCCTCAACTCAAGAAAACATTAAGAAACTGGAAAAAAACACAAAATAGAGCAGTGAGATTCATAACAAACGAATATTCACATTTGACTAGAGTAACACCATTAGTAAAATCACTAAATTTAGAAAGCCTTCAGGACAGAAGACTCAAAAGTAAAGTAGCAATTATACATAAAACAATGAACCATGATCTTCAAATACAAAAACAAAATTTAATAAAATACTCTGAAAGACACAAAAATAAAGGCACATTCCTCGTCCAATATGCTAGGACAAATTTGTACAAATACTCCTTCTTCCCTAGTGCTATTAGAGCATGGAATGGGTTGAGCTAGCCAGAAAAACCAGTGACTTGGCAGAATTTAAGTCATTGGTTAATATGCATGACTAAATGCATGACGCGTAGGACGTAATCATCTTCTTTTTTGAAGTAACGTCTGTATTAGATAAGATAAGATAATAACGCTAATAAATGTTTGAAATCCCTCTTCTAATAAATAAAACAAATCATTTTCTCATTTACGAAAATTGGTTGTTCCGGATTTTTTATGAAAAATAGTTTAACTCTATTTATGTAAAATCGCACTTCTCTCTTACACTACATTTAACTTTCTAGCTAAAACGTTAGAAAATCTAATTATCGTTAATATTATGCTCCGATTTTTAAGGGAAACAACTTCCTAACACCAAAGTATGGTTTGAAAAATCTCCATAAGGCTATGGTACATCTAATTTACATAACAGACCATCCCACAAATTTGATTAACGGCATTTGATTAATCTGGAATTCTTATTTTCTCTCACTATAAATATATAAACATCCGGAACTATCTATAATAGAAACTTAAAACTAATGCGATGTTTCGGAAGGGAAATGAAATTTTAATCAGATTTTCAATAGCTTTTAGTCTTTTTTTCCTCGCTATTAACATAACGGACAGACAAACTGACAGACAAAACAAAAAAAAGCGTCTTTAATCCTTTTATATATATACATATATTAAGTCTAACTAGCCCATGAAATGAAATGCTAAAAGAACAAACTCGGTGCACCAATGTCTATGATCCCTCGAGAAGCTGCTGGTATATATGACATTTTTTAGTTTTAGGACGTGTGACGTAATGGAATTTTTTTTCATTTGACGTCATATGGAGTTAATTCTTTAAATGAAATGCTAAAAGAACAAACTCGGTGCACCAATGTCTGTGAACACTCGACAAGCTGCTCGTATAGATGACATTTTTTAGTCTAACTAGGCCGTGTGACGTAGTGGATTTTTTTCCTTTGACGTCATGTGGAATAAATTCTTTAAATGCTTAAACAACTCAGTGTAGTAATGTTTATTAAACCTCGTAATGTGACTCGCATTTTAAAAAGGCATAATAGTTAGATTTAGATCTAATCTAGATTTTTTTTACACTAGATCTAGATTTTTTTTACACTAGAGCTAGATTTTTTACACTAGATCTAGATTTTTTTTTCTTACACGAGTTAGATTTTTAAAACTAGATTTAGATTTAAGTTCTAATTAAAATCATTATAGAATCTAGATCTAGAATTTCTTGGTCTAGTTTAGAATGTTTGTTGTTTTACATGTTTCGGATGTTCCTTCAGAGTTGTAGTCCAAACCTCCCGTAGGACGACGGGGGATGGGAACGGGCAGGGTTTGAACCTGGGACCATCGATGAATCCAAACGACAGTCCAGCGCGCAAACCGCACTACCAGACAGCCATGATTTAGACTATATCAAGATCTAGAATTTTAATTTCTAGGCTTAAAGTGTAGATTTTTTTCAAAAGTCTAGATTGTCAATATGTCAATATTGCAATGTTATAAAATACTAAAACTAATCTACTATTTTAATATTTCATATTGCAATTAGTCTATTAATTGATTATCTAGTGTTTTTTTTATATAAATCTTATCTAAATTACATCTAAATTATCCCAAATATATATTTTAGATCTAGATCTAGTAGATATAGATATTGAGAGTGCTAAATTATTTGTTTAATATAGGTAGATCTACATCCTCATTCTAGTTCCATTTAGGCCTAAATGAAAATGCTCAATACCAAAAGATTATCTAAAATCGCTCTTCTGACATATTGTACATATCCGGTAGTTGTCATTCCGTAATGTGTAGGTATATTATCAATAGTAGGCTATTAGTTTGTAACCAGTTTGTCATTAGATTAAGAGCAATGCTTGGTCGTGCGGTTAGCGCGCAGGACTGATTATCTCTACGGTCTCGGTTTCATACCCTGCTCGATGCCATCCTCAGTCGACCAGCGAATATGCGGATCCGACAGGGATCCGTCTACCACGGGGGCCGCCTCTGAGTTTGTGTGGCAACACAAACTCTCTTTGTAATCTTTTTTTTTTTTTTTTTTTTTTCCGTATCCAAAGAAATTATTATAAATTTATCTTCCTTCTCGGTTTGCACTAGACATAATGCCTGAGGACATAATACGCTTATATTAATACAAATAATATCATAATGAAATTGTTCTTTTTACAAGTTGCTGTTTTTTTTTTCTTTCTAACTTCTTTTTTCACATTTTTAAGGCTGGGAGAAATGTCGTGATTAAGAAATGTTAGCTCGGAATAAGTGAATACAGCTACGGATCTGCGACCGTGCGTCTACCATGGTTTTACACCTCACAAATTGAAAAATAATCCCTTTCTAAACTAAAATATGCATATTAAATATTTTTTAAAAGGAAAGTGAGCTTAAATCTTCCAGAATATATCATGCTTTTAGATATCATTATTTTCAATCATAAGTGGATCTTTATGAAACCTTTTCTAGAAATTGTAGGCGTCTCCACAAAAACCATGCCCCGGTGCCAGGGGCCTCACTGGGGGGCTGCGGGCCGCACCGGGTGAATGTCATCTGTGACTGAGTATCATGTATGGTCTTATGCTACTTGGCTGAATGCCATTTGTGACTGAATGCCATCCGTGTTTTTTTTTTGGTTGATCTTTTTTTTTTTTCTTTACTGGCGACTCTCCTTGTTTACATCCCAGCTAAATGCACCGACATTCACAGCAACCGTTCTTTTCGCAGGGTTGACTCCCTTGTAAAATGTTTGACATGTCGATGGTGGGAAGCGTGGTCGAGAGGCTGAGTGCGCTTGTCTTGGCTACCTAGAAGGGGGCTCGAGGTTCGACACCCGACTCGGGCAGAGTTGCGTTTACTGAGCGCCTAAAGGCGCTAAACCAACTCCTAGATACCCCCTGCCCCCTACTGGTTCACAAATGAGATTGGACCAAAGCGCTCTGAGCATGCTATAAGCATGAAAGTAGCGCTATAAAAAGGCTATAATAATAATGTTCCTTCAGAGCTGAAGATACTTTACTTCCTAGTCCAAATCTTCCGGGGGGTGGCAGCGGGCAGGGTACGAACCCGGGAATACCGCACAACCATGCAGCATTTCTGTTTTTTCCCCCCATGTTAGGGTATAGCCACAAGGAAGCAGAGATTTGGATACAGACTTTTCCTTTTTCTAGGTGGGTAGCCTGCCGAATTTAAGGAGCCCCGCACGTTGCGGTGATATCAATGCCTTCGGACTCAATTTCTCAATTTCCACATTAAATGCTGAACAACTTTTCATTAACTCAAGACTTCCAATAATTAGATAGTAGGTCGCTGGTCGCCCACTTTTACGTTATACGGATGTATGCTCTTCAAAATCGACACTAGCAGCTGGGAAAAAAGTAGCACTGGATAGATCTACATGGAGAGAGAGCATAAAGGAAGGGTCTCTTGCAGATGCCATACACTACAGAAGCAGAAAGAAGGGTGTTAATGCAACGGCGCCTGGTGATCACATATGCCCAACCTGCGATCGCAGCTGTGTATCAAGGATTGGCCTCTTTAGTCACACAAGAAGTTGCAAAGGGAAAAGATCGTCTCTCGAGACGTAAAATGCCACAGAGATATAAAAATTAGACAGCTTTGTTTAAAGGAATCAGAAGGACCTGTATAGTTAATTTAACATTCGAATGACTTCTCTAATTTAACTACTCCCCCCCCCCCCCTTTTTATGTTAACGTCTGGTCGATATTTCAAACTGCAATATGTCTGCCACGTTGGTAAAGAATTAACCACGTGACTAGCATTCGATTATAAAAAGGATTAGTTACTCATCAGGCCAGATCCTTAGCGTTTTTTTTTATGCACTTTTGATATCTAGATCAGCATTCTGAAACATCAATCATCTATCATCAACACCTAACTTAACAAAACATGCATTGGCTGATAGTGATTGGAGCCCTAACTTTGACCTCCACGATTAATTTAGGTAAGACTTTGATCTCGTTGTTTGAAACATTCCGTTTTGGACATTATCACTTTATGGTACAAACTTTGAAAGTGCAGCAAATTGTGTCTGTGGTTTTCTGATAACACGGCGAGCCGTATCTTTCAAAAACAAATGTGACTTGATTATATAGAAGTGTTGTTTAAAAAAAGGTTTTATCAATCTACATAATGATGAGCTACTATTGTAGATCTTTATACATGGAAACAAATTATATTATAATGGAAATTAATTAATTCTCATTCTCTAGCATTGCCAGGGTTGAGCTTCAGTTAAGGGAAAACAATTCATTGAAGTCCCCATTGAAGTCCCTTAATAATGTCCACTGAGAAATGTTCTGATGATGTGGCAGGTCTTATTACTTTGATAATAAGGATCCTCATGGGAAGCCTGGTTGAGAGGCTTGAACTTGGCTTGGCTACCTATGAAGGACGCTCGATGTTCGACACTCGACTCGGGCCAGTTGTGTTTACTGAGCGCCTAAAGGCAGCACGGAAAACCTTCACACACACACACACTGGTCAACTAATGAGATTAGACCAAAGTGCTTTGAGCATGCGATAAGCATGAAAGTAGCGCCATATAAAAGCTAGAATTATTATAGGAATGCTTCGGTTTTCGAAAGTGTCGGCGTAGTCATAATTATTATTGTTTGCTAGTTGACCGGCGGAGTAGCATACGCCGTTATTTTGAGGGGGAGGCCTTAGGCCACTGCAACCTATGTGACCGCAGTGGGCCCCGCACTTTCATAGGACCTGCTCTTTCATAGAACCCGCGCTAATTCAAGGTGTATAAATTATTAAATTAAACCAGAAATAAGAGAGTGATCTTTCCTTTACTTCTTCTTCTCGCCCAAACTCTTGAGCGAAAAAGAGAATTATATATATAGATTGCTTTTCTAAAGAGCATCTCCTATTGCATTCGGTGGTTTCGATGGTGCCGGGTTTGAATCCTGCCCGCTGCTATCCACTGCTGGGATGTGATTATCTTCCAATCCCTAAAGCGTGCTGAGCGCGTTCTTAGTCCAATATCTTTAGTGGACACCCTAGGAAAGTGGAGATTTTTTATTAGGTTTCCTTGCTGCCTTTAGCTGCTCAGGAAACATAACTCAGTCTACACCTGCACCCGCCCTCAAGCTCTCTTAGGTATGCCAAAAGAAACCCAATTGTTTTTTGTCTGGAACCGGACATTTAATGAGTATAACTCTTGGCCAAAAGGAGTTTAAAACACACCTTTGGCCAGAAGAACTCAACTCGATTTCACCTTCTCCATAGATCTAGTTTCTACAAATAGCAAGCTCTCTTGTGAATCCGGTGTACAGAATAAAAAAAAGGCCTTTCAATCAGCGAATTATTTTTTTAAACCATATGATAATTTTTATGCACTTTTTAGCACTATGGTTACGCTCTATTCATGTCTTAGTCTAGTTGTGCATGTTAGTATAGTTCCATGGTTAGAGACTTAAAACCCTACTTGGATGCTAAACACTTTCGCTTGTAGCAATTTTTTAAAAATATTTAGTCAGCAAAATTTATATTTCTTTGATATTAATTATTTCGTTTATTCATTTAAGATCTTTTCCGCTTTTTATACTCGTACGTTTTTCTTAATGTTCAATTGTATGGCCAGCACATTTCTTTATATTACTTGTTCTTCTTTTTTTCCCCTCATAATGTTATTTAAAAAAAAGAGTTCTTATCTGTAATGCTCGCAAAAGCTTGAAGAACATATTGTAAATCCTTATGCTAGATGATGTAAAGGCTTTCTGTGACCCACTGTTAACGAAAGAGTCATGTGGCCAGCACAACGACCAGCCGCCTTTACATTTCCTTAACTAATCTCAGGTACCCGTTAGAGCTGAGTGGAATCAGAGGCGCCCAAAGATCCCAAAATAAAATATCCCTGTCTCACCAGAATTCGAACCCGGGATCCCCGATTCGGAACCCAAGTGCTTTACCACTCAGCCACAAAGCCTCCTAACATGCAGCTGGTGGTCTCATATATCTACTTTTTTTTGGTCTTATTTTTGTCACTTGATCTTATCTTATAAATTACGGACGTTCTTTCATAACAGTACAAGATCACGTTCTACCAGTATTGTCCAGTATCCATGTATTAATATCTCACATGTCATCTCATCTGTCGCTAGACTTTCGTCATAGGGGTCCTGTGACAGATCGCGTAACCTGTTCCCTGTACTGTTCCTGGTCAGCAGCTGTTCTTATCAGACAGCACACTCCATTGGCTTCCTGTGAAAGCGAGAAACGACTACAATGTGGCCACACTTTGTTATCAGTGTATCTATAATAAAGAAATGCCCTTGTACTTTAGCGAACTGATCATTCCATATGTCCATCAGAGAGCCCTACGCTCAACGGACTCAACGTTTCTCCTTCAAAAGCTATGGTCCGCGGGCTTTTTCAGTGCACGGACCCAAGGTTTGGAACTCACTCCCGTTTGATATCAGACAGACAACCTGCTACACTACATTCAAGAAGAACAGACCTATCTGTTTAAAACTTTTTAAAATTAATTTTTCTCTCCTGCTTATGTTTGTAATGTTGTCACAGCGCCTTGAGCCTTCATTTTGTCTGTTAACAGCGCTCTATAAATTTAAATTATAATAATCGTTATTAAGTTATTCCTATTTGATTCTAGTGAGCTATGCTACTTCAACTAATCTATTATCTATGATATTTATCCATTCTTCTATTCCATACGTTAATATGCAAATGCTTTGTTTGGTCACTAGTGACGTCGCAGTTTCATGTTGGTCACATGACCTTTACACAATGGACTGATATGGATAATGATGATATCTTGATACACCTCCTCTGCAAATACACGGTAATGTAACAAGGAGCCTTTATTGATATGGCATGTAAACAATAATTAGTTGATGCTGTCAGCAAAGGGAAATAAATACTTACAGAGAATTAATCATTGTGGGATTGCATAAGTTGTATCCCTTTGACTAGCGGAGCACTGGTTCCTTCCTGCGTCAAAGCTCAGATCTTCTGACGGCAAGGGATAGCAGTGGGCTGGGCTTAAACTTAAGACCATCGGGCGACAGCCCAAAGCGCATACTGTACGACCAGGCAGCCATCCATTGTTTGTCTTTTAAGAGGTTTTGGCTGCCTGGTCGTGCAGTAGACGCGCTGGCCTGTCGTTCGGACCTCTCTCGACAGTCCCGGTTTATAACCTGCCCACTGCCATCCCCCCCCCCCCCCCCCGTCGTCGTGTGAGAGGTTTGAACTAGGACGTCGATAGCCTTCGGCTCTGAAACATCCAAAACATGTCAAACAAAACAGAGAAACAAGGAGTCAATATGTTAACACAGACATATGATATATAAGCCTTCTTGAGCTGTTTAGCTAGAGACGCTACACCTAATAACTATAAACAACGCCAACACTATAACGCCAGATTCTTCAGACCATTTATTTACACACCCTCACTGTACGAGTATTACACACAACACTATGATATGAGCTTTTCTTACCAAGGGGAATAACTCTACATATTAATAACAAACACATACACATAAACACAATGTCAACATGAGCTGCCAATTATTAATCGAAGTTAAAAAAAAAAAAAAAAAAAAAAGATACACACAAAAACAAGCAAAATATCAGTAACAATAATAAAACGCTTAACTACGGAGAAGAACTCCACATTTACAGACACACACACACACACACATACATACATACATACATACATATATACATACATACATACATACCTATATATATATATTAGTAAAAAGTAAGTAAAGTTCCCCTTTCAGACCTTGTGTTCTATATGGCAGATGATGTAAAGGTCATCTGATTCTGTAAGATTTATTTCCCCTTTTCGCTATCAAATAAAATAAAATTAATTAAATACCACTATTTCACTAATTGGTGGATGTTATTAAATTGATTCATGTTTTGTTAGGAACAATGCAATAAGTTAATTCAAAGTTTCATCTGCATCCTAGAACGGAAAGCGGGAGAATAAACCTTTTCAAAATTTTAACCAGACAGACAGACATTCCAAACAGACAGACAGACATACCAAACAGACAGACAAACAGACAGATAGACAGACATACCAAACAGACAGACAGACAGACATACCAAACAGACAGACAGACATACCAAAGCTTTGCAAAAAAAAGGAGGATGTGTTTGAGAAACTAGAACATAACAAGGGCTGAAAGAATTCAATAACTTCAAAACCAAAAAAGTTTGCGATTTTGATGGAATAAAATAAGATGTTTAAACTTTGTTACCAGCCCGAACTCCACATCTAAACCATAAGCATAAATAAATATAGACTGGCCGATAAAAGAGTTTTATGAAACGAAAATTTGTGACTTGCAATTTTGTGTACCTTATTATACAGCAGTGTAGTTATGTTTAATCTCTATGACTGAAGATCATGCAACTTTTCAGAATTCGGAAATCCGACAACAATAGATATACATGTTTTTAAGTTACATGGTGTTATTTCCTTTTTCCAGTCTGTATTTATGTATGTCTATGACTAAAACTTGCTAGTACATTAAGCTTTACATCATTTCGTAAGAAGTACCTCAGTATCATTGGGCCTTAATTTGCGAAGACATCGAAGAATAGCAATCTGTAGCTCAATATAAGTAACCCTAACCCTAACCCTAACCCTAACCCTAGCCATACTTTAGCCATAAAGGACAATATTACATTTATTTTAGGTGAAGAACCGCTCAATCAATGCCATGTCTCGCATCTCTGCAAAGTTTATCTCCCTTTACTTCTTAATAATACAACACATAATTAATTATCCCTAATAGATTTACATAACTGGTTAATTGATCAAAGTATTGTCTTCGACTATAAATAATTGTACACAATTTCAACTTGTTCAGAGATTGGGAAGTGGGAGGGGAAAAAAAAAAGCTTGCAAAAGAATCCACCCAGACAGACGGACAGAATGAGTTAATAAAAGCTTTGTAAAAAAAAAACAACCTGCAATTAATCCGAATTTTTTTTGTGTGCTTTGTTGTTTTTATTTTTTAGTGTGCTTTGTTGTTTTTATTTTTTAGTGTGCTTTGTTGTTTTTATTTTTTTAGTGTGCTTTGTTGTTTTTATTTTTTAGTGTGCTTTGCTGTTTTTATTTTGTTAGTGTGCTTTGTTGTTGTTTTTTAGTGTGCTTTGTTGTTTTTATTTTTTTAGTGTGCTTTGTTGTTTTTATTTTTTAGTGTGCTTTGTTGTTTTTATTTTTTAGTGTGCTTTGTTGTTTTTATTTTTTTAGTGTGCTTTGTTGTTTTTATTTTTTAGTGTGCTTTGTTGTTTTTATTTTTTAGTGTGCTTTGTTGTTTTTATTTTTTAGTGTGCTTTGTTGTTTTTATTTTTTTAGTGTGCTTTGTTGTTTTTATTTTTTTAGTGTGCTTTGTTGTTTTTATTTTTTAGTGTGCTTTAGTGCTTTTCTTTTTTAGTGTGCTTTTTTTTTTTAGTGTGCTGTAGTGCTTTTCTTTTTTAGTGTGATTTTCTTTTTAGTGTGCCTTTCTTTTTAGTGTGCTTTATTGCTTTTCTTTTTTAGTGTGCTAAAGTGCTTTTATTTCTTAGTGTGCTTTAGTGCTTTTCTTTTTAAGTGTGCTTATCTTTTTTAGTGTGCTTTTCTTTTTAAATGTGCTTTTCTTTTTTAGTGTGCTTTAGTGCTTTTCTTTTTTAGTGTGCTTTTCTTTTTTAGTGCGCTTTAGTGCTTTTCGTTTTCTGCCTACTTTATTATGCTTACAACACCAACGAAGGTGTATTTCACCGTACAAGATCCTTTGGTAAACTCTTCAATGGATCCAGATTGAGGTCTAAAGCGAAAGTTGTTATCAGGGAAATGCTCTACGCTGAAGAAGCAGCTATTGTTGCTGAAACTGCAACTAAAATTAGTCGACAGATTGTCGGATGCATGCCAAAAGTTTGGCCTAAACATTTTGTCAAGAAAAACAAAAATATTAACCCCACCGATCACAAGCACTGCACTTTACGTGACCAATGGCCAAACTCTGGAAAATTGAACCATTTTTGTTACCTGGGCTGCAGTATCTCTATTGATGTACTGCTGGATAATAACATCAATAACAAGATAGCCAAGACCATTGGCACAATGTCACGGCTGCAGAAAAGAGTGTGGGACAATACCCTGCTGACAACCAATGACTAGTCTTCCGGACCTGTGTGATGAGCACTCTGCTATACGGTAGTGAAACAAGGTCAACCTCAGGGCCGGCCTTAGGCCACTGCAGCCTATGCGGTAATAGTGGGCCCCGCCCTTATTCTATGTGTACATTATTAAATTAAACCATTATAATGTATATAAAACAACAGGGTTTTCGCGACCTCCTGATTTTCCAGGGCCTCCAGGAAATCTCATGAAAAGGCAAAATATACGATAAAGTCCTGAACTTTTTTTGAATTTATTCAAATCTCCTGAAGAATAGACGAAATTGACATTTTGGGGTGCCAATAAATAAAAAGTGGCATTGCGAGCTTTCATTTGATAAAAATCTATTGCAAAGACGAAAGTAGGCCTATTTTCTAATTAAAAAAAAAAAATTTTGACATTATGCTTATCCCTACCCAGACTAGGCCCCGCGCGATCCGTTTCGCATAGGTCCCGGCAAATGCTAGGGCCGGCCCTGGTCAACCTGAATATCATTTACTTCCGAGGTGATCCTCTGTGACGTTGGGTTTGTTATCAACGTTTGGAATGCTGGGTTTTGTGTGTGTGTGTGTTCTGGAGCTATACGTAACAGTAACAAACATAAATAGTACACACTGACTCGAGTCCAAATTTAGCAGACAAATAACGTTTATTGAATTATAATAATATACTGCAACTTCAAGCATTCAGTTACAAATTACTGGTTAATTTGAGAAATGGCATGAGATCCTTCATAGTAATAACACAAACATTAATCCAAGAGTACTGTTACATCCAGGGGCGTAGCTAGGAATTTCCCATCGTTTGGGGCCCTGAGGGCTTGACCTCTATGGGGGACCCTGCATATTGAGTAATATTTAATTTTTAATAAAAAAAACCCCCACTCATTTGGGGGCCCCCTTCAAGTGGGGGCCCGGGGGGGGATTTTCAAATTCTCCTCCCCCACCCTAGCTACGCCACTGGTTACATCCGCATCCTAGCGGGCACAAAATATCATAAGTCCTCTAGAATAGGTGTAGGTGTACTACTAAAATCACATCCGCATCACATGACACTCCATGCAATCATTGTACACGTAACCAAGGTAACAAATCATCTTCAATAACATGTGTCCAGCGCAAAAGCAACTATTAAAAATATGTGTGTACCTTCTCAAGTCCCAGAGACGACTGCTACTGACTTAAAAGTGACCACTGACTCAAAAATTGAATTTAGTCATTCTTACTTCCTCTTTCTATACCAGAGGTTTCTCGTTTCTCTTGACCCAGGGTGAACATATAACAGGCAATGTCAAACTAGACTGTGACATCCTCATAATAATCAAGACGAAATAACCAACGCTGAAGTCATCGCAAGTTAAGTGTGCTGTTATCAGCAGCAGACTCCTTGGCTTGTTCGGACTTGTTCACAGATGCCAAAGGGTCGACTTCCACAAGAACTATTGTATGGTGATCTACTAAGAGGCTGGGGGGTTAAATAGGCTTGAGACTTGGAGTTTGAATTCATGCCGTTCCAACTTTTTGTTTTTTTTTATAAGTGCATAAAGCGATCACGGTAACCTTCACACAGATGTGCCCTTCTTTCTCGCCCTACCCCTTTCCAAACCGGTCAAGACAAGTGATAGGATTGTAGCGCAGGGCCGCCTTAGGCCACTAACATATGCGGTCGCAGTGGGCCACACGCTAGTTCTAAGACTAAGACTGCTTTATTGATCCTTATGGAAATTTGTCATATAAAGACAACACAACAGAAACATACACATAAATATAGAAAAAGGAAAAAAAAAACTTCCACATTATTGGTAGGTATATTTTTAAGGACGGAGTTCTTCCCCTTTGGATAAGCTTTTTTAAAGGACTTTTCTATATTTAGCATGTTAATAATTCATACTTTTACTTTTTATAAAAAGCTTGCTTACAGTGATGACTCAAGGTACGCTACTCCGCCGTACATCATCGCTATACAAAACGGTAAGTAGTTTGCATGCCAAATTGATGTGTAGTCACTACATTACTCAACTTTTTAGCTCTAGTTGGATATGTCGCAGGGTCATGTTTACACGAAGAAGGAAATCCTTGGGAGTTAGCTTCTCTTTTGAAGTAACCTCTTCAATTCATAAGTTATCGAGAAGTGGAAACTTGGAAGTAGCAGGGATGTGCGAGAGACGTCGCTGAGAAGGAAACTCTCGGGCATGCTACCCTGCCTCATAGTGGCGACCGGGTGGAAACGATCGTAGGAGGAAACGATTAGGCTAAAGGGTAGCAAAACAAAACTCCCGTGGGGGGTGCCTAAGGGGGGGTGCGAGAGCATCCTCATTGCACTGCGCGGAGTTGTAAAAAAGCTCCCACAACCTTGTCACAATCCAGGCGCCGTTCCTCAAGGGGCCGTTACATTAATGGCGTGTCCTGCACGCTTAGCCTGGTATAGAACAGGAAAATGCCAGGGGTCCCTGTGCACGCGGTCTCTTGCCATGAGTCTGACCCACCCGCCAGACAAAACAGTGTACACTGTTGTCATTCAGGCCGTGAAAGGGAGCTCTTGTTCACTTTTGCTTAGAGTTCCAAGAGCCGAAGGCTCAACTCTACCTGACAGTTTCAAGAGAGAGAAACAGTAAAATATTTCGCTGATATTGTTTACATAATACAATTAAATAAATCTGCACCCTCTAAGATGACAGAAGATAGCCTAAGTTATTGCCTTAATGATTAAAAATTTGTTCAAATTATCAATACATTTATAATATTATAAATATATCTAGATCTAGGCTCTATTTAGACTTATTTAGACTGTCAAGTGTAGGCCCCTATAATGAGGAAATGTCAAAACTGCGCGCTATAAAAGTAATTCGTAACCTCCCCTGAAGATTTTTTTTTATTGAAAAATGCACTTGCATATATAATTTTTAAAATTAGCGGTTCAATTTAGGAAAAGAAAAAAAGTAGCCGCTCAGAGCGCTTTTGGTCCAATCTCATTTTGGACCAGCCGGGGGGGGGGGGGAAGGGGTATCTTGGAGTTTGTTTTCCGTGCTGCCTTTAGGCGCTCAGTAAACACAACTCTGCCCGAGTCGGGTGTCGAACCTCGAGCCCCCTTGGCCTCTCGACCACCAATCTATTTCCCTTATTTCAAACAAAATAATTAATTACCAACAATTAATTGACTAATTGAGTATTTTTGTTTATTGATTCATGTTTTGTTAGGTACAATGAATAATTGTTTAAAGTATCAACTTGATCGGAGAATGCGTGAGGGAGAAATAGCGTTAACACTTATTTAAGGGGACTAAACCCAACAAATTTAGCCATATCTGTGAATACTGATGTATTAGTTTCCCTTGTTGCTATTTAAAAAAATGAGTTACCGGTAATTAATTGTACATATTTTTTTTTTTAACATTTGTGTATAGTAGAGGAGGGGATTTAAATGAAAATAAACTTTAATTATTAAGTCTTGTCTTTGTTAACATTTTTAGTTTGCATTTATAATTTTAATTTATTATTTCTGTATGGCCTATAGACAAATTATAATTCATAAAAACTGTATGAAGTTTTACATTTGAAAAACATTAAAATGCAGGCAATATATATACATATATAACTAGCCTCTGTGAGTGTCGTAAATTTGCCACAATTTGTTTTGATCATGTTCAAGAACGAAATGCTTGCTCGCATCAGTATCTGACAGGCATAATAAATATGCAAAAATGTTCTTAGTTCTGTAAAATGTTAAAACGGCAATGTTCACCAAATGTAAAATTTTTTTCCACATGCATTTGGTATTGAGGAAAGTTCATCGAATTCCAATTTCAGAAAGTTCATTTGTTTTCAGATAAAATAAGTTCTTCTGTGTGTCTTTAGGAATCTTCAGAATATTTCGCTCAGTAATTGAACATTTGATTTACAAATGCAAGCTTGCTGTCTACCTCATTAGCAGAATCATTCAAACAACTCCTGGGTGTATTTCGCAGAATTGACTTGATCTTCAATTACTTTTGTTCTTTTAAATGTGGGAATCGACTCAAATCTGGGGGGGGGGAGGGGTAAATGAAATATAAACAGCTTAACTCTTTCTCTCCGTAATTATTTACCACATTCTGGTGGAATCAACGCTGGTATCGTCAGTTAGGAGAGAAAGAGTTAAGTTCATTTTGAACCAGTGATATCATTTACAATGTGTCCTTGCTCCTAGCCATGCAGTTTTAGATTTAAGTCATTGAGATGTCTTATTGTATCATCAAACAAAATGCTTATTTAAACATCCTTCTTATCTTATATAATACAGACGTTACTTCAAAAAAGAAGATGATTACGTCCTACGCGTCATGCATTTAGTCATGCATATTAACCAATGACTTAAATTCTGCCAAGTCACTGGTTTTTCTGGCTAGCTCAGGCAACCCATTCCATGCTCTAATAGCACTAGGGAAGAAGGAGTATTTGTACAAATTTGTCCTAGCATATGGGACGAGGAATGTGCCTTTATTTTTGTGTCTTTCAGAGTATTTTATTAACTTTTGTTTTTGTATTTGAAGATTATGGTTCAGTGTTTTATGTATAATTGCTACTTTACTTTTGAGTCTCCTGTCCTGAAGGCTTTCTAAATTTAGTGATTTTACTAATGGTGTTACCCTAGTCAAATGTGAATATTCGTTTGTTCTGAATCTCACTGCTCTATTTTGTGTTTGTTCCAGTTTCTTAATGTTTTCTTGAGTTGAGGGGTCCCAAACGGTGGATACATATAATATTCTATTATTGGCCTAACCAAGGTTAAATAACATTTTAGTTTTATGTTCTTATTTGATTTATAGAAATTTCTTTTAATAAACCCTAATAAACCATTGCTCTACAAAAAAAAGTTAAGATCCGATAATTTTTATGGTAGATTCCAATTTCATAAACACACCGATGTTAAAGGTCTTGGAACCAATCAATAAAAAAAAATTGAGGGCCCTAACGTAGGTAAAAAATCAATCTTTTTGGAAAGGGTCTACATTTTCTGTCGGTATTTCGGCGGGCCGGATGGAACCACGTCGCGGGCTGGATCTGGCCCGCGTGCCGTATTTTGGGCATAACTGATTTAGTCTAATTACTTGGCCAAATTTGGGTGTCGCAATAGTTAGTAAATTAAATTACAACGGAACTTTTATCATTCTAGAAGTCGGTTATTTTGATTTTTTTTTTGTTTGCGAACAGGCATGCTTTTTCTTGATTTTTTTTCCTCGGGTCGTAATTCGACAACCCTAATTGTCGTAATCTGTCCTCTGGGCAAGTTTAAAATTATTTTTTTTATTTAATTAGAAAAATTAAAACGGTCAAACTAGACTATTCCCTGTATGGCCATCGCTCTAGTTATTCATTTTTCAACGATAATTAATTGCCAAATTTCTAGGAAAATAGTTCGATATGCCTTCGGGTATTTCCGCGTTCATTCAAAAGTTTGATTAACTATTGATCAGAAAAATTCTACGCATCATCTTCATCTAATGCCCTAGCATTGAAATATTTAAAAGTCTGGTAAATTTACATATTCACTTTACCAGGACTTTTTTTTTTGGGGGGGGGGGGGGGTAAAAATGGCCCAGAGAGTTATCGTTGACTGCTAAGCCTGGACATCTATTGACTGCTAGGCCTGGACACTTATTGATTGATATGCCTAGACATCTACTGACTACTAGGCCTAGAAATTTGTTGACTGCTACTCCTGGACATTTACTGACTGCTAGGCCCGGACATTTACTGACTGCTAGGCCTGGACATCTACTGACTGCTAGGCCCGGACATTTACTGACTGCTAGGCCTGGACATTTACTGACTGCTAGGCCTGGACATCTATTAAATTTAGCCTGGACATTTATTGACTGATAGGGCTAAAAATGTGTTGACTAATAGATCTAGACATCTACTGACTGCTAGGCCTGGACATTTATTGACTACCAGGTCAAGGCATCTACTGACTGCTAGGCCTGGACATCTACTGACTGCTAGGCCTGGACATCTACTGACTGCTAGGCCTGGACATCTACTGACACCTAGGCCTGGACATCTACTGACTGCTAGGCTTGGACATCTACTGACAGCTAGGCCTGGGCATTTATTGACTGCATGGCCTACATTGCTATATTTGTTATTTACTTTTTTCTTTGTCTAACAGCCAAAAAAGTGTCAATAGCAGAGGTAGAAGACTCTGATAACGTTAGATTCGATAGTGAGTTAGAAGGCGACTGGATGGCAGAGGGCAAGGCCGAGCCACCAGACACCGAGGCCTACCTGCATCTCTTTAAAAGTAATGTGTCCAAAAAGGACGCCGGTTTGTACATCTGTGAGTCTCGTTATTTGAGGAACGGCAATGATGAATTTTTCCCCGACCAGAAAGCTCTGCTACAGTTTAGTTCTACCGAAGACTCTGGTAGTGACGTCAAAGTGGATTATGGCGGCGAAGTAGACGAAAATGTGCCACATTGTCGGCCAGGTTGCACCTGCAATCCAGAGTATGCTGATCCAATATGTTAAGATCTGTTGTGTGCGTGTGATTGTGAAAGTAAAGATGAAATAAAGAAAATAAAAAATACATTGATTTAGTTCAAGTCTATTTGGTCTACTTAGGCGCCAACTTGCCTGAACATTGAAGAGAGCACCTGGTTGCATGCGGCTTCAGAGCGAGACAGCTGGGGAGGTCACTTTCAAAGGTCGCGGGCGGGATACACGTTTGAGACGAAATGAAAATCCGCTGCCGAGGACAGACGTAGACGGCAAAAAAAAGAATATCTAAATCGACCCACCGCCTGCACTTGATGGGGCTAAATATGTAGGTCGCAGCTGGGGCTACCTAGCCGCGGGAAATACTGCATTCCTCCTTAATCTCTGATGTGTCACTATTAAATCAAGCAGCAATAAGACATGAATCACTGTACAATAATTATAAATACAAGACAGCGTAATTGACAAGAAAACACAAACATTTCTTCAAAAAAAATAATTGAAAAGCTTATACGTAGTGTAATTGTATCAATTAAGTTTGGATCAGAAGTGTAATTAACTTTGTAATACATCAAGATTCTTGACCAACAATAATAAATCTGTGACAGACTGACGTGTGCATTTTGTGAATTATAATCTTCTTCACGTTGTAATTATCTCCCTTGTGTCTCTACACACACACACACACAACATCGAAGTTGAAAGCTGTTTACATCTATACTATAAAGCAAAGAGTAAGGCGTGTTGTGTCAAGGTTGCGTTTTAACTCTCTCTCCGTAATTATTTACCACATTCTGGTAGAATCAACGTAGGTATCGTCAGGAGAGAAAGAGTTAAGCCTGGCTCGTTTGCCCGGGCCCCTGACATTCAATATGCACCTTCGCTTAAAATAAATAATCAACTCGATGTTAACACTATAATGTTTAATGAGATGAAAGTAATTTACAATGGACAAACTGATTAAAGTAATATATTATTGACATTAACAAATATTATAATACAGCTGTTATGTTAATCAAATAATCTTTCTTCACCTTGCTGTCCCGTAGTACCAACACAACGCTGCCTGGTCGGGATGGCTGCCTGGTCGTGCGGTTTGCACGCTGGACTGTCGTTCAGATTTATCGATGGTCCCGGGTTCAAACCCTGCCCGCTCCCATCCCCCGTCGTCCTGCGGGAGGTTTGGACTAGGAAGTAATTATCTTCAACTCTGAAGGAACATCCGAAACATGTCAATCAAACAAACAACGCATTTGTAAGTATTTGGCCTCAACGCAACAACCGTACAACACTAGCCCACTGCTGACTCTAGAGATGTAAGAACGACAAATTGAAAAGATTAATCTAATATACTATCGCAGCGTAACAACATCGAAATGCAGTAATGCCTTAGATACTCACCCTAAACAGGGGTACACAGACAAGCCTCAAAGAAAAGTTATATCATCATAATAACTGAAAAACTCCCATCAGCTAAAAAGCAATGCAATAAAGAAGGTGCGTTCAAAAATTGTGCACCTAACACGAATTGGTGCTTGAATAATATAACTTACGCACCGACAGTATGTATGTATTTGTATGTAGGCCTATGTATGTCCCCAATAAAAATCAAAACCGTTTGACCAATATTGATAAAACTTGGCATAAAAGTTCCTTAGATCATGTCGGAGACCGTAGTGAATGTTTTACGTTCATCCCACTAAAAAATAGACAAAAAATATCTAATTGTATCTCTAATTAAAAAACGAAACTTTTAAACAAATCAGTTAATTGGGTCACTGTGCGTGGTGACTATTCAGTGAGAATGGTGTAAGATAAGCGACACCGCCATTAGCTGCCTTGCATACGCCAGACGACTTTTTTATGACTCCAGAATGCCAGATTTTATTGAGAGTAAGATTTGTTTAAAATTTTATCTCAATTTAGATTTGGTCTAAACTTTAATTTTGTTTTGTTCACAAAGCAGCTTTTCAAGTTATTTCACATTTTTAAAGTTAAAAAGCGCCTACAGCGATTTAGTTGTCTACCAGCAGCTTGGTGCTCTAAGTCAACGACCGTCAACAATACAGATCAAACAACCAAACATTGTTTACGTCTATATGCTATACTTTAAAGTACTGTACACATGACATCAGGCTTTCATTGGTATGAGTGAGTTCGTGTTTACCACGGTGGGTATTGAGGGGATAACACATCGTTGCACTACACATGAGTAAACGCCGTACTTTTTCACCTTTTAAGCCAGCGCCCGCTTTTACGCAGTTCACAACAGTGACGGAATGGGTGTCAAAATCGGCCCGGTCATTTCTATACAATTCGGCCCACAATCACGTGATGGGCATCCATGTCTAGGTGTATCGGTCCTTAAAAACCATTGTTAAGTTTGATAATGTATCGATATGCATGCATACAGTGAACTCTATATCTTAATAAGCAAAATAGCGTCTTTTTAAATCAGCAATTATGTAGGCCCTAAAAAGATGAAGCCTACTAGTAGCACTGTCTACATTCTATATTTTATTTTCGGAAAATGTGTTTAAAGAGTTTTACACTGTAAGGTAATGTGAAAGACTTTTTGTTTAAACACAACGCTCAGGGGGCCTTTTATAATAATAATAATAATAACATACTAAGGATATTATAAAACCTTGAACAACTTGGTATGTGTCATAGTGACTTCGATCAGGCATTTCGGTGACCTTACCGGCCCATTTGGGTGCCGGCCCACCGGGCATTTGCCCAAATGCCGTATAGCCAGTCCGCCCCTGGTTCACAGCCCCATAAAAGGAGGACATGTCCATTAGCTTGACCTCTGGTAATCCTTTTCAGACATATAATATTATGGTTTGCATGTCTTGCAGGGGAAGAACATTATAGCCTGTCTAGTGATAGAATAGTATGATCTCTACAGTTGTAGAATATTACGGTCTATGCAGTGGTAGAATATTACGGTCTATCCAGTGGTAGAATATTGTGATACATCTTTACTGCTTCGGTTGCTGTGGTCGTTTATGGTGGCCACTGTGCTGACCAGTTTCATCCCTAAAGTGGTGTGGTCTCAAGTGCAGTAAATGGTGTTCAATGCGATGGGTGTGTGTTTGTCGTCTGCTCTGAGGAGGTCCAAGCCTGACTGACACAATGTGAGTTTTTATATGTGAAGAGTTCAGCTTAACGTGGACGAAGGGCCCTACGGGCCTGAATGGGGCTGTTGGTTTTGCAATGGGTGGTGATTTTGTCAAATTAGGTTTTGGGGTAGCATGCGGGCGCTTTGTTGTTCGAGAGGGTGCGGGAACGTTAGGGCGCTTTGTTGTACGCTTAGTGTTAACATTAGGGCGCTTTGTTGTACGGACTTGTGGGTGCGGTGTTGTCTTACGACTCGGGGGAGATGGGGTGTGTCGTTTTGTTGTGACTGGCGGCGACCTTGTGTTGGGAATGTGCGGTGAGATGGTCGGACGCTTAGTCTGCGGCCTTTCAGCTGTTTTATTGCAGATGTGGACGTCACAGTATCCCCACTCCACATTGGACTTCAACGTGTAGCACCAAGGCTGCTTCTTTCGATGTCTGTCTGGATTGCGACACTTATTGTGATTACCAAGACCGTCAAGGGACTGGGCCCCGTTACGCGCCGCCCATTGTCTACTGTAGGCTACAAAGGGGTGGTTGTAGGGGTAGTTATCCGTCCATTTCTGACAGGTATGTCCGCTTTGGGTGTAGTCCAGGTCACCTCTGTAATCTCGGCCATCTGCGTGCTGAAGTTTCAGACACTTTCCTGTATTGAAGAGTAAATTGTACATGCAGATAGGTTAAACAAGCCAAATATTTTTTTTTAAATATTTTTTTAATTACGGTCATATAAGGGAAAGAACCGCACAATTACTGACATATCTAACGATACTGCAAGAGTTGTCTCCCTTTTTCTTTATAAATCAAAATCAATCGATTAATTAACACTAATAAATTAGCTGATTGTTTAGTTGAGTCATGTGTTGTCATCAACAATAAATAGTTGTTTAAAGTTTCAACTTGATCCGAGAATGGGAAGTGGGGTATATAACCGTGTACACTACTTGTACCTGACTGACGGACAGTGTAGGTTGATATAGCTTTTTTTTTTTTTTTTTTTTTAAAGCACTGGAAAAATAATATAAACTTTGACACTTTTAAACAGTTTGTATTTGATCAATCTGGTATAGACGTACTGAACGAATTAAAAAGAAGAATTTCAATAGCGCTTTGAATGATCTAACCGTGGCGAAACAAAAGAAGTTCATTGACAACTAGAAAAGATAGAATTGTCATCATCATCATCATCATCATCATCATCATCACAATGAGGTAGTTCCGAATCTCTGACCTACTTTATAAAAAGTCACGTGACTGTGGTCTTATACATGGCAATAAGGGCAATATCTTCCTATGATAAGATGTAGATCTAGATTTAGTGCTCGCCTAGATCTAGTAGACCTACTAAATAATCATACAAATTAGTGAATTATTGTAACATACTTTGTATTACTTACAGATGTCTAGATCTAGACTATTTTCATTTTTAAATTACAATGAAATCAAGGAGGTCATTAATGTAAACAACACACCCACGTGACTGAAAAGAGATCCGGAACTACCCCATTTAATCATTGGCGTGCGCAGTGTGAGTGATGTGAAGTTATGGGCAACCAAAGTTCTCCAATCCTTCCGATCTGAAGCCGTCTGCATAAGTATATCAGGAAATATGGTACATAATAGGCTCCTAATCTTTTATGAAGTAACGTATGTAAGTCAGTGGCGTACCTAGGGTGGGGAGAAGGGGGCCGAATTTGAAAATTCACTGGGCCCCCCCCCCACTTGAGGGGGGACCCCAAATGAGTGGGGTTTCTTTTACATTAAACATTAAATATTACGCAAGATGCAGGGACCCCAAAGAGGTCAAGCCCCCGGGCCCCCCAAAAGATGGAATATTTTTAGCTACGCCCATGAATTGTAACTTATAAGACTGAGAGAGGAAAATGGAATTATTTTGAGGTCTGTTCAACAAATCTACTCCTTCTTTTCTAAGTAAGACTGTTCTCAATAGGCTACTGCAACATTATTGACGCAAAACTTACGTCCATACATTGATGGAAACAGGTAGATGTGCCCAATTTGTCAAAGAAATGTCTAACTACAGACTACAATTCTAGGAACTAGTATACTTTAATTGACCAATTTGTCAAAGAAATGTCTAACTACAGACTACAATTCTAGGAACTAGTACAGTTTAATTGACCAATTTGTCAAAGAAATGTCTAACTACAGACTACAATTCTAGGAACTAGTACAGTTTAATTGACCAATTTGTCAAAGAAATGTCTAACTACAGACTACAATTCTAGGAACTAGTACAGTTTAATTGACCAATTTGTCAAAGAAATGTCTAACTACAGACTACAATTCTAGGAACTAGTACAGTTTAATTGACCAATTTGTCAAAGAAATGTCTAACTACAGACTACAATTCTAGGAACTAGTACAGTTTAATTGACCAATTTGTCAAAGAAATGTCTAACTACAGACTACAATTCTAGGAACTAGTATAGTTTAATTGACCAATTTGTCAAAGAAATGTCTAACTACAGACTACAATTCTAGGAACTAGTACAGTTTAATTGACCAATTTGTCAAAGAAATGTCTAACTACAGACTACAATTCTAGGAACTAGTACAGTTTAATTGACCAATTTGTCAAAGAAATGTCTAACTACAGACTACAATTCTAGGAACTAGTACAGTTTAATTGACCAATTTGTCAAAGAAATGTCTAACTACAGACTACAATTCTAGGAACTAGTACAGTTTAATTGACCAATTTGTCAAAGAAATGTCTAACTACAGACTACAATTCTAGGAACTAGTATAGTTTAATTGACCAACTGGATGGCTGCCTGGTCGTGCGGTTTGCACGCTGGACTGTCGTTCAGATTTATCGATGGTCCCGGGTTCAAACCCTGCCCGCTCCCATCCCCCTTCGTCTTGCGGCAGGTTTGGACTAGGAAGTAAACTATCTTCACCTCTGAAGGAACATCCGAAACATGTAAAACAAAAAAAAACATTTTACTTAGCACAAGACGTCTTAAGTAACACAAAACGTCTTATCTTATAAAATACAGACGTTACTACAAAAAAGAAGATGATTACGTCCTACGCGTCCTGCATCTAGTCATGCATGTTAACCAATGGCTTAAATTCACGGGTTTTCCGGGCTGACTCAGGCAACCCATTCCATGCTCTAATAGCACTAGGGAAGAAGGAGCTTTTGTGCAAAGCATTTCTAGATTTCTGCTGCCTCTTCACTACTAGCTCCTGAACTTTTTCTTGTATTTAAAAAAAAACCCAGTTAAACCAAGTAAAATGTGTTAATTATTTATATATCTCTTTTTTTAGTTTATTTAACTCTTGCGGCACATTTGAGACCAAAAGAAAATCTGCTGCCGAGGACAAACGCAGACGGCGAAAAGAAAACTTAAATCGACCGCCTGCTTGCCCTGGATATGGCAAAATATGGGACTGGAACAGCTGGGACTGCGCAGCCAGGGGAAATACTGCGTTCCTCACTAATCTTCGGACTCGCTAAAGAAGGGATGCGAGCTAAATTTTGTTTCGTTGAGAAGTTTTACCACCTGGTAAAAGTTTTGACCAGCATCGCTAACATTATCAAATCATGATGCAATATATCATTGTCTGTACCTTTTTTTTGTTTTGTTTGTTTGTTTCATTTCCACTGACCTTTTCGTGCTGCGTCCGACTTTTTATTGCACCCGTACATCTCTCGCAACTGGGACACGTCAATCAAACTTAGTGCAGTTCTTTGTCCGATCGGGAACCCAAACCGTTCACCCACACCGATCACCTGTGAACCAAGAACATTATTATTATTATTGCTTTTTTTTTTTATAGCGTTACTTTCATGCTTACACAGCATGCTCAGAGCGCTTTGGTCCAATCTCATTTGTGGACCAGTGAGGGGGGGGGGGGTATCTAGGAGTTGGTTTTCCGTGCTGCCTTTAGGCACTCAGTAAACATAACTCTGCCCGAGTCGGGTGTCGAACCTCGAACCCCAAGCCAAGCCAAGTTCAAGCGCACTTAGCCTCTCGACCACGCTTCCCATAATGTCTACATGATGAATGCGATAGAGATCTAGATCTTATAAGAGGTCGTTAAAGAAAGCAGCAAGCCAGTAATACATTCATAATTATTATTTCTTTCATATAAGTTTTGGAGTTATTAATTTAAATGAGTTATTTATTACCCCCAAACGCAGTGGCGGCTTGTAGCAGTCCTACAGATTGCGGGCCCTATGCGAAACGGTTTGCGCCGGGCCCAGTCTGGGTAGGGATAAGGATAATAAGTGAAAATTAAGATTTTGTATTAGAAACTAAATTCGTCTTTGCATTTTATTCATTCTTTACTAAGTACAAAATCACGTTCAAATTAACTTTATCAACAGTAGATGGTAGTTTTTCAACAAAAAACCGATAAACATTCAGATCTGTCTTTGAGATTTACTAGCATAATATCGCTTTTAATTTTTTTAAGAGGTCGAGATATAGGCTTATTTAGATCTATATTTATATGACAGTGACTATTAATTAAATAAATTAAGTATTTGAACTTCTTGTTTTGATTAAAATTCGCCTTATTATTACATTTTTATTAAATGAAACTGACAATGCCGTTTTTTTTTTTAATCGCGAGTAGCATTGGTGTTTTCCATATTGAACGATACCCCGCAATGACAATTTTGTCTGTTTTTAAAGGAGATTTGCGTTTTCAGAAAATTTTAACAATTTCAGGGGATTTTCGTGACTTTTTCGTATATTTTGCAATTTCAGGAGATATCCAGGAGCTCCTGGAAAATCAGGAGACCGCAGTTGAAATGGTTTAATTTAATAATTTACACCTAGAATTAGCGCGGGGCCTATGAAATAGGTTGCAGTGGCCTAAAGCGTGACCTCCGTGACCCCGTATGTCGAAGGTGCCGCCTAAAGCCCGCCTTGCTTTTGTCATACTCCAGCTTGCCGCCCGGAAGCCATAAGCGTAGAATATATATATATATATATATATATATATACCGTAGCATATCCTGTAAACGGCCTCGTCTGCTGCCGGACTTATTATATTATTGTTAAAAAACACAGAACGTTCAGTAAGCACTAGCAAAACTGTATTTCAGAACTAACCAGAAGAAGTTTAAAGCTATCATGGTATTGGTATCGTATAGATGCGGGGAAAGGCTTCCAAAATATTGAGTAAAAAGTCTTCGTTTATGAAAACTGGTCAGGTTTCCGAATCTGACAGTGACAAGAGAATCTCCCATAGCGGGGTCCACTTAAACTTCAGTAGGCCTACTAGCTAAAACTAAAGTAGTTGCTAAAACCACAGTAGGCCTACTTGCTAAATTACAGCACTTGCTAAAACTACAGAACTTGCTAAAACCACAGTAGGCCTACTTTCTAAAACCACAGTACTTAATAAATTACAGTACTTGCTAAAACTACAGCACTTGCTAAAACTAGAGTACTTGTTAAAACTACAGTACTTGCTAAAACTACAGTAGACCTACTTGCTAAAACTACAGTAGGCCTACTTGCTAAAACTACAGTACTTTGTAAAACTACAGTACTTGCTAAAACTACAGCACTTTGTAAAACTACAGTACTTGCTAAAACTACAGCACTTTGTAAAACTACAGTGCTTGCTAAAAACTAAACAACTTGCTAAAATAGAGTTCTCGTTCAAACTACAGTACTTGCTAAAAATAGAGTTCTCGTTCAAACTACAGTACTTGCTACGACTACTTAACTTACTAAAACTACAGTAATTGCTAAAACTACAGTACTTGATAAGACTACAGTACTTGTTAAAACTACAGTACTTGCTACGACTACTTTATTTACTAAAACTACAGTACTTGTAAAAAATACGGTACTTGCTAAAACTTCAGTACTAGCTAAAAACTAAAGAACTTGCTAAAAGTACAGTACTTGCTAAACATACAGTACTTGTACAAACTACAGTACTTGCTACGACTACTTCACTTGCTAAAACTACAGTACTTGCTAAAACTACAGTACTTGCTAAAACTACAGTACTTGCTAAAACTACAGTACTTACTAAAACTACAGTACTTACTAAACCTACCTTACTAAGTAAACTATCTCTCATACGACCTTACTTCCGGTTATACTTAACCCATGCCCATGGCCACCATTTTCACTTTCACGGTCTGTATTCATAAAATGAACCAAGTACAACAGGGTACAATGAGTTAACTATTTTGCCTGTGACAGTCGGAAGGGGATAGCGGCGAGCAGGATTCGAACCTTGGACCATCGAGACTACAGTCCAGAGCGCAAACCACACAGCCAAGCATCCCTTGTTGAGTTATTTTTCAATTCGTATGGGCTCAAAAAAAGGTAAAACAGGGCTCAGATGTGTAGCACAGTACCTTGATTGTAGGATAGCCATTCTTGGTGAAAGTCGTCTGACTATAGTGCATGACACTCAGATAGTCATAAGGGTGCTGGAGTGAACTGACCAGGGAGTCACTGACCATGTCAAACTGTGTTTTAAAAGTCTCCTCAATGTTTTCATATAAAATCCGCACGAACTTATCACGGTCTGGTCGAGCCTAGTGATTTAGTCAGAGAATAAAATTTGAAAAAACAACAAGACTACTTTAAGATCTAAACAAGAAAATAAAATCCTTTAAAAAAAAAAAGCTAATCTAAGGGCAAGAACTCCGCACTTACAACTATACATCTCAATAATGTAGAAGCTATTTCCTTTATTTGATATCAAACAAAGTACTTAATTATCAATAGTTAATTGACTAATTGGTTATTAGCAGATAAAGTATCCCTTTCAGACTTGGCGTTCTTAAGGGCAGATAATGCAAAGGTCATCTATTTCTAGGGTCCCACGGGGTTAACGAGAGTGTCATGTCGACCATCCGCTATTACTTCCCCCAACTAAAATCAGCTACCTATTAGAGTTGTGTGGACTCAGGGGGCGCCTTTAATGATCCCGAAATAAAAAAAAAAAATCACATTCACCAGAATTCGAACTAAGGACCTCTTGTTTTGAAAACCAATCGCTTTACCACTCAGCCACCGTGCTTCTTGGGTGAACTCAGGGACGTCCTAGAAATCAAAATTCCAGTCTTCACTGAGATTGGGAACCCAAGCGATATACAATTCAGCCACCAAGCCGGCCAAACCCCCTCCCTACAAAAATGGAATTAGAGAGAGTTGAACGTGCATTATTGTTATGTACGGGAAATCATTCGTTCAATGATATATAAAAATAGACTTCCCCCTCTTGATGTGTGTTTTATATAGGTGTTTGGGAGTAACATCCCTTGTAACTGTTGTTGTCAACCAAGATGGCGTTAGATTAAACAGCTGATTTCATGTCTTATAAGTTATATCCAGAGTCTTGTTATTATTCGTATATAATAATCAACACCTCCAGAGAACGAATCCTGGTTAAGTGAATGTATAGACTTTATAATATTCCAACGATAGGCCTTTAGATCTTAACCACAGATATATCATAATAATATGATCTAGGCTTAGAGGACGATGCGCAGAGATTTCCTATGATCTTCATACGACTGATTTTAAATATACATACTGCCCTGGGGTCTCTATATTTTATGATTTTAGACAAATTGTGTAACATTTATAACTGTGAATATTCACATCAAGAAAGAGCGTTCTATTTCATTGTCATCTGAGAAATCTAACATGTAAGAAATACATATTTTCAAATTTATGAAAGAGTTGTTTTTTTTTTATATCCGGAGCTTATTACACACACACACACACAACTACACAGGCGCATATACACATACAGGCTACACACACACCAAAAGTGTTGTTCTTACAGTCAGTCTCACCTGCTCGTGCCATATCCCCAACGCATGTAACAGTTCGTGGGAGGCTGTACCTAGGTTCTCGCAGCCTTCACCTATATTGACCATCTGTTGTCCACCGACTCGACCTATATGTGCCCAGCATCTAAGATCAAAACAGGGCGCATATTATAATATGTTCATTTATAATTTTGTAAAGCCCGAGCTAAATTGATAAATTACCCGGGGTCACTTGTAAAGCCCTAACTAAGATGATTAATTACCTGGGTCACTTGTAAAGCCCTAACTAAGATGATTAAGTACCCGGGTCACTTGTAAAGCCCTAACTAAGAGGATTAATTACCTGGGTCACTTGTAAAGCCCTACCTAAGATGATTAAGTACCCGGGTCACTTGTAAAGCCCTAATTAAGATGATTAATTACCCGGGTCACTTGTAAAGCCCTAACTAAGATGATTAAGTACCCGGGTCACTTGTAAAGCCCTAATTAAGATGATTAATTACCCGGTTCACTTGTAAAGCCCTAACTAAGATGATAAATTACCCGGGTCACTTGTAAAGCCCGAGCTAAGACGATAAATTACCCGGGTCACTTGTAAAGCCCGAGCTAAGACGATAAATTACCCGGGTCACTTGTAAAACCCGAACTAAGATGATAAATTACCCGGGGTCACTTGTAAAGCGAATGAAGTCCTTCTGGGATGATGTCCTCTCCTTGAAGGTGACACAAGTGTGGCTGGAGATGTGCTTCATGGCAGCTTTTAATGCTTCTCTGGACTTCGCCTCTGGAAAAGAGCATTTAGAACCCTTGATCGACTCTGTACAGTTATGTACTTGCGCCACACAGCGCCAAAACTTTGTATAGCTCAATGTTTCCCAAACTGTTCCGTGGAGCCACAGTGTTTCGCGAGGCCTGAATCGGTGTTCCACGAACTGATGTAGACCACCACGCAAAGTGTTCCGCTAAATACCCCCCAATGTGCGAAGTGTTCCGTTGGGGGGGGGGGGAAAAGTTTGGGAACCACTGGTATAGCTTAATCTTCTTCTTATCTTAGAGAGGAACGTATTCTTGATTAGCTAACATAACGTTGAGCCGAACTTGAGGACTTTTAGCCAATGAAATGCAGCAGCTAACTCACTTAAGTTTGGATCCATTTGATACACGACCACACCGTCTTTCCAAAGTCTGTGGGGATCCCTCGTTAGAGCGCGTCTGTATCTCGCGGTGCTCCGTGAAGGGAAGATGACGTTGATGAGTGGCTTGTCTAGGATTATATCTCCCTGGGAACAAAACAAGTTCATGTGGCAGTGGTTCTCATTTTGTTTTTTTTCTCGGGACAGTTACAACTTTGTGACAGAATAGGATTGTGACAAGATAGGATTGTGACAGAATAAGATTGATAGGATAACGTGTGACAGAAAAATTAACAGAAAAACATTGTGACGGGAAAAAAAAAATTGTGACAGAAAAATTGACAGAATATCATTGTGACAGAATAACATTTTGACAGAATAACATTGCGACAGAAAAAATTGACAGAATAACATTGTGACAGAATACCATTGTGACATAATACCATTGTGACAGAAAAACATTCTGACCGAGACACATTGTGACAGAAAAACATTGTAACATAATAAGGTTGGCAGAATAACATTGTGACAAAGTAACAAACTGATATAATTATAAATTGAATTAATAACAATGTGACAGAATTAGATTGACAGAATAATATTGTGACAGAATAACAAACTGACATAATAGCATTGTGACAGAGAAACATTGTGAATAAAAACATTGTGACAGAAAAACGTGACAGAATACCATTGTGAAAAGATAACATTGTGACAAATAACGTTGTGATAGAATACCATTGTGACAGAATACCATTATGACATAATACCATTATGACATAATACCATTGCGACAGAATGACATTGTGACAGAATAAAATCCGGGATTGTATAAATTAAATAACATTGTGACAGTACCTGAAAGAAAAGAGGGCTGCCTCCAGTAGAACTGACACCTGAAGATCCGTCAAAGGTTTTGCACAGCAAAGGTGGACAGATCCCTGTTATAAAATAACAAAACACTGTATTGCTGTAACAGTGCTCCATAGACAATCTCTATATCACAGAGTTTGTATTTTGTACGCAAATTGACACGAAAATACGTGAGTACGGTTTATCGTCTGAAAATACGCATTTCCCCATCTATAGCACTAGATCTTACTGATCTAAATAAAGCAGAGTTCCTTTCAATGTGTCAGTTTTTATGAAGTCTTTAAACTGATTGGGGATTAATTGATTGATTAGTTCTTATTCTTATCTTATATAACACAGACGTTACTTCAAAAAAGAAGATGATTACTGAAACAGAATAACGGAACACTTCGCACAATCTGTGTATTTAGAGGAACACTTTGCTTATTTTATTAGAGAGATAAATTCACGTGGTGGCTTACTAGTTAATTATTCCAGTAGTTCGCGGAACTCATATTTAGGCCTCGCGGAACACTTGGGTTTCGCGGAACACTTTGTCGTCAATGTATATATAACAATGAGATGCCCTTGTACCTTAGCGAACTGATTACTCCATATGTCCCTCAGAGAGCCCTGCGCTCAATGGACTCAACGCTTTTAGAGGTGCCACGTTTCTCCCTCAAAACCTACCTACAGTCTGCGGGCTTTTCAGTGCACGGACCAAAGGTTTAAAACTCACTCCCCATTGATCTCAGACAGACATGCTACACCACTTTTAAGAAGAACATTAAGACCTATCTGTTTAAAACATTTTTAGATTAAGTCATTTTAGCTGTCGTGTTTGTGATGTTATTACAGCGCCTTGAGCCTAGATTTTGTTTGTTAACAGCGCTTTATAAATAAAATTATTATTATTATTATTAATACAGTTCGGGAAACACTGGTCTATATGATAGGCTTCGGTCTGCTTCTACTCCAATATTTATGCCCCGCATCCGCACACCGTTTAGAACCAGAGGAACAGCAATAGACGATACAGTTTGAGGTCAGTAGAGTTGGAAAGTCTGCCAGATCTTAGTACTGTGTGCTGCATTAGCAAGTTACATAAGGGTTCATGATATTCCCTAGAGTTGACTCCTTGTTGGTTTTTCACTTTCCCTTCTGATAATATGTGTTGATGGTCGGTCGTTGGATCGTAGCCCCAAACAGTTAGTACAACTAAACCAAAGTAGGCGTATTATATTTAAATGTTGTCACGACTGAGTTCTGGTCAGCCTGGGTCTCCTGTTTACCTTAAAGGAGAAGGGGGGCAATTCAGGGTGTTGACTTCAAAACTGTTATTGTTTTGGATTGTTTTACTTGGTGAGATGTTTTTGTTGAATATAATGCAACTCATAATAAGGCAGTGTGGTTTTGTTCCTAGTCCACGACAGTTGGACTTTTGGATATAGATATAGTCGAAGTGTAGACTCTAATTATTTTTCTGTGTTGTCACTATTCAGTCTATGGAATATTAAGCTGTTATATTTTTTAATTGATACTGGATATTTCAATTGTCTGAACTGATTCTGTATTATAGTACAGATAATGTAATAAACGTGTTATATGTCTGTGGATTGGCATTCTGAATTTTTACTACGTCGTTGTATGCTTCGTTATGATATTACCCAGGACTTGGGTACATTTAGTAATACACATACGTATATTAGAGAGGAAACGAGTCTTGACAAATGTACAAAAGTTGAAATGGGTTGAATAAACTTCTTTCTTCTAACAAAACTTGTATCGACAACACAGGTCGGCTAGACATGTAATATAGATCTAATAGTAACAAAAAGGAATTACTATTTAGGCCTAACCCTAACCCTATCCTTAACTCACTTCAAATACAAGTCTTTACTCTCTTGCGTTTCTCCTTCTCTCCCCAACCCTCTCTTCAATAATCACTCAGGAGGCGCGGTGGCTGAGCGGCAAAGCGTTTGGCTTCCGAACCGGGGTTCGGATCCTTGTTAAGACCACGATTTTTAATTTCGGGATCTTCGTGCGCCTCTGAGTCCACCCAGCTCTAATGGGTACCTGACAATAGTTCGGGAAAAGTAAAGGCGGTTGGTCGTTGTGCTGGCCAAGTTATTTGTAGGCCACAGAAACAGATCATCTGCCCTATAGACCACAAGGTCTGAAAGGGGAACCTCATTTTTTTTTACTTTACATTTTTTTTTTAATCACTCACGTGACTTCTTAACATAAATTCTGACAGACCAGCTCATGGTTTCAGTATTCTATACCACCAAATAGTAACGCTCTATTTTGACGTTGTTACCTTGGAAACACACACACACACACACACACACACACATACTCTTCATAACACTCCTGAAGCATTACCCGTATTTGAGACTTAATGTTTAGACGCAAGGCAGCGGAAGTTTTGTATCGGAGATTTTTTTCTCCTAAGTCGGTAACCAACTTGACAACCGCTCCTTATGCCCGTACGCCCTCCTACAGAGCCGTTATCAGACACACGATGGCAAAGTAAAGTGGAGACCATAAATGCCGCGTGTGGTTTCGATTTGATGATGTAAATTTAATGAAGCTTTGAAAATCAGAGCAACTTGAATCAGTCGTTGATTGGAATCACTTTGACACGAAATGGTCGGTTTAGAATTTGTACGATCCTATGAAAATATTATCGCGTGTAAATATCAAAAGCATATTATTAAATTATATACAAGTCCATTAAAGTTTTGAGTTTTTAAAGGTTTTTTTTAGATATAAGCGTGACGGACTGACAGTTTACACATCCGACGTGACGGCTCAATCGTTCCAGGTTCGACCCCATCCTCGGTCGTCCTGCAATCACAACATAGTCTTATGATACAGATAACTGGCCAGATAAAGTAACATTCGAAACAAGACAAATGAAACCAAAAAAAAAATTTTAAAAATTACCTTTTTTTTTAAATAAACAAAGCTAACTAAGTGTAATTGAATCCATTATTTTGGATCAGTCATGTAATTATCATGTTTGGATCAGTCATGTAATTTTTGTGTTTGGATCAGTCATGTAGGCTAATTATCATGTTTGGATCAGTCATGTAATTATCATGTTTGGATCAGTTATGTAGGCTAATTATCATGTTTGGATCAGTCATGTAATTATCATGTTTGGATCAGTCATGTAATTATCATGTCTGGAGTAATCATGAATTATCATGTTGGGTCAATCATGTAATTATCATGTTTGGATCAGTCATGTAATTATCATGTTTGGATCAGTCATGTAATTATCATATTTGGATCAGTCATGTAATTATCATGTTTGGATCAATCATGTAATTATCATGTTTGGATCAGTCATGTAGGCGAATTATCATGTTTGGATCAGTCATGTAATTATCATGTTTGGATCAGTCATGTAATTATCATGTTTGGATTAAACATGAATTATCATGTTGGGTCAATCGTGTAATTATCATGTTTGGATCAGTCATGTAATTATCATGTTTGGATCAGTCATGTAATTATCATATTTGGATCAGTCATGTAATTATCATGTTTGGATCAGTCATGTAATTATCATATTTGGATCAGTCATGTAATTATCATTTTTGGATCAGTCATGTAATTATCATGCTTGGATAAGTCATGTAATTATCATGTTTGGATAAGTCATGTAATTATCATATTTGGATCAGTCATGTAATTATCATGCATGCTATCATCCTGGACCAGTTAGGAAAAGGAGAAGGGGGTGGGGGGGGGGGTATCTGTGAATGTTTACATGAGCGTTTTTTTAAATGCCTAACATAAAAAATGGGCTCGATTCTTGAGACTGATTCAAATTATACCACCACATGTACGCTTAATCCGAGATTGGGTCTGGGACTGACAGACAGACAGAGTGAGTTGATATTCTTCTAAAGATCAACACAAACTGTGGCAAATCACTTACCCTTATTTATTTCCGTAAAATCACGCTGAGATGTGCCGTCCCTGGCAATGTCGAGAGTGAAGGATGCAAAAAGTCCTCCAAGGTTTAGCTCCCCTGCTGCTAAAATTGCCGCCACCTGTTGCAAAACTGGTGTTACCATAGCAACGAGGAAAACTCGGTATTTAAATATCATCTTCCGTGCTATGTCTCTAGAGTTGTTTTAGTAGGTCTAGTATTCCGACTTTTTAAATGACAATCGTGAAGATGGAAATTAAATCAGTTTAATGGTTTGTTTCAGAACAAGATGGAATAAAGCAACATTTTAGGTTACGAGGAATGGCGGATTGTAACGCTTGTCTTCGAGTCCAAGGATTAAATCCTTTTATTAAAAGATTGATTTGGAGTCATTTGAATATATTGCTTCAGACACTCATTCCTGAGGACCCCGAACTAAGAGTATGCTCCCAGGGGCGGACTGGGTATCAAAATAGGCCCAGGCATTACCATATAAACCGGCCCACAAATGTGATGTCATATATTTTCGGTGTGTGTGGGGGGGGGGGATTTTAAACCTCTCCGCAATTTATATATATATATATATTCTTAACTTTCATTCTTTCAAACGTTTTTTCTACCCTATAATACTCTCTGCCTATAATTAGTGAAAGGCAGTATACACCGCCAAGGGACAGCTAAGGAGTCTGGGGGGGGGCGCTGTAAGCTCCCCCCAGTGAGGTCCGGGGCAAGCATTATTTTCGTTATTTTAAGCTTTAAAAAATGCTTATTTTAAGGTATCTACAGTGCAATCAGCCTGCTACTCTTCCGCTAAAAACAAAAAATCAAAAACTAAATCTTCTATTCAGTGGAGTCCAGCGACTGGTAGAAAAAGGTAAAATGCTTTAGTTTTTGTATTGGCGGTAGGGGGGGGGAGGGAAACCACAAAACCCCTTTTGGCTACGCTCATGAAATTTTGTTGACTGTAATTTGCTTAAGTTGGCTGCAGTGGGGAAGTAAGTTAAGTTTCCCTTTCAGACAATGAGATCTGAGGCCGGTGATGGTTTGAACTCCTCCCATCTCGGCTACGCCCATGTGTTTTATCATAGGTCTAAGCCTAATTCTATTCAAAATATATAAAGTTTGATAACGCATCGAAAACTGGATGTATGCATTCGTATGATTACATAATGTATTCTATTTATACATGTATGTAGTCTGAAAACTATAAACAATACAATAGCAGCCTAATGAGTATGAAGCTTTTTGGTATTACTTATAGATTACAGACGTTTCTTCAAAAAAATATAAATAATTAGGCCCTACGCATTTCACGTGTCAATCTAGTCATGCATGTTGATTTGTGACTTAAAATATGCTAAGTCATTGGTTTTCCTGGCTGAATCAGGCAACCCATTCCTTTAAAGTGGTATCACCACAAATACAAAACTAGGGGTCTATCGAGCCGTCGTCCTCCCTACATTGCTCTATGACTCAGAAACATGGATAGTGTACAGTTAACATGCAAAGAAACTAAACCACTTCCACACGACATGTCTGTGAAAAATACTGAATGTCAAATGGCACGACAAAATACCAGATACTGAAGTCCTTCAAAGAGCGGGTATGCAAAGCATCCACACAATCCTGATGCAGTCCCAGCTGCGATGGGCAGGATACGTATGCAGAATGGAAGACCACCGCATCCATAAACGACTCTTGTATAGCCAACTAAGCGAAGGAAAGCGCTCACAAGGTGGTCAAAGAAAGCGCTTCAGGGACACGCTCAAAGCTTCTCTGAAGACGTTCAGCATAGACCCAGGCACCTGGGAGACAGAGGCACATGACAAAGCATCATGGCGTCGCGCTGTGAAAACTGGCGCATAGGTTGCTGAGGAAAAGAGAACCAAGCTGGCAAAGGAAAAACGCCAGAGAAGAAAAGCAAGACCAATGACACTAGCTCCACCTGAAATAACCTACCTAGTGTGCGGCCGAACATTCCGGCTCACATAGGTCTCAACAGCCACACGAGGAGACATAAAACCCCAGTGCAAAGCCCTCAGCCCCCTGGATGACAAAGTGGTCATAATCGAACTACGATGGACGAAATATATATATATATATATATATATATATATATATATATATATATATATATATTTATTTATTTATTTATTTATATTCCTTTACCAGATACGAGAAAGCAGAACGGTTAGAGAGGTACTTCTAAATGTGAAAAGCTCTTGCTTCGTCCTAGTACATTCTCAAAAGCGCGATTTGTATATGAATATTTTATTTAAAATATAAATGATTCTAAATCTCCTTTCATTAAATATCGGATGTGACAGCGCTATATAAATTATTGTAATTATTGTAATAATTTTCATTATTAATGACTTCATACTAAGCATAAGTCTGCCATTAATCATAACGGTATAAATATTGATTTCGATCTGGATGTATGTTTTAATTAAATAATTATTTTTTTTTGTAAGCCTTAAGTGTAGACAGTGTAGTATTGTTAGGTCTATGTTATTAAAAATAAACAACAAGAAACTTACTTTTTTCTTTTCAAATCGCAGAAACTAGAAGTTTATACAGTTATACCCATATTGAGCTGTGAATAAGTTGGGTGGTTTGCAATGTCGCGGCTCTGTGTATGTGTTGAAGTTAACTTCTATTAAGTTTTGTTAAAGAGCTAATTGTCTCCCCTTTTGCCGCGTTCTATCAATGTTTTCTAACTTAACTTCTCCCATCCCTCTTTTTGGTTAACTTTCATGGAACCATCAGAAGACGGGTGAGGGAAGGAGCAAAACAAAAATGGGAGTGCCATCAAATGCCCATGCCGAATGATCAGGCCAAACACAGTCTTGAGGACATCAAAGTAGCGTTGAAGGCCTTGCCGCTCGTGCATAGCAGAAAGTACGGTCTAACGTTTTACAAATGATAATACGTACAGTGTATAGTGTAATTCTTACATTTTATTCTTGTTGAATTTCAAACAAAATTAATTGTAATAATAATTTAAAAAAAAACAACAACAAGAAAACGTGTTCGGGCCTTTGTGTCTTGCTGCTGTCACTTTTTTTAAAAAGTTGTCTGCAATTAATTATTTTTTCTTTGGTGCGACCAGACCGGCCCATTTGCCCGTTTGCCCATATAAGCAGTCCGCCCCTGTATGCTCCTATGGATGAGATAGTAGGCCTATCGGATAAACATTGTTTAGGGCATTTTTTAGAAAGAAAAGAAAGAAGCCAAGAAAAAACAAGAAAAAAAAACCATTTAAAAAAAAGAAAGTACACAATGAGAGAAAGTAAAAAACAGAAGAAGGAACAAAAGAAGAAAAGAAAGAATGAATAAAAAAAAAAGAACGAATGAAAGAAATAACGAACAAAAAAACGAATGAAAGAAATAACGAACAAAAGAACGAATGAAAGAAATAACGAACAAAAGAACGAATGAAAGAAATAACGAACAAAAGAACGAATGAAAGAAAGAATGAATGAAAGAAAGAAGAAGAAGGATCAGAAGAAAAAAAGAAGAACAAAACGTTCAGAAAGAAAAGAAAAAAAGAAGAACAGAGGAAGTGAAAAGGTGTGAACACAAGACAGAAGTAAGAAAGAGAAAAAAAACACACGAAAGAAAGAACAGAGGAAATAAAGAAGAAAAGAAAGATCAGAAGAATGAAAGAAGTAATGAAAGAAAGAGATAACGAAAGAAAGAGAGAGAATGAAAAAAAGAGATAAAGGAAGAAAGAAAGAGATAAAGAAAAATATAAATAAAAAAAGAGATAGAAAGAGATAAAGAAAAAAGATAGAAAGATCGAGAGAGAACGAAAAAAAATGATAAAGGAAGAAAGAAAGAGATAAAGAAAGAGATAAAGAAAAAAAGAGATAAAGAAAGAAAGAGATAAAGAAAGAAAGAGATAAAGAAAGAAAGAGATAAAGAAAGAAAGAGATAAAGAAAAAATGAGATAAAGAAAAAATGAGATAAAGAAAGAAAGAGATAAAGAAAGAAAGAGATAAAGAAAGAAAGAGATAAAGAAAGAAAGAGATAAAGAAAGAAAGAAAGAAAAATCTCTCGTAGTTAGTGACAGATAAAAAAAAATACTTCACAACTCTGGACCTATTTAGCTCAAGCTTACAATTAGACGAAAAATACAAAATTGAATTTCATAACGAAACAATAACCCTAATATCTAGATCTAGATTTAGAATTAAAAAAACGTCTATTTCCAACTGTGAAGAATCACCAAATTCAATGAAACAGAAATCCAATAAAACTCACAACCAAACAAATCAACAAGGTCTTATTTTCAAGCCAGTCCAACTTTTAACTGAGACGTGAAACTTATCACACAAACTAAACAAAGTTTTTTAAAAAGTTCGTTATCGTATGAACTATATGATCAGTCCCAGACTTTTGCAGAACGTAACCCCTCCTCGTATGTTGACTTGTTCAAGTCAAGTGCAAATATTACCTACTCATGTCATATCCTGCTATCTTATCGTAAGAAACTTGGAATCCTGGCAACAAATTTTCTTTTCAAAGCTTAAATAACTCAATCTGCCTGTTTGGGCGGAATCTTATATTCACGTTGTTGTTTTTTCACATTTCCCATTCTCGGATCTAGTTGAAACTTTGCACAATTATTCTTAGTCGATGACAACACATGACTCAACCCAAAAAAGTAAACAATTGATCAGTCAATTAGTCTTAATTTCTAAATTTTTTGTGTATTAAGCTAAATGGAGATTACGTCCTGTTCAGTTAATTAAGTCAACCTAAAATTTTACCTAATAATAGCTTATCGCCTTCACCTATCTTTTAGTCTGTTGGACCGTTGGGGCAACACGCAAGATTTTTTGACCATGTTTCTACATTTCTCTCTGTCTTTTGCCTTGGATAGAATCTCTTTCAATGGCAGGCCCGTCCATTCCTTTAGGCTGTCTTCCCATCACTTTCTCTATGTGCCTTTTCTTCTTTTTCCTGGTACTGTTCCCTGAAGGAAAGTCTTCGCGAGCCCCGAAGACCTTATAATATGACCATAGAGTTAAAGCTTTTTTTTTTTTTACAATAGCAGATTATCGTGGGGTCCAATCGTTGCAAGTCACCCTGTCTCTAATCTCTTCGTTTGTGATGCGGTCTTTATATGTGATATCTAGGATCCTTCTGTAGCATCTCAATCTCATTGCTAGGATCCTCCTCTCTAGCTCTGCGGTCAGTGTCCAAGAATGTCAAGCATAAAAGGATGTGGCCATGACCAGGGAGCGCATCAGTCTGATTTTGGTGTCGATGGCTATGCCCGATAAACTATAAAACCTTCTATAAGTTCTTAAATAGGTCAGTTTTTATTGTCTTCTATAAGTTCTTAAATAGGTCAGTTTTTATTGTCTTCTACAAGCTCTTAAATAGGTCAGTTTTTATTGTCTTCTACAAGTTCTTAAATAGGTCAGTTTTATTGTCTTCTACAAGTTCTTAAATAGGTCAGTTTTTATTGTCTTCTACAAGTTCTTAAATAGGTCAGTTTTATTGTCTTCTACAAGTTCTTAAATAGGTCAGTTTTTATTGTCTTCTACAAGTTCTTAAATAGGTCAGTTTTATTGTCTTCTACAAGTTCTTAAATAGGTCAGTTTTTATTGTCTTCTATAAGTTCTTAAATAGGTCAGTTTTTATTGTCTTCTATAAGTTCTTAAATAGGTCAGTTTTTATTGTCTTCTATAAGTTCTTAAATAGGTCAGTTTTTATTGTCCTGTCCCCTTCTCCCGCAGCTAGTCCACAAAAGTGATTAGACCATAGCACACTGAGCATGCTATAAGCATGAAACAACTCTCCCGCAGCTAGTTCACAAAAGTGATTAGACCATAGCACACTGAGCATGCTATAAGCATGAAACAACTCTCCCGCAGCTAGTCCACAAAAGTGATTAGACCATAGCACACTGAGCATGCTATAAGCATGAAACAACTCTCCCGCAGCTAGTCCACAAAAGTGATTAGACCATAGCACACTGAGCATGCTATAAGCATGAAACAACTCTCCCGCAGCTAGTCCACAAAAGTGATTAGACCATAGCACACTGAGCATGCTATAAGCATTAAACAACTCTCCCGCAGCTAGTCCACAAAAGTGATTAGACCATAGCACACTGAGCATGCTATAAGCATGAAACATATGCACTAAATTAAAACGCTTGATCAAAATATTTCCAATCTATCTTATGAAATACAAACTTTACTTCAAAAAAGAAGATCGTTTGCCTACATCCTACGCGTGTTCCTATGTAAATCTAGTCAGCATGTAAAATCAATGACTTAAATTCAGCTAAGTCATTGGTTTGCCTGGCTGACTAAGGCAACCCATTCCATGCTCTGATAACACTAGGAAGAAGAAGCATTTGTACAAATTTGTACTAGCATATGGAACAAGGAATGGGCCTTTATCTTTGTGTCTTTCTGAGTATTTTATTAGGTCTTGTTGTTTTTTTATCTGAAGATTATGGTTTAGTGTTTTATGTATAATTGCTACTTTAGTTTTAAGTCTTCTATTTTGAAGGCTTTCTAAATTTAGTGATTTTACTAAAGGTGTTACTCTTGTCAAATGTGAAAATTTGTTATGAATCTCCTCTATTTTGTTGTTAGTAATTAGTATAGAAAACTCTAGTTCTATTACAAATTAATATAAAAAACTAAGATACTGTGAGATTGTGGTACCGCGATGTCAATGACCATTGCAGATTTTTAAAAATCTTCTTAGTCAATTAAGAGTAAATCTTGTTGATTAAAATCCACCGTCTTACCAGTTAAAATACGTCTAACCCAGTACTGTAGTTAAGTTGACCTCGAGAACTTCCTGTGGTAAGTAGGTGTATTTTTACCAAACAGGTCATACGTGTAGGTCCTTAAGGCCAGGTTTTCGCGTATTAGTTTCGCAACTTGATTATGGCGACCTAGATAGGCAGATTCAAATAAAGGTTTGCATCCTGCCACATCTATGTGCTCTACTGACACCTTAGTTTACGCACTTCCGGCCTTTGTCCTTAACATGGAGTTTCAGGATGTGCCTTTCATAGTTTGTTGTCCTAATAACTTGGTCCTGTATAGCGATGACAAAGCTTTGTGTTTCAGGGTAAAGGTGCCAAGTGTAAGCCATGCTATCATTATTAGGCCTATTGTTCTAGAAATAGGGGTTGCGATGGTTGAGTGGTTAAAGCAGTGTTTCTCAAACTTTTTTGTCTGCCGGCACAGTAAAAAAAAACTACAAAAATTTCGCGGCACACTACGAAGAGCAACAGTTGTTTTATAATAAAAAGAAAAAAAGATTTTACCTGTTTTTAAGTGTTAGGCTATATTTAATTTGAAGGTTGTGCCTGTTTTTAAGAGCAAATAGCTTAAGAACTGCATCGTTTTTTAAATCAATGAGTTACTATTCTTTTTTAGTTGTAAGATTTGCAGCTTCATTGTTTCCAAATGGATAGCTGACCCATCCAAACTCATTACATCCATCTGTTGGAAAGTAATGCTGGAATGCTGACTGCAGGTGTGTCAAAGTGTCCAGAATCTCGGGGGTGATTTCTTTAGTTGAAGCAAATTCATTGTAAGTAGGAAAGCAGTCGAAGACTCCTTTCAAGATCTTACTTTGCCACAAAGACAAATTTTCACCAAATGACTTCATTTTTGAGGATGCAGTGATGGTGGTTTCCGATTGTCCTTGAAGACTTAAATTCAGTGAATTTAATTTGTCAAATAAATCAGAGAGAAATGTCACCTTAACCCACCAGATCTTGTCATGAATAGAAAATCCAAAGTCTTTTTTTTTCAGCCTCCAAGAATGAAATCAGCTCAGCCTTGAGTTGGAAGACACGCTTTAACACTTTTCCAATGGAGAGCCAACGAACGTTGGTCTGATACAGGAGACATTTGTAGTCTGAATCTTTTGCTTCACAGAGCTGATAGAAAAGTCGGGATGCAAGCGGTCGAGATTTGAGGAAGTTTACAACTTCAATCACTTGATCCAGAACAGACACAAAATATTTCGGCAAAGATTTGAAGGCAAGAGCTTCTCTGTGGATCATTCAGTGAACAACTAATACATTTGGATTTTCTTGTGTTTCTCAAACTGTGTGCCGCCGAAGATTAGCAGGTGTGCCGCGGGAGTTTTCAGAACTCCACACGTGCAGCCTGGTTTCGAATCTCGGTGAAAACTGAAATTTTGAATTTCGGATTTGTAGGGCGCCCCTGAGTCCACCCAACTCTAACCAGTCTTTAGTTGGGGGAAGTAAAGGCGATTGTGCAGGTCACATGACACCCTGCTCGTTAATTGTTGGCCAAAAAAAAGACGACCTTAAAATCATCTGCCCTATAGACCGCAGAGACTACAAGGTTTGAAAGGGAAACTTTTTTTATTCTAGAAATTAGAGTCGAAGGATAATGACAAAAGAAAGAACAGCAAAAACAGCAACAGATATTTCAGAAATTGTATAATAAATATTATTAACTGTATGTGTAAAACTAAAACAGATAAACAGATATGTTCTGTTCTTAAATTAAATCCGTCAGTAGGTAAAAAAAACAAAAACAAAAACACGTACGAAAAATGTACCCTCCCCCAGAGAAAAAAAAATCTTGGCTTTGACCATCATCATCCTCGGTAAAAAACAGGCCACTCTCCACGGTCTCTTGCTAGTTTTTTAATGGCTTCCCAGCTCTTTCCGGTCCTCTCGGCTTCTTCTATTATGCCTACACTGCGTCGCCATGTTCTTTTTGGTCTTCCTCTGCGTCTTGTTCCCTGGGGGTTCCACTCTAAGGCATGTCTAGCTCTGTTGTTGGTATCTTTTCTAAGGGTATGACTAATCCACATCAACTTCCTCTCTAAGATCTGCACCTCTATATTTTTCTGCCCACTCATCTCCCAAAATTTGGTATTTTCTACTTTGTCGTACCAGTGTATTTTTAAACATTTTTCTCAGATGAAGGTCTGTACTTTTTTCGTTATTGCTTCCCTTGTTCTCCGTTTTTCAGAAACATTCAGTTGAACCGCCTTGACATTTGAGTTAAAGATTTTTTATTTAAGTCTTGTTTGAGATGTGAGACGATTTCCAGGTTGGTTTTAGCTGTGTAAATGTCTTTTTTTTGTCAGCCATGGTCCTAACCGATCTAGCGCGTCGGCTACAACCATGGCTGACCAAAAAAAAAAGATTTCTTTTTAAAATTAAGGGATAATTGTTATGGAGAGTGCGTGTGTGCTTAAATTATGACGGTGGGAAGAGGTTAACGATTGGTTGTGAATGATGCGGCATACTGAACGGTTGTGTTATTGCGTAGTCCGTGATTATCCTCTCTTTTGAAGCAACGTATGTAATTTACAGGATAAGATAGGGTCGACTGCAAATGGTATTTAGAGTTAGCACTTAACAGTAATAAGTTAATGTAGCTGATTTATTTTTAGCTGGGCTAAAGGTAAATAAAAAAAAAATATTCTTCCTTTTCTTGATCTCAATGTTCTTTCACTTTTTCTCTTACCCGGATGTACCGATGAAATCTTTAGCAGACGATCTGTGTCATGCCGAGAAGCAAACTCGTTTTTTTATTTTCTTGTAATGTCACTTTAACTCAGTCAGTCCCTTTTTTTTTTTTTGTCGGCTGTAATTTTGTTCTAGACCTAGTATATAGATCCAAAGCCTGGATACCAAGTTATGTTTACCAAGAACTGGTTTATTGACTGGCGATGTTATTAGATCTTTGTACATATACCTGTTTATTTAGAGTTCAATTTCAAACATTTATATGATTATTTCTGAACTGTAAAAATGTAATCCCTATTGAAAATATTTGATTTGCATTGTTTGCAAATAGTTCTGAAGTAGTTGTATGTGTGTGTAAAGTTCTCTCTAGGCCTAGTTCTTGAACATTCTTCCATTGGTTGGCTGCGCAAAACGCACATATATAATTTCAAAATGAATTTTTGTTGTGTGTCGTTTATGCACATATTTGCTTGTTACTTTATTTCTCGTTTCTTTCCAACAAATAATTTTAATATTCAAAATGGGCTGCACTTATTTCTTATTAAATAAAAAAAAAAGTAAAATGTTTTACGCGTTTCGGATGCACTATGGGCTCCGGTCCTCATGTGATTACATCCTAGCCCAAACATCCAGCAGAACGATGGGGGCAGGGTTTGAACCCGGGATCGAGGCCAACAGAGCGCATACCACACGAGAATGCAACCGTCCTATTTGATCTCTAATAGACAATTAAACAAAAGAACTGGCTATAGCAGAGTGATGCTAGAAAGTTTCCCCAGATACCTTTATTTCTACAAATGCTCCTTCTTCCCTAGTGCTATTAGAGCATGGAATGGGTTGCCTGAGCTAGCCAGGAAAACCAGTGACTTGGCAGAATTTAAGTCATTGGTTAATATGCATGACTGAATGCATGACGCGTAGGACGTAATCATCTCCTTTTTTTGAAGTAACGTCTGTATTATATAAGATAAGAGAATTATTATTGTAAGTATTGTTGTAAGTATTATTGTAAGTATTGTTGTAAGTATTATTGTAAATATTATATAAGTATTATTATAAGTATTGTTGTAAGTATTGTTGTAAGTATTATTGTAAGTATTATTGTAATTATTATTGTAAGTATTGTTGTAAGTATTGTTGTAAGTATTATTGTAAGTATAGTTGTAAGTATAGTTGTAAGTATTGTTTGTAAGTATTGTTTGTAAGTATTGTTTGTAAGTATTGTTGTAAGTATTATTGTAAGTATTATTGCAAGTATTGTTGTAAGTATTATTGTAAGTATTGTTTGTAAGTATTATTGTAAGTATTGTTGTAAGTATTGTTGTAGGTATTGTTGTAAGTATTGTTTGTAAGTATTATTGTAAGTATTATTGTAAGTATTGTTGTAAGTATTGCTGTAAGTATTGTTGTAAGTATTATTGTAAGTATTGTTGTAAGTATTATTGTAAGTATTGTTTGTAAGTATTATTGTAAGTATTGTTGTAAGTATTATTGTAAGTATTGTTTGTAAGTATTATTGTAAGTATTGTTGTAAGTATTGTTGTAGGTATTGTTTGTAAGTATTATTGTAAGTATTATTGTAAGTATTGTTGTAAGTATTATTGTAAGTATTGTTGTAAGTATTGTTGTAAGTATTGTTGTAAGTATTGTTGTAAGTATTGTTGTAAGTATTGTTGTAAGTATTATCGTAAGTATTGTCGTAAGTATTGTTGTAAGTATTATTGTAAGTATTGTTGTAAGTAATATTGTGAGTATTGTTGTGAGTATTGTTGTAAGTATTATTGTAAGTATTGTTGTAAGTAATATTGTAAGTAATATTGTAAGTATTGTTGTAAGTATTGTTGTGAGTATTGTTGTGAGTATTGTTGTAAGTATTGTTGTAGGTATTGTTGTAAGTATTGTTGTAAGTATTATTGTAAGTATTATTGTGAGTATTGTTGTAAGTATTATTTGTAAGTATTATTGTAAGTATTGTTGTAAGTATTGTTGTAAGTATTATTGTAAGTATTGTTGTAAGTATTGTTGTAAGTATTGTTGTAAGTATTGTTTTCTATCTAGGGCCAACAGACTAAATGTAAGAAACATATGTGTGACGAAAAAGGTTCAAATCTGCGATCTTGTCAATATGACTGCTTTTGGTATTTAGTGATCTTAAGAGATGAGTTAAACTTAGCAGAGTTTAAGTCACTGATTAACATGGGTGACTAAATTGACACATGGAATGCGTAGGGCGTTGGCCTAATTATTTATTTTTTTTATTAACGTCTGTAATATATAAGATGATAAGGTAGTCTCGAATGGAGAATGATGAGTTAATAAGACACCAAACACACTAAGTTAATGTCGGGGCTCGCCTTTGTTACACATGTACCACACAGCTGCATGGTTAAGGTCCGTAACACTCCACAGCAGACGACTTCATGAACAGGCGCAGCCACAATGTAATATCAGGAACGTCTTCCAGATAGTGACCCGCCAAAGTAGCAAAAGAAAAAAATAGAATAGACAAACTTCGACATATACAGGTCTGTGATAACCTTTTAGAGAACTTATAAATAGATTGAATCTTTATTTTTAGATTCTTGTCACGATGGATCTTGAAGACATGGATTTGTGTATCTTGGCAACATCAACTGACATGCGGATTCGGACTCGGAGGTGCCGTTGATACAGGCCTAGATTATATCTTCTTATCTTATTTTATATAATACAGGCGTTTCTTCAAAAAAAAAAAAAGAAGATTACTTCTTACGCGTCATGCATTTATATATACATATATATATATATATATCATGGGCGTAGCCAGGATTTTTTTTCGGGGGGGGAGGGGGTTGGGGGGATTTTTTTTTCTCACCCCCCGCTCCCCCAGCACTATTTCTGATATTGAAAGCCAACAAAATGCATATTCTGAGGTATCTACAGTGCATTTTACTGCTATTAAAGTTTTATTTCAAAAACCTAATATTGTGCTATTCTTACTGACTTAGACCCTCCCGCGCCGTTCGGCGCATTTGCCGTCAAACTGTACTAGGATGTCATTGCAACTCTTTTATTGCGTAATTCATTTTGTCAGAGAACATGTCCCGCAAACATCATGCGACGTTCTGTCACAATGTTACTAAGGGTCGACTCCCAGTTCGGCATAGGATTTCCTTGATTTACACCTGATCTCTATGACTGACTCCTAAAATCTGTCAGTGCCACAGTCAGGGGCGGCCTTAGCGATGCACATAGGGCCCTGGTCTAATAGGCATATTAGGCTAATCTTCTTAAATGTTCACTGATTTTTCAAACTGTCATAAGTACTTTTATGTCGAATTAGTGCTATGAGTGGCATTTGCAGAGACAAGAGACATTTTTCATTCAGACACAAAAGAGAACTAGACAAGTTTGTTGTATCGGCAGAAACGTTTTGTAACATGGTTGTAAAATGGTTGACATGTTTCGGATGTTCCTTCAGAGTTGAAGATAGTTTACTTCCTAGTCCAAACCTCCCGCAGGACGATGGGGGATGGGAGCGGGCAGGGTTTGAACCCGGGACCATCGATAAGTCCGAACGACAGTCCAGTGCGCAAACCGCAGGACCAGGCAGCCAGGAGACAGTTTTCATTCAGACGCAAAAGAGAACTAAAGACAAGCTTGTTGTACCGGTTAGGTCAATGGATGAACCCCCAAAAGTGGAGAATGAGGATGATAGTGTGTCCGTGAGCGGTGATGTGACAAATCGGGTTCTGATGTCAAGTTGTGAGTCTTATCTTATCTTATCTTATATTATACAGACGTTACTTCAAAAAAGAAGATGATTACGTCCTACGCGTCATGCATTTAGTCATGCATATTAACCAATGACTTAAATTCTGCCAAGTCACTGGTTTTTCTGGCTAGCTCAGGCAACCCATTCCATGCTCTAATAGCACTAGGGAAGAAGGAGTATTTGTACAAATTTGTCCTAGCATATGGGACGAGGAATGTGCCTTTATTTGTGTGTCTTTCAGAGTATTTTATTAAATTTTGTTTTTGTATTTGAAGATTATGGTTCAGTGTTTTAAGTATAATTGCTACTTTACTTTTGAGTCTTCTGTCCTGAAGGCTTTCTAAATTTAGTGATTTTACTGAAGGTGTTACTCTAGTCAAATGTGAATATTCGTTTGTTATGAATCTCACTGCTCTATTTTGTGTCTGTTCCAGTTTCTTAATCATAATTTTCTGGAGAAAACAACAAGCTAACCGGAAACGAAAGTGTTTCTGCACCCTCTTGTAGTGATTAGCTACTCTCTGGTGAAAACGCTAATAGGGACACAAATAGTGAGTATTTTGTTTTCCTTGTAAGTTGTTTGATACGACACAGCGTTACCGGCGAGCCCGTTAGTGTCATTTTGTATGGCATAGGGATATATAGTCTACCCTTACAGCTCAGGACACCGCATATGACACCCGCGCACAGCTGAGGCCGCATAAGCTGCCACTTGGCTTACGCTACGAAATTTTAAATGTTATTATTATTTGTGTGTGTGTTAAAAACATTTCGATCATAGTCATAAATGGTAATCGATCTTGACTCTGTATAAATTGTTTCGTCTTGTGGATAACATTTTTGTAATATAGATGTATAGATCTATATCTAGGGGAAATTACTGCAATCAACTTTAACATAATCGAGGTCGTAGGTAACGATACACCAGTCACTAGATATCATATATAGAGTCTAGATGTATAGATCTACATTCTAGTCTGTACTGTAAATTTTGATTAAATCTTCACCATCCAATGAGTCAAATCGATACACAAAAAGCACCTTGATCTAGCACTAGTCTATACGCATGCTAATCTAAATAGAGGATAGATCGAAATACCTAACCTACTCTACTAGTTACAATACTACTTACTTAGTTACTAGACTAGTGAACTCTAGTCCTAGTCTTATAGTCTAGTCATTAAAACTTATAAAAGTAATTCAGTGGGCTATTATTCTATAATTCAGTGGCCTATTCATTAGCCAAGACGGGCCTATTCCTATTCACTAATTGAAGTAATTCAGTAGGCTATAATTCAGTGGCATTCACAAGAAATGACTAGATCTAAGTTTAACTAAGTCGTCTAAGTCACTAACTTGTGACTAAGACACTAAGTAACTTACTTATTGACTTATGTGACTAGTCCAAGTCGACCTAAACTGATAAAATTAAAGTGACTTTTTAAACAATAAAGTCCAAAGTTACATAAATGATTTACCAAATTGCATTAGTTCAGGAACAAAAGTCAGATTATTTGCAGACGATTGCATAATATATAGAACAATAAACAACACAAAACACAGATATTTTACAAAGAGAATTAGATGAATTACAGAAATGGGAATCAAATTGGAGCATGTCTTTCCACCCAGAAAAATGTCAGTTGTTAAGAGTAACAAAAAAACTAAAACAAATTAATTCCACTTATCTTATTCATGGCAAACCAGTAACACAGACTAAAAACGCAAAATACCTAGGTGTTATAATAAATGAAAAACTGTCATGGAATCCACATACCGATGAAACTATTAAAAAATCCAACAAAGCATTAGGGTTTATTAAAAGAAATTTCTATAAATCAAATAAGAACATAAAACTAAAATGTTATTTAACCTTGGTTAGGCCAATAATAGAATATGCATCCACTGTGTGGGACCCCTCAACTCAAGAAAACATTAAGAAACTGGAACAAACACAAAATAGAGCAGTGAGATTCATAACAAACGAATATTCACATTTGACTAGGGTAACACCATTAGTAAAATCACTAAATTTAGAAAGCCTTCAAGACAGAAGACTCAAAAGTAAAGTAGCAATTATACTTAAAACACTGAACCATAATCTTCAAATACAAAAACAAAATTTAATAAAATACTCTGAAAGACACAAAAATAAAGGCACATTCCTCGTCCCATATGCTAGGACAAATTTGTACAAATACTCCTTCTTCCCTAGTGCTATTAGAGCATGGAATGGGTTGCCTGAGCTAGCCAGAAAAACCAGTGACTTGGCAGAATTTAAGTCATTGGTTAATATGCATGACTAAATGCATGACGCGTAGGACGTAATCATCTTCTTTTTTGAAGTAACGTCTGTATTATATAAGATAAGATAAGATACCATAAGTCCAGTAGGCTAATTGTACAGTAGATATCTAAATTTTTATGATTTATTTTTAGTATTTAAAATTAATGATCTAGGTTCGATATTATTGGCAATTCTAGTCAATCTATTATAATTATCATTGTTATGATTATGTAGTCTAGTCTGTAAGTAGTACCGTAGTTTAAAGACAGTTCAGTCAAGACTAAAAGTAGTAAAAAGAGTCTAGATCTAGTATTCTAGTATATAAAAGTCTAACACTGTGTCTACAGGCGCCTTACTGAGCCTACTCCACTATATTTATATATAATTAGTCTTAAGTCTTCATTTAATCATTTGAAGTCATTTTTATTAGATAAAGACTTGAATTAGACACTGTGTCCAAAAATAATACTACCCATTTTTGAGACTTTACATGACAATTTTAACCCTACTCAGTCAGTCCCTACTCTAAGTTACTCTAACACTAGACAGTTGTGAAGTTAAAGAATAAAAAACAACTTAAGATTATTTCTAGACCTATCATGTGTATGATGTATATAGTCTAGATCTAGATCTTTATAAATAATCTAAATCAATATAATTCCATTCTTTTTTAGCTCATTGAATATAAGATCTAGTAATACAGACTACTGACAACTGACCAGTTTGGACTTGAGAAGATCTAATCATGTGCCAGTAGTGGAGATCTAAAATTAAATTTTCAAAAATATATATAGAATATCATCATTTGTGCTAGTCAGAACTGAAAGGGGTGCCATGATAAATATGCTGTTTAGAAGCTGGCATCAATCTTCATGTTTATTTCACCAGCTGCGGTGTCTTTCAAGAGTGCCTAGTGTTGCTTGTCATCTGAAGAATGCTTGTTATAATGTTTCACTTTCTAAGCAAAGTAACAAGTTGTCAGTCTTGTTTCGAAATGTTTCAAACACGTCTAGAAATTTCAAAGACTTTAACTTTGATCCCAAACAGGCAACGAGAAGGAGAACTCTACTTTTATTCACTTATTTGTCAGGTTTCATTGGAGCCATGTTGTTAACAGCAATAGGCTTGCGTCATTATGCTAGAATGGCCAGGAGAGCACAGGGAATTGAAGATATCAAGCTAAGACAATATGGTAGAAAGCCGCAGTTATTTAGATATAGGGGCTATGTCTTTCCAGATTTTGTTGTAAATGATATTAAAAACAATCTTCATTTTGAAGTCCGAGAGGATGATGTCTGGGTGGTCAGCTTTCCAAAATCAGGTAATTTAGATCTTAGTTATTTAAAGTAAAAAAAAAAGACTTCATATCATTTTCATTTTCAGATGTTCTTTCTGAATGGAAGATTATTAGATCTACATCGTAGCCCAAACCTCCAGCAGGTAATGGCTGGGGGGGGAGGTTTTAAACCTGGGTCCATCAAGACAATAAATCAGAGCTCATACTAAGCAACCATGTGCAGATAACCTTTTTTGTGGTCTTGTTGTGATACTGATGAGCGTAATGCAAACTGCAAGGCAGATTAAATTGCAAATTGCAAGGCAGAATAAATTGCCAGAATGTCACAAAGATTTTTAAATATTTTTTAAAATAAAAGCATTGATAAGCTAGGGATAAGTTGGCTGAGTGGTAAAGTGCTTGACTTCTAAAATGAAGGGTCCCACGTTCAAATCTTAGTGAGCACTGGGATTTTTAATTTAAGGATTTTTAGAGGCCCCTGGGTCTACCCAACCCTTATGGGTACCTGACTTAAGTTGGCGAAAGTAAAGGGTTAGGGTCATTGAGCTAGCCACATAACGCCCTTGTTAACCATCTTCCATAGAAATAGACCTTAACATTATTTACCCTATAGATAGCAAGGTCTTAAAGGGGTACTTTGTATTGATAAGCTACTGACCAAGGTTTAAAGTTTTCAAGGCAACCTTCATGTTCAAGTCATTTAAAATTTGCTTACATTTTTTATGCTATACAATTAGGTAATAATTTGAAAGTCAATTTTTTTGTGTGCATTTCTTAAGTACATTTGGTTTGGGTTAGAAAATCATCATCATCCCATGTTAACTCCTTAAATTTTCTCAGAGTTCTTTTCTTAGAGTTAAACTGTTCATTCTTAATTCAGTCTTGAAAACATTCAATTTGTCAGTTTAATGTACTAATTTTAAACAATAAATCCACAATGTATTTATGCACATCATATTTGTTTGTTTTACAAGTTTTGGACATTCCATTGGAAATAAATATTATTATGTCCAAGCCTGAATCTTCTGCAGAATGGCAGGGGATGACAGCAGAACAGAGTTTGTTCTAGGGACTATCAGATAACAGTTCAAAGCTCTTATCACTAAGCAGCCTACTTAATAAGCAGTATTTATCTGTCTATCTGTCAATGTAACTCACTTTCTGATAGTAATGAGGGAAAGTTAAATTATTTTCCATGTGGTTAAAGAAGGATTTGTTTGGCTGGCACTGTGCAATTTTTTTGTGTTTTTCATATAAATTTTAATTCAAGTGTATATTTTGAAAACATTCTAGACAAGTATAAAATTGAAGTGTCTCTCAAAAGTATTAAAAAATTTTGTTTCCCTATTTCTCTAAATTTAAGTGTTTGAAAGTCTGTGGCTGCTTGGTTGTGACTGTCATCTCGATGGTCCTAGGTTCAAGCCCTGCCTGCCACAAACCCTGCAGTCCTGAAGAAGGTAGGAAATAATAAACTTCATTTCAAAAGGGATGTCTTAAAAAAAAAATACAAGTCACAAGTCAGTGTTCTTAACTTGCAAACTACTTCCTCGTAATTGCAATTTTATTTCCAGGAACTACGTGGCTACAGGAAATAGTTTATTTAATAAACAATGGGGTGGACGTTGAGGATGCGGCTCAGACCAACATTGAGGAAAGGTTTCCTTACTTTGAGTGGATTGTTCCAGGCAAACAAGTTCTGAATAAGATGGAGTCCCCCCGACTTATTAAAACACATTTACCACTTTCCATATTGCCGAACCAGATGAAAAGCAAGAAACCAAAGGTACTCTATGCAAATGTGTTGTTTTTTTTTGTTTTTTTTTGGCAAGTTTTGGGTTGTTCTTTCAGATTTGAAGATTATAAAATCCTAGCCCAAACCTCCCACAGGAAGACGGGCGATGGTTGCAGGCAGGTTTCGAACTCATGATCATTGAGCTGACAGCTTAGAGCACAGTACCACTTGACTAGGCAACCATTTTATAAAATAAAATGATTAACCCATCTAGAGACATGTTTAGAAATATAAAGTAAATAACCACCCAAACTCAAGATTGAAAAATTAAGGAAATACAACAAAAAAAAACTTCTAAACACGAGTTTAGAAATATGTACTAATTAATGATAAGAAAAAAATCTGACTTTTAAAGTATTTATATTTATTTGAGACTTGTATTTGGACAATCATATTTTTTACCATTGGACTTCAAGCAATTAAATATACCGGTACAGAAACTAAAAAAACAAAGTTAATAATTTTTTAAAAAATGCACTGGTCTTTATAGGCAAATAAATATTGTAATAAAGATAACCTTAATAATAATGTTATTCTCTTGAAAACAGTGTGTAGTTTTACTGGAGAAAAAAAAATGTTTCTATTAACTTTATGTCAAAGCTAAAAAATTTACAGGAGGTTTACTTTTGGAATTCTTCTTCTTCTTCTTCTTCGTTCTCATTGATTATGTTGGAGTGTTCAGATGAGTAGACCAATACATGAGATGAAATGCGCAGCGGTTTCCAGATCAGGGAGCTCTCCATATAGTTTCTTTTCTATTGGGGTGATTTGGGGCCAATGTCTTATACGAGCCTCTTGGTATAGAGAGCAGTTTTGGAGGACGTGGTCTGTATTCTCTGGTGATTCTCCACATGGGCAGATTTCACTGGTTCCAATTTTGAGCTTCCGGTACATGTGTTGTCGCATTCTGTTGTGTCCGGTCCTGAGTCGAAAGATTAGACCTTAGTCTTGTCGGGATAGCTTATAGTAAGCGTCATCTTTCTTGTGATTTGGATGAGAGCTCGTCCATTTCTCATTTATTTTATTTACTATTCATTCCTTCAATTCTTCTGGATAGAGTGCAGAGTTTATTAGTGTGTTAATTCTCCCACTCTTGGCGAGTGAGTCAGCCTTATCATTTCCTTCTAGTTCTTTATGAGCTGGGATCCATTGAATTACAGTTTTTTTGCTATTGTTGTTGAGCTTTGTAAGTGCTGTTTTGAGGTTATTAATATATGAGGAATCAGAGATTTGCAGGCTTTGGAGGGTTGTTTTTGCATCTGTTAGTAAGACAATCTGACTGTGTGGGGAACTTGGATGATTTGCTAGGATGGTAGCAGCTAGTGCTAGTGCTTCCCTTTCTGCTCTGTGACTGTCAGAGAGCTCTCCAGTTGCAATGGATTTTTCTAGTTTTCCTCCATCTGGCCATTCGATAAGTTTTCCAGCTCCTCCATTTGTGGTGGCTTTGTGGGTTGAGCCATCCGTGTAAACTCTGATCCACTGATTGCTAGGATAATTATTATGTAGAAAACAGTTCACTATTTTCTTGAGCTCTGTTGGTCTGTAATCAGATTTTCTTTTAATGCTTTCAATATGGTCCCTTATAGTAGGAAGAGGGCTTTCATCCCAGGGTGGGGATTCATTATAGTGTATCGAGGATTCCAGGGTAATATTTTCAAGTTGGTGTTTCTTTTTTAGGTTTAGAGATTCCTGTATGAAATTAGTCCTTTTGAGACGTTTTTTGGTGCCAGTTTTGAGGATTTTGGTTCTGAGTGGGTGCCTCTCCATGGTTTCCAATTTAGTGAATTGGGAAAGGATTTTTATTTCTCTTCTTTCATCCAGAGAGATCAGGGCAGCGGTTTCCTCCATAGCTCTTATGGGTGTTGTTTTGATTGCTCCTGTCATTATCCTTAGACCAATATTTCCAACTTTTGGAATGAAGTACTGTTAAAATACTGACGAAATTATCTTTTCATTAAAATGAATAGATCATATAAAAAGTATTACTAGTACTACTACTACTTAATTGTATTACACTGCAAAAGTTAGATTTTAGTGCATTTTTTCAGAAAAATGTAACAAAATTTAAGAACTAAAATGCTCTAGGCAATGTTTTGGAACTACTGTTTTCATCATTTTGACTATTTCATGAATGCATATTGCAAATTTAGGATGGCTGCCTAGTCTGTGGTATGTGCTTGGGACTGTTGTCTCAATAGCCCCTGGTTTGAACCCTGCCCCTAGCCATCCTGTGGGAGGTTTGGGCTGCGATATAATAATCTTCAATTCTGAAGAATACAAACTGTGAAAGGTCAGATTCTTACCTAAGACCATGATCTAAACTTGCTTCCTCGACCCTCAATAAATAACAAGTGAAGGGTGCAAAACACACACACACATTCATCGGTTCTCTCTTTTTATTTTTTACTTGGAGATAGAAAAGTCTTTGATTAACATTTTAATTACATTCTATTTTTAGCTCATTAGTTTTAGTTACTTGGTCTATGTATATATTTAATAAAATTTTTGCTATAGAAAATGTATCTTTGTGTTAAAAATGGTTTTTAATAGATTTAGAATGACAGTTTTTGAAATAAATAATGACATTTTATAATTGTTTACTTTTGCAGATTATCTACATAGCTAGAAATCCCAAGGATACAGTAGTATCATATTATTTCTTTTTGACAAAGTTTGTCATTGATGATCAGTCATTTGTTGGCACATTTGATGATTACTGCAAGCTGTTTGTTGAAGGTTTAGGTAAATTGTGGTCACTTTGTTATGCATTGTTTTTTTATAGCTTGGGTAAATTGGTTGTTGCAGACTTAGGCCAATGCTGTTAAAAGAGGAATTAGGTGAATCTTAGATGGCTAACTTGGGTACATTGGTTGTAGCAGAGTTTGGACCTGTCTTGTTTGAAAAAGACTTAGGTAAATCTTTGATGGCTAACTAAATTAGTGTAGAAAACAATGGATGGATGCACCCAGATGAGTCACTGGCTTTTGTATTTAGCCGCTTTGCAGCAGCACCAGAGTTTAATCTCCAGGGTGCATTCCTGGGCCTTAGATGAAGGATCATGGGTGGCCCACAAATCATGGTCCTTTATCGAGCTTGCTGATGTGGTCCAAAGGAACGCTTTGTGTTACATTTGGCACCAACTCAGTAGCAAAAGCTGCCGAAGGGAATTTCACTCCTGATTTTACCAAGAGGTTGTCTCCTGAAGCCTTATTACTGCAAGGCAGCAGGGGCTTGAAGTCAGAGTACCCCTCTCCTAGATGATATCCCTTACTAGGCTGACGAGCTCCGTCTGCCCGAAGCTCTCGGTTTTGTGGCCCCAGGTATCCGCCTTCATCCCTTCACATCTTAGTAAGAGCAGTTTTGCCAGGCTTAGTATCTAATCCACCCAAGCAAACCAGGTGCTGGACTTAGTTGTCAGAGGCTATCTGAGACGCATGCCTTTCGGAGTATTTTATTGACAAATGGAAGCTTATCCCCATTGAAACGTGCTGACAACCTTTGAAACCTAATTTCTTTACTAGTGAAAAGAAATAACATTGGTTAATAACTTAAATGCCTTTGTTCACTAGTTCACTATGGCCCCTGGTGGAAGCATGTGAAGGAAGCTTGGGACAGGAAGGATGAAGACAACATCTTGGTACTGTTCTATGAGGACTTACAGGAAGTAAGCTTTTGTTCTTCGTATACCTTGTGCATCTGTATTATAATATATTATTGTCATGTGTTTTTTATGCGCTGTTTACGTGAATGATCTTTGTATCACCATAATACCTCTTCTGGTATCATCAGAATGTTCACGGCGTATTAATTAAATGTCCTTCTTCACGCTGAACTTGTTGCGTATGTCTACTGGATCTACTGAGTAATATGACCATAACGCATGTGTATATTTAGAAACAAACTCTCTAGCAGCAGACAAAAATATTTATTCTTCATAAAAAGATAGTGCACAATAATTGTCAACTTCAGCCGTCAATGAGAAAACTTGAAATAATCCACATAATTGTATAACATAATCAAATAGAATTTCATTAAACACACAGCTAGCAATACTTCAATGCATCAATACTTAAATACATAAGACACATCTGTCTTTCTTCAATGTGGTCTAAAACCCATAATGCCCTTGTGACCCCTAGATTTCCCCGTGCGAGTTCATATTCTCCATTAACCGGCATATCTCGTGATCCACAACCAATAAATGCCACTAACTATTAAACAATGATGTGACAATTATACTTCCTTTTATCTTATAAAATACAGATGTTACTTCTAAAAGAAGATGATTATGTCCTTCATCCTTCTTACTTGTAATGTATTGTACTTACATGTGGATTGTTTGCTTTGCATGATGATGGCAAAGTGTTAGCTTATCTATTAACTTCCACTTTCATAACTGCTAAATGGGCTTCAATTAGAGGCATTTAGTTAAAAGAAAAATTCAACCTTTTATTGGTATGAGAATGAGAGAATATTGGTCCAACTTGCAGGCTGTAGCAAGCCAAAAGTTTTTTGCCACTTTTCTTCTCAAACTACTGAATAATTTAATCAACCAACGTAATAAATATTAACAATGACTAATAGAACATTTTAAAAATTAAACATAGAAATTATGCTTAACTGTGTGAAATTTTAAATTAAAACTAAAAGACCTTACCTCTGGTGACTAAAGTTTCTGACACTCTAAAACGAATTTTTCACTTTTTTTTTTTTTAAAAATGATTTTTACTTGAGGATCATGAAAAAGTTTTTGTGAAGAATTGTGTTGAGGTCTCTGACTCAGCCTAAATATAATTATTATTATTATTATTTTTAATGGTAGGTTGTAACAATGTCATTCATATCTTTTTCTGTACATCATACTTTGTTTACTAAATTGAGGCTTGCATTTAATTTGATCATGTCAAAACTAAAGGAATTTTTACGACATCTGTTGCTGAGTGGCATGAATCACTTGGCTACCTGAGGAGACCAGAGTTTGATTTTTTTTTTCAAAATTGACTCCAGCTGAGTTATGTTTGCTAAAGGCAGCACTAAAACCTTTTTCCAGATACCCCCCTCTCCCCCCCCCCCCCCCCCCCCCACTTGTCTGTCTGAACCAGAGACAACTGAGCTCTAGGAGTATGGAAGATGTACTATACTTAAGTAGTTATGTGTAAAACTCTATGCTTTAATTGTGCATAGATTTGAGTTTAAAAAATTATAAACATGCGACTGAGGCTTACCATTTATAACACAGTGACAGTGATGATTATTACTCTCCATGGTAAACATGTGAAAGAAAGCTTAATTCTCTGTCAAATCATATGTGATTCTCCTTTCACTTACTAGTGATATGCAATGATCATTTTTCTTAGAGTGTGCATAATAATGTTGTGTATTGCATTATGCTTACAAACTTTACTTCTGGCTCTCAACAGTGGGTCACTTAATCCCCGGTCATTTCATCCCCTGAACACTTCATCCCCCGGTCATTTCATCCCCAATTAAATATTTTATATATAAATATGATTATGTAGAATGCTTTTTGACATTTTATGACTTGTTACTAATGCGTTTATAGTGTTTCCTCTTCCACTTTGTTTTCTTAATGAGAAATCTTATATTATATTGTAAATCTGGGTGTAGCGCTTCTATTGGATGTGGGGGTTGTAATATCATAATATTATCCGGATCGAAGGCCAAGGTTTGGTGGAAGTAGTAAAAAATCATTTGAGAGATAGATGTGCGATAAGAATAATTATGATCATGCCGCTGATAACTTATCATCAAAGGCCAAGGTGTGGTGAAAGTACGACCATGTTTCACTTTATTTTATTTTTTTCAATCGCTCTTTCTTGAAAATGGGCGCGTCATTTTTAGCCTTGAAATAAGGTTTTATTTTTTTCTAATCTAGGTGGAGTTCACCCATCCTCATAACGAATGTATAAGTTTTGCTTTAATTTCTTTTAAACATTAACATACTACTTTTTTGTCATGTAAATAAAAAATGAATAAATTAAATATTGCTCATTTCATGATTTTTAAAATTACAATTTGTTAGATAAAAATGATCAGATGATGAAAATATCAGGGGGTGAAGTGACCAGGGGATGAAGTGACCAGGGGATGAAGTGACCAGGAGATGAAGTGACCCGGGATGAAATGACCGGGAACCCAACAGTGAGTTCATCTCTTTGGGACTCTTGGGTTTCCTTCTTAACCAGTTCATGTGTGTGTGACCCTTTAGGATGTTTATAGAGCGGTGAGAGATATTGCCAACTTTCTCAACAAGCCTCTGACAGAGTCTCAGGTTGAAGCCATTGCTAGACACTGCAGTTTTGACACCATGAAGAATAACAAGTCAGCTAACTACGACTGGTTGAAGGATGTTGGTATGGCCAAACAGGAAGAGTCGTTTCTAAGAAAAGGTGAAGTCAAATTTTTATCACTGCTTCCAAGAAAATCGTTTCTTCAAACCTATCAAAGTTTTATTGATTAAAGTTTCCAACTTTTAAATTTAATTAAAATGTATGTCACTGTAAACAAGATTCTTGGGGGGTCTTGGTAACAACAACAACAAAAAAGCCAACTCAACTTTAATCAATAAAACTTTGATAAGTTTGAAGAAACACCTAAAGCTTGACAGTAAATGTAAAGTTCCCCTTTCAGATATTGCAAAATATATAGGCCAGATGACGTATTGGCCATCTGTTTCTATGGCCAATGGTTAACAAGGGTGTTATTTGTCCAGCACAACTACCATCTCTACTTTACCCAACTATTGTCATTTGGTTGGACTCAGGGGCATCCTAAAAGTAATGAAATTTTAAAAATTCCAGCCTTCACAGAGATTTGAGACCAATACTCCTGGGTTTGAAAGCCAAGCACTTGACACTCCTCCTGAAAGCATGTCACTTAAAATGAAAAATGTGACTCATTCTGATATCTTTCTCATATTGTAAATACATCATAAAGTCATCCTGGGGCTTTAGTTTTATTGTCTTTTTTTTTTCCTGTTGTCTTGTAAATGCCCTTTCCCTATGGACATCTGAATTTGATATTAAACTGTAGGCTTGTATGTAGGAAACCTAAATTATAATCAGTGCTAGTTTGGAGTTGAGTTAGCAAGGAGATAAAAATCATAGTCTGATATAGTATGATTGTAGTTATTAATTAGGATATCTCCATATATTATTGTTACTGTAAAATGACACTGTTACTTTCATGTTACTGTTTCCCTCAGGTCAAGTGGGTGACTGGAGAAATCATTTGAAGCCAGAGATTTCTGATCAATTAGATAAAATGGTAGCAAGCCACCTTGAAGGAGTTCCTATCAGAGACACGTTAACATCTGAGGACTCTACTAGCTGAGACATTTGATTGTTTTGGTGTTTACAGTTAATCTATCCAACAGATCTTGACTTGAGACTACTGTATCAAGGAACCAACTCAGTGACTGCTGTTTTTATGAGAGAAAATCATATTTAAATAACTTGGCAATAGAAAAAATGAAGAACAGAAAGAAGTAAAAGCCTACTTGTTTGACAAGGTGAAAGAATCTTAACAGAATAAGTTTCATAGGGAAATTCTACAAGAGTTGATTTATATATTTTTCAACTCTTGACTATTGATTGAGCTGCAATTTTACGGGTAGTTCAGTGGGCCTACCTAACAACCTGTTGTTTGGTTGGTGATGATTTCATTGCTAATAAAATTGAATCCATACTTAAGGAGAAGTCATTGCCTATGTTAACCTTAGCAACATATGTTTTTAGTTGGATGTGATTCTACTTGTTTTATTATTTTGTAAGATTGATGTACTAGATTAAACTCATAAAAAAAAAAAAATGAAGTCTTTTTCCTTTATTTCATCATACTTAATGCAAGTGTCTTTCAAAATAAATGTGGTATTGATTTTTTGTTGAAAACCTCTTCTTAGTGACTGAGTTACTGCTGTTTTTAGATTGACATTTTTTTTTAATGTAGGTAGGAATCACTAGGATTAAATTAGTTGTTAATTTTGTTTGATTCAAATTCATGGCTTTTGTTATTTTATTGTTTTGATAATCTCATGATTTCTCCTCCCCCTACCCTCTAAAAAGAAAAATCCTTGGATAGGTTAACCAAGTTTAATCATAAAAATCTTTATTATCCATAAGGAAATTTGTCTCACAATTTGTGCATTACACAAAACAAAACATGATAATATAGAAAACCAAAATATACATTCACACCAGACTCACTCATAATTTACATGTGAAAAGTTATTTATCAGATAGTTTCTATTTAATGATTTGATTGCCAGGGGAACAAAATAGTTTTTGTGTCTGTTTGTCTTTGCTATGGGTGTCTTGTATATCTTTTGTATTGGTAAAATCACTAAAATCCTGACCCAAAGGGTGATTTTTCTCATTTTCCTTTTTATGGATGTTTGTTTTTTGCCAATGACTTTACCAGCAGAATTTAGCATTCTAAGAAGTTTTTTAATGTTCAGATTGCCATACCAAAGCAGTGATATTAAAACTTACAGTATGGCAGACGTGAGGGGGATAAAACACAGCGAAGGTCTTTTCGCTATCTATCTATTGTTATCTGTCCATATAATTGTTTACTAGATTAATCTTTCTTCTATACATAGCGTCTTTTTAAAGTAAGCTTCAGGCCAGAGGGAATTGGTGGCCTTAGTTGGATACCCACCTAGAAGGAGAACTCAAAATTCAAATCTCTGCCACCTTGCAGCTATACCCAAACATGGGAAAGACAGTTAACCTTGAAGAAAAATCAGGAGTTGACGGCCCTTAGCCAGCTTGCAGCACTAGTCTTTGTATGTTGCATGAAGAGAGGGAAACTGATGTGGGGCACATCGTTTCTGAACACAGATAATGTCCAGGCTTTCATTTACTTGAGATGATCCAGTTGTTTCACGACTAAAGGAGGTCATTTAATGTTTTCATAAATGAGCAAGAATATATATCTCAATTGCCTATTGTACAAAGTGCCACCATGTTTGAGATCAATTATTTTAGACAGTGAAAAGTGAATTTTCTTTTTTACTTTCTGAATCCAATCATTGGAATGCTTATATAAACCATTTTTAGAACATGGGAAATAACTCAAAACTAATATGAAGTTTTTATATTCGATAAGATAGAAAGCTTAATCTTGTTTAAGATAGGTGCAAAGGTTATGAACCAGGTACGTTTCTCTTGGTTTCAAAAGTTAATTAATCATACTTTATTTTAAAACTAATAATTTAACTATTCTATTCAAAGTCGTATCCCATGAATCATCGCACACTTCAGAATTATGAAATTGCTATAATATCAGCCAGACCTCAATGTGTCCACAAGGGAAAGTTTTCTTTTTTCAAAGGAGATGGAACAAACAAACATCTATCAACTTCTACATTATAGCCCTATATCTAGGATTTAAAATTTGTTACAAGAATTTTCAAAAAATTCAAATTTTTTTGCTAAAAATGTTCATTCAATAGATTTAAAAACAAACTGCCTTTTGAATAAAATTTACATGCATACTCTTGGTACTTAATTGTAAAAAAAGACATACATAGCTGATTGCACTTACATCGAACTCCCTCATCTCTACATACAATAACATAAGATTTACATGCATGTACAATAAAAGTGATATATGCCAAGCTGTGAAGTTGCTAAGCAGATATTACTCCAGACTCTTAACTCTACCCAAGAATTCTCTCTTGAAAAATCTTCATAACAGGACCTGGCAAACATATTAAGTTGGTGCAGTGTCTGGTACCAGCTGTCTACAATACTTTACTTCTATAAAAAAAAAAGATTTTTTAAGACGGTAGAAAGTCCTAATTAAAAAAACAAAACAAAAATTCATCTTAGTGCGTTCTTTTGAAACTACCATCTTTGTTCTTTTAACACATTCATTTATAACATCTTTGTTCTTTTAACACATTCATCTTTGTTCCTTTAACACATTCATTTATAACATCTTTGTTCCTTTGACACATTCATTTATAACAAAAAAGTCAAAACATTGAGGCAGAAGCATAATGAACCAAAATATTTGAAAATAATACAAATGTGTTGTTTGTTTTTTACTTCTATTATTTAAATAGTAAATAACTTTAAAACAATATTCTCAAAGATATTTAGTGTACACCTAGATTGTACATCCATTGATTGAATTATTCCCCCCCCCCCACACACACATACACAAACTCACCTGATTACCAATTCTCCCAGATCTTATTTTTTTTTTTAACTCATGGTACCTGTATACAAGAGTTTAAAATAGGTACCTTGAAAGACAACTTTTGACAGTAAGTCATGTCTTACAGTAGGCTTATAATCAAACCAGCTGAGGTTTCATCTTTTCACGTGTTGAAGATTTCTTCCTTTTTGTCAGCCAGAGTGTGACTTATACAAGTATATAAGGGACACTTTAATTTTCCAAATATTGATAGCCATTCAAGTACGTTTCAACAGGCTAGGACTGCCATAGGATACATGAGAAAGGGTTGAAATCCTGCGAAAGGTGCATATTTTGCCAGGTTCTCTTTGCCGACACTGTGGTGATTCAGAGGAGTCGGTGGTGCACATCTTGCAAGAGTGTCCACAGCTTCTTGATGTATCTGTGAGGTCATTAGAACTGCATGGGAGTGATAAAGCACTAAACCACAAAGCAGATTTCTTTACCAGGGTACTTAGGTCTTCATCATCATCATCATCAAACTCCATTTGAGTGAGGGCTTGAGAGGCTCAAATTCTCTCTGGACAGAAACCCTGCTGTCTTGCATAGTGCATAAATGTCGCCATACAGGTCGAGCTCAAGAGGTCTAGACCTCCCTGCTTTGTCACTAAGTTAATCTCAGATACCCATTAGTTTTCAGTAGCATTTACTCTCAAAGACTTGGTTACTTCTTTCAGTCTCAGTGTTCACCTTGCATAAGTATATAGGGGTTCTGAAACCATTAGCAAAGAATACAGTTTTAATTTTACTTGGAAGCTGATGTTACTCTTCTAGATTTTCCTCAGTATACTCATGACGGACAATGCCAAGCTTAAATGGGTTTAGAAGTTGTTCCAAGCAAAGAGTAAAACATTTGATAAACTCATCTTTCACAAATAACCTACATCTATGATGCTAAAGCCCTTGCAGGACCCTGGCCCACTTCAACTCAGCTTCCCATTAAATTTTTGCCTGAGTTTTTTCATCTCCATGCTGGAACATCCTCTATATTAGCCTTTTTATTGGTGGTCTACCTTTGAGTTGTCTGCCTTAGTCTTTGCAATTATACTACTTTCACCCCATCTATTCTCTGACATTCTTTCAAGATGACCTACTCAATACAGTCTACTCTTTATTTTTGCTGCCTAAAAGTATTACAATGTAATTGGATAAATGAATAATAGAAAAATATTACAATGTAATTGGATAAATAAATGATAGAAAAAATGCAAATTGACAATGAACTCCACAAATTCGAAATACTGTGAGGGTAATTGTTTCCTTTTTTTATCCATTTTTTATCCAGAGTTGGACTCACAAATTTTCACCAATATTATACCATTAGCTGCGACATTTTCCAAAGTTGATGAATCACTAAGGACATGGCCATTATAGTACCACTGTTGCTCACTGGGCGATTTTTTTATCTACAGGGGAAAAAAGCGAAATGGAAATTCAATAAATGGTCATTAGAATTTTTAATTTGTGGAGTAAAAGATAAAAAAAAAAGATAATAACAGTCAACAAATTTTTTTAGCACGGCAGATCCTAATCCCTGTTCCTTGAGCACCCTAAACTACATTAAAATATCCCCACTGGATAGGGCAAACCCAGTTTCAGAACATTATATCTGTTTATAATATATGTTGTTGATTGTGTCATTATGAGATAAGATTTAAATATCAGGAATTGGTAAGTTTTTCTTTTCTGCTTAATGTAAAAGATTTTTCTTTGGCTAATGATGCATAAAAAAAAACAACTATGTCGATAAATTTCTAATACTTTTGAAAATGATTATGCAAGCATTTTGATAGGAAACAGTCTACTTACTAAAAATGAAATCATGACAACAAAGTGCCCATAATCTTCATATTATTACATAATAATAGTAATAATAATCTATTATAAAGACAAAAATATAAACTTTTGTTTTTACTTTGTGATTGCAACAACATACATATACATAATGTAAGCCTTAACAATAGAGATAGTTTGCTGTCAGCATTTCTGAGAACACTAAGCTTAACCAGAAGATGGAAACCAATTCAATGATAAAATCAATAGATTACAGGGATCGGGCAGGAATTCATGACTTCTTTGCTCTCATTTTATATGTAGAAGGATTCAGATAAGTAACCCTATAGCTGAGATGAACCGCACAGTAGTTTCCAGATCAGGCAGTTCTCCATATAGAAGGGTTTGAGGACCAGAGTCTAATTTTGGGCCTCTTGATATAGTATGCAGCTTTGAAGGACATGGTGACATCAGCATTCTCAAGTGATGCTCCACAAGGGCAGGTTTCGCTAGTCCCCACTTTAAGCTTCCGGAACATATGTTGTCTTTTTCTGTTGTGTCCGGTTCTGAGTTGAAAAATTATGCATTGGTTATGTCAAGATAGCTTATATTAGGCATCCTTTTTCTTGTAATTGGGATGTGAGCTGGTCCAATTCTCATTTATTCTACACTCTATTATTTTCATCATTTCTTCTGACAAATATGATGGCTATAGATAAATTACCAGTAAACCTAATCTTTGAAGAAAAAATGCAACACCTTGTGAACAATCAGACTTTTTAACTCTGCAATTGTTTTGGAAGACGGTAAATCCATCTTATAAATAGATATGGACTTGTATTTGGGTCGCTCAAAGTATAAATGAACTCTCACTGACATCTCTTACACTGTGGTTTCATCTACAATCTTTTCAATCAAAACTCAAGCAGCATCTCTCAGGGCTGGTCTCTAAAAAAAAAAAACAATCATATATATTAATCTAGATTAAATTATAATTTTAATCAGAGATTGAAACTGTTAAGCGACAAGCTTCATACTTCAAAGTTGCAAGAAAGGAAATTGCTTTAAAATCATCTTTTACTAACTTACAGATTTTACACACAAAAAAAAAGTATAATTGTATTTTTGAGCCTATTACAACATTCATTGGGTTAGATTTTTGTATTTGTATCTTATGGTTGATTGTTTCTGCAAAATTGCTTCATCCTTTAAAATATGGAATTGAAATGTTCATTTTGTGACTATTTCTTTTTATTTTTTAATTTATATTTCATGTCTTGTCTTTTTTTTTTTTTTTTTAAAGAATATCTCTTCTGAATGAATTATTAAACCAGCAAATATTTGAAGTAGATATCCTTCAGAGAAGCTGGAGATAGATAGGTCACACCCTTTGCAAGCTTGCATCCAACAAAACAAGGCAAGCCCTAACCTGGAACCCCCAAGGAAAGAGGAAGAGGGGACGGCCCAGGAAAACATGGCGCTGCGATTAGAAAGCAGATGCCCAGCAGATGGGCAAGACGTGGGGACAGTTGGAGAGACTCGCCCAGAACCAAGATGCCTGGAGGAAGCTGGATTGGTGGCCTGCTATGCCACAGGCAGAGATGAGATATATTTAAAAAGTAAATATTTCTTTAGAAAGATGCTACACGGGCCCAAGACAATATATTTTTGAGATAACTGTAATCATGAATGAATTGTAAATCAAGTTAAATCAATACATTTAACTGTACACTCAGGAGATCTTTAAAGAAAAGTCGCAGAGAGCCATTCAATAATATGATTTAATATAAACTTTTTATATTAGTTATGAAACAGTTTTAATTTTAAAAGAAAAAGAGTCCATGTAATCACAACACATTTTCAATAAAGATCATTAAAGCAGTCTTAAACAAGCTTGCAATGTTTTATAAACATATTAAGAAAAATAATAGAAACAACAAAATCTATTATAGAAACAATTAATCTAGATAAAAATAAATAATGAATATACTGATGTGAATTACAATTTAATATGCAATGGATACTAGACTATAATATATATCTATTTATAAAAGAGGCATTTATAAAAATGTGTCTGCTACTGAGGACCCCTCAACTCAAGAAAACATTAAGAAACTGGAACAGACACAAAATAGAGCAGTGAGATTCGTAACAAACGAATATTCACACTTGACTAGAGTAACACTTTTAGTAAAATCACTCAATTTAGAAAGCCTTCAGGACAGAAGACTCAAAAGTAAAGTAGCAATTATACATAAAACACTGAACCATAATCTTCAAATACGAAAACAAAATTTAATAAAATACTCTGAAAGACACAAAAATAAAGGCACATTCCTCGTCCCATATGCTAGGATGGCTGCCTGGTCGTGCGGTTTGCGCGCTAGACTGTCGTTCGGATTTATCGACGGTCGAGGGTTCAAACCCTGCCCGCTCCCATCCCCCGTCGTCCTGCGGGAGGTTTGGACTAGGAAGTAAACTATCTTCAACTCTGAAGGAACATCCGAATTATGTAAAACATTTTACAATTTGTACAAATACTCCTTCTTCCCTAGTGCTATTAGAGCATGGAATGGGTTGCCTGAGCTAGCCAGAAAAACCAGTGACTTGGCAGAATTTAAGTCATTGGTTAATATGCATGACTAAATGCATAATGCGTAGGACGCAATCATCTTCTTTTCTGAAGTAACGTGTGTATTCCACGGTGGATGCATATTCTATTATTGGCCTAACCAAGGTTACTATATAGTCTAGACCAGGGGTGGGCAACCTTTTTGTATCGAGGGCCACATTAAAAACAGTTTGGGAATGGCGGGCCGCATAAATGTATATATCTTAGCAAGTTACGCTCGCTAACTGTGTAGAATGTCTTTTAATTCCTATTTAGACTGTATTATATTCACGTTTCTTTTTTTTTTTCAAACTCCGCGTAAAAAAATTACGACAAGAGTTAGCAACTTTGAAATCAATTTTACTATTATTTTTTTTAAATTGCTGTTGTCTTTTTATAAGTAGTATTTTACTTTTTACACTCGTGCATAATGTTCTGGAACTGTCAAACTAGCTTACTAGTTGTTATCCCTGTGTGTGACTGCTGTCAAATTACAGTCAGTCAACATTGACCAGTGATTATACTTATTTAGTTTCCACAAAAAATGTTTGATCACTGAATGAAACAATAATATATGTTCCGGAAGTTGAATGTTGGGACGAGCGAAACCTGCCCTTGTGGAGCACCACCAGAGAATGCTGACCATGTCCCTTCAATGGTGCATACTAAATCAAGAGACCCCAAAAAGACTCTCCAAAGACTATTCAGAGAGCTGCCTGATCTGGAAACCACTGCGCGGTTCATCTCAGATGTAAAATTACTGATCTGAACCCTCCAACATTTAAAATGAGAACAAAGAACAGATGTATGTCTACCCAAATAGTGTGAACAGCAGCAAAGTTTTTTTTTAAGTATGGAAATACAGCTTCTGGCACCCATAAGACTCCCGTGGTAATAATGACTGGAGCTTCTCTTTGCTATGTCCTATGGAGCTGAATCAGCTTCTGCGATAAATGGTGAGCTGATGGTATTGAAGACTGGCTCTTGACGTCTTAAAATTTCCTTTTATAAATTGCACAGTTAAGGAATCTTAATAAGTGTTGTACTTTTAATTATTTCACTATAAATAGTTTCACCTTTCAGCAAAAGGAAAATGACAAAAACTATTTTCTTTTGCTTGCTTGTAGAAATGGGAAAGCCTTGTTTGAAAAGATTTAACATTTACATTTTATATGTAAACAACCACTTGCAATAGCAATTATAAAACACATGAAATCTGTCTTCCACTATTCATTAGAAATATTGATAACAAAGTCACAGTCAATGTCCTTCAAGTAACATAACAATTTCTTCCTTGAGATTTTATACCTCTTTTGCCTTGCCTGTGCTAAGCTAGCGGATACATTGGATTACTTTGTTCATAAATCGGAACTACCCGTGGTTAACACATTCAGTTCTACTTTATTTAACTAATACTGTAGTATTGCCAATAAATTGAAATTTTATGCAGCTTTGTGCAAACTTTCCTGTTTAGAGTTTATGGTTGGGATATTTTTTATTTAAAAAATTGTCTTAGTCAAAGATCGAGCTCCATCAGTTGTTACACTTACCATCTGGTTCCAAGCCAACCCAACACTCAGAGATTGTGTCTTGAATCGAGTGTGTTGATGTATAGCCAATAAGCATAATCTTCGTTTACTTTTATAATGAGACAGTTTCAAAAATTTATATAGATATTATTTTTAATATTTGCATTTTTTATAAGTATATACTGTGGGCACACCTGATTTCTATAGGTGTCGGCAGGCCGCATAAAACACTTCAGCGGGCCGCATGTGGCCCGCGGACCGTAATTTGCCCACCCCTGGTCTAGACTAGTCTACTCTAGAGATCTACTGACTTGACTTTGACAAGTCACTAGTTGACTACTGACTACGACTATACTACATAGTGATTATATTATAGTTTATAGTGTCACTATATAGTATAGACTATTCTATAGATTATAGTTTATAGACAGCCACAGTACTGTAACTGTAGGGTAGGCCTACAGTGTACTACTATACAGTATAATTAGAGTATACTACTTACTCAACTTACTGTTAGTGTTAGCCACAGGCCTTCTTCGGGCACTCTTCAACACAATAATAAAATAGTCAGTCACTCAAATCTCCGTAGCTGTAGAACTCAAATCTGTTAATCATCTTCTTTTTTTTTTTTGAAGTAACGTCTGTATCTCATAAGACTTAAGATAAGTGTCACGGCCTGCTTATTAAATCGGAAAATCGGCACAACATTGCCTAACTAAACTAAATTGTGGCGATGTGCCCAAACCAAAAATTATCAACCAAATCGGAAAATCCCACTTTCTAGTATAGATTCACAGAGATCAAATATAGATCTATCTATATATAGATCTCTCTCTCTCTCTCTCTCTAGATATATATATATATAGGTCTGTGACTATTATAGATAATAATTTGAGATTAGACTATCTTATCTTATCTTATATAATACAGACGTTACTTCAAAAAAGAAGATGATTACGTCCTACGCGTCATGCATTTAGTCAGGAAAACCAAATTAATGACTTTGAAGAGTTTAGATGGCTGCCTGGTCTTGCGGTTTGCGCGATGGACCGAAGGTGCCGGCTGGACTGTCGTTCAAACCCTTTCCGCTCCCATCCCCCGTCGTCCTGCGGGAGGTTTGGTCTAGGAAATATAAACTATATCTTCAACTCTGAAAGAACATCTGCCTGAAACATGTAGTCTAAAACAAAACAAACAATCAAATAAAACAAGTTTAGATCATTGATTAACATGCATGACTAGAATGCTGATTCACACATGGAGGTTCTTGGGGTTCAACCCCCCCCCCCCCCCCCCGAAATGAAATCCCTCCCTGCGGGGGTGAGGGGAGGAACGGAATTAAGTGATTGATTTTTGCTTTCATTTTGTTTATTTTAGGTGATATTTTAATACTAAATCATCACTTACCACACACATCCGAGGGGTTTTTAATTTTAAAACCCTCTACCAGGGGGTTTTGAGTTTTAAACCCCCTATCAGAGGTTTTTGCAGTTAAACCCCCCTCTTCTATAAAACAAAACAAAAAAAATGCAAACAACAATCCCCAAATTACAACAGCACAGTTAAGATTTTGATTTTAAAACCCCCTCCAAAATTTACGATAAGCCCCCTCTTCAATATAAAAAAAAGCAAATTACACACTCAAAATTCTATGAACGTAACCAAAGGGGTTTAAACCCCCTCCCCCTCTCCAGTTGGGGTTAGAAGCTAAAAAGTACCTCTTCAATATAAAAAAAAAAGCAAATTACACACTATAAGATCTATGAGCGTAGCCAAAGAGGTTTTGAGTTTAAATCCCCCTTCTCAAGATGGCTTTTTAAAACCCCTCCAGATGGTTTTGAGGTTAAAATTCCCCTACAGAGCGTTTAGAGTTGAAAGTCTCTCTCTTCAATATTATTTTAAAGCAAACTACAGTCACCAAATTCTATGATCGTAGCTAAATGGAGATTTTTTAGTTTAAAACCCTTCAACAGATGATTTGACGAAAAAACTTTCCTTTTCGATATAAAATCTAAAGCGAAATACAGGCAATGTAATTCCAAGAGCGTAGTCAAGAAAGTTTACAAATTTCTACCAGTGGCTTGGGCTCCATTAATAAAGTGTGAATAGTCTTCTGCCGAAATTGAAAAACATTAAATGTGGCTCAACAAAGATGGCTAAGACAGATTTTAGGAGTCAGTCATAAAGATCGGGTCTAAATCAAAGAAATCATATGCCGAACTGGGAGTCGAATCCTTAGTAAGGTTGTGACAGAGTGTAGCATGAGGTTTTGCGGGACATGTTCTCCGACAAAATGAATTACGCAAAATAAGAGTTGCGGAAACAGCTTGCCGGAAAATGCGCCGAACGGCGCGAGAGGGTCTAAGTCAGTAAGAATAGCACATTAGGTTTTTGAAATAAAAATTTTTAATAGCAAGATAATACACCTCAGAATATGCATTTTGTTGGCTTTCAATACCTGAGATGAACTCCAATCGGTGACAAGGCAGGGAGACCTAGGTCTCCCGTAGTGCCCTGGTAAGGAACTCTGCTGTTTGGCGTAGTGCCTCATAGCTTCCATACAAACACAGTGAACCACTGGATACGTCTTCCCGCAGCTCGCAGAGCTGCGGACACTCTTGCAAGACGTGCGCCACAGTCTCTTTTGATTCCCCGCAGTGTCGGCAACGGGTATCAAAATTTGGCCGGAACCGGGTGAAGTACGCACCTATGGGGCAGTGTCCCGTACGCCACTGCGCTATTGTGTTGCTTGTTCCGACCTTTTTAGCCTCCACCACGGGTCCTCTCGATTTGGGCGACGCATGTGCTGCCAGACTCCCCTGGCAGTGTTGGAGTCATCCCAGGAGTTTAAACCATTTTTCATGTAACCACTCTCGTATAACTGTGGTAGCCTGTTGAAACGTACTTGGTGACTCGAAAGTGGGCACGGCCAGCGCTCCTTCTCGTGCTAGAGCATCAGCCACGGCATTGCCCCTCACGCCGCAGTGCGAGGGCACCCACTGCATAAAGATGACAGCTATAATAAATAGGCGGATGTTATTTGCGGCGCCTAATGCCTCTTCCACCAATTTGGACTTTCCCCCTAAGCCAGCCATTGCTTGGAGGCAGGACTGGGAATCGGTAACCATTACAACGGTTGTCGCAACGGTTTTCTTTTCACGCATTTTTTGGAGCAGGTAATTGAGTGTATTGGTTATCGCCGTTAATTCTGCATCAAAGCTACATGCGGCGAGGCCGCATGTGCCAGACAGCTTGACTGGTTCGTGGTCTGGGTAACAGATATAGGCCCCATACCCAGCTCTTACGGGGTCCTTCATGACCGACCCGTCTGTGTAACAGTAAATGGCATCGGCCGGGTAGGTCTTTAGTGTGTCCATTGCCATTGTATAGTTAAATTTATGGGAGGGATGGGCTGTCTCCACCAGGGCAGGCACGTGCTTATCCGTCGGATGGGACCCGGTCAGTGGAGAGGCCAGCTTGTGCACTCAAATTTGACGCGCAGTGCATGAATGATGTCCGTTTTATCCTGTTTTTTACTCTCCACTAAGTGGCTAATGTATGGGTCGGGAGCCCTGGTTCGCCCCTTTTATAGCGCTCCTTTTGCCGCACTATTGGTAATGTGCTGAATTCGATTCATGCAGATATAATATGCCCTTGCAATGAACAACATATATCTTATATGATACAGACATTAAGCCCTACTTCAAAAAAGAAGATGGTTATACGCGTCATGCATATATCTTATCTTATCTTATATAATACAGACGTTACTTGCCAGAATGTGGGTGCCATCTCAAAAAGGAGACCACAAAATCTATTAGTTATATAGGATCGCTGATATTATATGGCTTATGCTAATCTATAGAGCTACGTAGTTTTGATATAGACTACTATAATAATAGCCTTTTAAATTATAATTTATACAAAGTAGGTTAAAGGTCGAAAGTCAGATGTTGAGGAATCCAAAATGGATGCTCTACTCCGTGTTGTGAAGAAGTCTCCCAGTAAATTTACTAATACTAAACATTCGAGTAGGCCTTGATTTAGATTATAAATATTATTATTGATTTATATTCTATGATTTAATTTATACAATTATTTGGGATGCTGAGCTTGTGTAAATTTAAAATTTTCTAGAACTAGACTAGAGTCGAGACACGATCATCATCATCATTCATTCATTGACTCTCATTGAGTCGGCTACCTATTCACTATTGTTTCACTATCGTCTATTCAGACTATTGACATGTCATGAGTAATGACGATGACTCACGATGAGTAGAAGTAGATGATTGACACTATTGATAATGATAGTGTATTGATACTACTTTTTACTAGATCTAGTCTTCTAGATCTATCAACTATGATTAATTATCACTACTAGATCTATCACTGCATCAGTTACAGTATCTAGATTCTAAATAAAATAATACTAAGGACAGTAAGGAGAAGATTACTAGCTAGATCTAGAAATTCTAGATCTTTAATTTTAATCTTATCTATCTTCTAGATCAGTGATGCCCAAATTATGGCCTGCATCCGGCCCGTCAAAATGCTAAGTATAGCAAATCTACCCCCTTCCTTATTTTTCCACAAAAAAAAGGTTGAAAAAATGTATCTTTACCTATGTTACAGCCCCTCAATTTTTCTCTGATGGATTGGTGCGTTTATAAAATGAAACTCAGAATGTCGAATCTACCAGGAAAAGTGACTTAAACTTTTTGTGGAAGATGATAATAAGCCAACATATTAGTTTTATAAAGAAAGTGTGGCTGTTAAAAACAACGTATTACATATAAAACATAAAACAAATATGATAACATTCTTGGTTTAAGCCGTGAATAAAAGATGTTAAACTACACCTAGAGATTGTAGGCTCGATGGGAACGGTTAACAAAAGAGACAAGAAAATGAGTCGGTACTAAAGCTGCTACCAAAGTTGCTCATAGTTTAAGTAGAGAGATGAAGTAATGTTCTGACGCCTGAAAAAAAAGATAAACTTTAAACATGCTATTGATTAAGCAAGCACCAGATCCACGGGTTTCTAATCAAATAGTTTTAGGTCAATTTTATTTAGTTTTTTACCGTTTTGTTCATGTGGCCCGCGTCACGAGTGTCGAATATTAAAATGGCCTGCAGGTTGAATTAGGTTGGGCATAACTGTTCTAGATCTATAGACTATAGAGGCTCATACTCATAGAGTCAATAGAGACAGTAGAGAGTAGTGTCAGTGACTGAGTAGAGAACAGAGATCATCATTCAGATTCACTCATATTGTCATTCATTGATTTCTGTCAATTTCTGAGTAGATCACTAGCCTAGGACACTAGATCTATTTTTTCTTTGATTTAATACATCTTATAAGACATGTTAATAATAATATTTCTTAATGAACTTAATCATAATATCTATTCTAAAACTAAATCATCAACATTATCATGATCATGATTTTTTGGTTTATTAAAATTAATACAATCCTACTAATAGATTTTTTAGATCTAGATCTACTACTAGTACTAGATCTAGATTCTAGTATAGAAATAAAGCTAATATCTATTCTCCATAGATTTGTTAGTTAGTTGTTAAATGGGCTGTGCAAGGAAAGAAAAGGTTATTTTGCGATCACCTTTAAAAACATCTTTATCTTAGTACTGTTAGGTCATTGAAGTCTGCTAATCCTGTTGTTTAGCCCTGACAGAAACAAAAAGTATTGCTAGGATGGCTGCCTGGTCGTGTGGTTTGCGCGCTGGACTGTCGTTCAGATTTATCGATGGTCCCGGTTTCAAACCCTGCCTGCTCCCATCCCCCGTCGTCCTGCGGGAGAATTGGACTAGAAAGTAATTATCTTCAACCCTGAAGGAACATCCGAAACATGTAAAACAACATTTTTACAATCGCTTTATTATGACACTAAAAATGTTAATATATTATTAGAATGAGAAGAGATATAAAGTACAGTCTTAACTTTTTTTTGTTTCAGAAATTCCAGAAGGTTGGGGTGAAAATAAAGAAACTGTGGTCGACGGTATAACCTTCTATCTCAAGTACATTGGATCCACTCTGGTGGAAGAGATTGACTCCGACCAGACGTATGGGGATGGGATCAGTGCTAAAGCTGTCCACAACATTACGTTGATGGTATATTTTGTTGGCTTACATGTATATCCTTTAGTGAATGGAATTGCAAAATGTTTTTTTTTTTTTTTTCATTATAGCTTTATATTGCGCAACTTTCATGCTTAGAGCGCTATGGTCCAATCTCATTTGTGGAACAGTGGGGGGAAGAAGTATCTGGTTGAAGACACAAAGATAAAGGCACATTCCTCGTTCCAAATGCTAGGACAAATTTGTACAAATGCTCCTTCTTCCCTAGTGCTATTAGAGCATGGAATAGGTTGCCTGAGCTAGCCAGGAAAACCAGTGACTTAGCAGAATTCAAGTCATTTGTTAATATGCACGACTAAATGCATAATGCATAGGACGTAATCATCTTCTTTTTTAAAGTAAGATAAGAAGATAAGGTTTTCCATGCTGCTTTTAAGGGTTCAGTTAATACAAGTCTGCTCCAGTTGGTTGTTTAACCTTGAGCCCCCTTGATAGGTAGCCAAGCCAAGTTCAAGCATACTTAGCTTCTCAATATTAAATATTAACAAAAAGAAAATAATAAATTATTGCTTTTGTATCTAGTGCATATTTCATACTAACAGCATTGTCAGTTCGATATAGTCCGTTCTCTTTTGTGGAACTCTGGGCCAGGGTGTATCTGGGATAAAGTTCCCCTGCTGTTTTTAGGTGTAAACACACTCAACTCAAGACAGGTTTTAAACTGAAATGCTCTTGATAGATAGCCAAGCAGCTAATGCCACTCTGAGAAATATTCTCATTTGTATTCTTTGTAGATTCTCTTTTTACATTACTAACTGTTTTTGAGATAAAAAATTGTGTATATAGACATTGGAAACAAATAATAATCAGTTTAAATTTGTTTTTTTTTTTAAATTAGCCAGAGCTATCATTGTTTATTATTTCAAATAGAAATTAATCCATTTAGACATGGATGGCCCGGTGCATTATTATTATTTATTGTTTTTGTTTTTTTTCCAATTCTGGCTTAAAATGTTTACACAGTTGTTTCTTGTATGACTTTTAGAACATTTAAACATTATATTGAATTTCTATTTCAGGCTAAATCTGCTGGGAAGAAGCTTAGAAAAACGGCTTTGACTGTGTCTCCAAAAGGTATCAGAACAGTAGATATGACTACAAATCAAGTGATGGTTGAGAGTTCTATCTATAGGTAACATTTTTTTTTATTTGGTCTAGAAAATGTTGCTGCATTTAGGGTGCTCTAATCAGAAATTATTCTTATTAGTCTAATAATAAAATGCGTTATATTTCAAAGCTCATAATTTCCACGTGCACTTTTTTGTCTGTGTTTGCGTTTCAATTTTTCTTTTTGGTTAACTCTCCGTAATTATTTTTTCCACATTAGGACGGATTTCTTCATTTTGCTCAATACTGTTTCACTACCCTGTTATGGTTAAGCTTCAATACCTTTGTCGTTTGTTATCAAAAAATGTTTTATTTGGTAAAAAAAAGTTTATAAAATTAAACATTAATTTAATTTAATGAGGTCCAATCAACGATGGTATCATCAATTAGGAGACGAGTTGAATCCCAAAAGGATTATTTTAATTATTTTAAAATATTTTAATATTTTCTTGGGTAGTCAAGGGCTATGCTATTTGTTTAAAAATCTATTTGTAAATGTAGATAAACATAGCCTTAGTGTATGCGTGGTTATGATATATATATTTTTTTAGTTCAAGTTAAAATTATAGTATACTTTTTCTTTAAAGTATTTGACCCATTATGTGATGGTCCATGTTCCTCAGGAACATGGACCAGAAATAATAATTTTCTTTCAAGAGGAAACATTTTTTGGTTTGAATGATGTCATTTTAAAAGCAATGCTTTACTCCCCGTATATGAGATTTTGATCTCACACACAGGCGAGTAATCATATCTCAGTTACAACTACTTTTTCTGTTTTCTTAAAGGATATCATTTTGTACTGCAGACAAGACCCACAACCACATCTTTGCTTACATTGCCAGAAATACAACCAATGAGACTATGGAGTGCTATGCATTTTTATGTGCCAGAGAAAAGATTGTAAGTAAATTTTTTTTATGCTTGCTCTTTAGCTGGCATATTCTTAGATCTAGCATATTTTCATTTTTTTTTATTCGCCAGATAAGTTTCCTTTCTAGCTAGCATTATCTTATCATTATCAAATTACCTTTGAGTATGGGATTGAAAGTCACAAATCATCAAATCATCCCTTTTAAACCCTCGAAGGGATAACCCTGAATTTGTGTGTAATGCATTTAAGATTTTATACAGGTCAAGAGCAAGTAGCTTCTTTGACCTGTCAGGGATTTTAGATATCTGAACATTAATTCCTGCATGTTACGGTTTGGAAGCATTTTTTAGTTAGGTGGATATATATATTTTAAAATAAATTATTTTAGCTATGTGATTAAGTGATTAAAATGTGTTGATTTATATATATAAATATTTTGTTTACTTGTTGATAAGGCTCAAGCAGTTACACTAACAGTATCTCAAGCATTTTCTGTTGCACAAGATCGATGGCTGGAAAATAAATTGCTCAAGAAATCCCTGAGAGAAAATGGCAGTAAAGAGAAGGTAATTTAAGAAGTTTAAAATAAATTTTCCATTGTTATCTCCTGACTCAGAATGGCTTATGCAGAATGATTTTGACCAAATAAAAATCAATGATGGTGTTAAAAATGTCTGAAGTATTCAACAGTGGAATTCCCACAATGTAAAAGTACCCTTTGAAGACCTTGCAGATTATGTTAAGATTTATTGTTTCCTGTGACCAGCACAACAGCCTTTACTTTCCCCAACTAATGTCAGGTACCCCTTAGAGTTGTATTGTCTTAGGGGCGTCCTAAGTATCCTGAAATGAAAAAAATCCAAGCATCACTGAATTGGAACCAGAGACAACTCGGTGCAGATGCCGTGCACTTTGCCACCACACCTTTTCTATTCTAGTTCTGATTATTATTATTTTTTTTTATTATTATAATCCTTTAACATGTTCATTGTGCTTTGGTCTAATTCTGATTATCTTTTTATCTGTATTTACCACTTTTTATTTCTTTTTTATAGAAAATGCATTTATCAAAGCTGAAGCTAAAGTTAGTACTTATCAGAACAAAGTTAAAACATTTAAGAAATTAACCTGCATTAAAAAAATTATATATAATATGAAACAATCCAAATGTATAATTAATTAGGGCATACAGGAGGGGGGTTGTTGGGTATATTTAAGAACATTGAAATTAAACAGGAAAAGTGGTGAAAGCATTTTTGATTATAATTGAATGATTTTCTTCTTATTACTGGTACAGACTGAAAGCAAGCAGTCTAGTCAAATCAACAGTCAATCATCCATTGGATCTTTCACAAACACAAGTCCCACACCAGCCTTGATATCTTCCACTCCAACGCCACCTTCAACACCAGAAATTTTATCAGGTATTTTTGTTCTCTCCCTTGTTTGTAATATACTCTCAGCTTCTAGCATCATAAACTTATTTTAGGGCACAGAACTGAATTTTATATGTAGAGATGTATTTTTAAATTCACAAAAAAAAAAAAATATTGTAAAAATACGTTCCTTCACGCTCTGTTAATTAAAGTTTTTTTTTGTTTTTTTTTTAAGATTCGACTTTGCAGAAAACTTTTTGTACAACATCCAGACAAAATTGGGTAAGTTGGCAGCTCACTTTGTTATCTCCACATTTTTCTTTCTAAGTTTTGATATCGTTTTGCTTTGGTCAAGATACATACAGCACAAATTGCCAAATCAGAAATCTGTAGTTATAATACACAAATCAAATTATTGATTAAACTCACTCTGAATGATTATTTATTAATTTTATTATTATGTTTTGGCTCATGTATCTGGTGATAGTGCATCATGGGAGTATCCAAAATACCTTTTTTTTTTATCCCCCTCCCTTAGTGCATCATGGGAGTATCCAAAATACCTTTTTTTTTATCCCCCTCCCTTAGTGCATCATGGGAGTATCCAAAATGCCTTTTTTTTTATCCCCCTCCCTTAGTGCATCATGGGAGTATCCAAAATACCTTTTTTTTTATCCCCCTCCCTTAGTGCATCATGGGAGTATCCAAAATGCCTTTTTTTTTATCCCCCTCCCTTAGTGCTTCATGGGAGTATCCAAAATACCTTTTTTTTTTATCCCCCTCCCTTAGTGCATCATGGGAGTATCCAAAATGCCTTTTTTTTTATCCCCCTCCCTTAGTGCATCATGGGAGTATCCAAAATACCTTTTTTTTTATCCCCCTCCCTTAGTGCATCATGGGAGTATCCAAAATGCCTTTTTTTTTATCCCCCTCCCTTAGTGCATCATGGGAGTATCCAAAATACCTTTTTTTTTATCCCCCTCCCTTAGTGCATCATGGGAGTATCCAAAATGCCTTTTTTTTTATCCCCCTCCCTTAGTGCATCATGGGAGTATCCAAAATGCCTTTTTTTTTTATCCCCCTCCCTTAGTGCATCATGGGAGTATCCAAAATACCTTTTTTTTATCCCCCTCCCTTAGTGCATCATGGGAGTATCCAAAATACCTTTTTTTTTTATCCCCCTCCCTTAGTGCATCATGGGAGTATCCAAAATACCTTTTTTTTTTATCCCCCTCCCTTAGTGCATCATGGGAGTATCCAAAATACCTTTTTTTTATCCCCCTCCCTTAGTGCATCATGGGAGTATCCAAAATACCTTTTTTTTTATCCCCCTCCCTTAGTGCATCATGGGAGTATCCAAAATACCTTTTTTTTATCCCCCTCCCTTAGTGCATCATGGGAGTATCCAAAATGCCTTTTTTTTTTATCCCCCTTCTTTAGTGCATCATGGGAGTATCCAAAATACCTTTTTTTTATCCCCCTCCCTTAGTGCATCATGGGAGTATCCAAAATACCTTTTTTTTATCCCCCTCCCTTAGTGCATCATGGGATTATCCAAAATACCTTTTTTTTATCCCCCTCCCTTAGTTCATCATGGTAGTATCCAAAATGCCTTTTTTTTTATCCCCCTCCCTTAGTGCATCATGGGAGTATCCAAAATACCTTTTTTTTATCCCCCTCCCTTAGTGCATCATGGGAGTATCCAAAATACCTTTTTTTTTTATCCCCCTCCCTTAGTGCATCATGGGAGTATCCAAAATGCCTTTTTTTTTATCCCCCTCCCTTAGTGCATCATGGGAGTATCCAAAATACCTTTTTTTTATCCCCCTCCCTTAGTGCATCATGGGAGTATCCAAAATACCTTTTTTTTTATCCCCCTCCCTTAGTGCATCATGGGAGTATCCAAAATACCTTTTTTTTTTATCCCCCTCCCTTAGTGCATCATGGGAGTATCCAAAATGCCTTTTTTTTTATCCCCCTCCCTTAGTGCATCATGGGAGTATCCAAAATACCTTTTTTATCCCCCTCCCTTAGTGCATCATGGGAGTATCCAAAATGCCTTTTTTTTTATCCCCCTCCCTTAGTGCATCATGGGAGTATCCAAAATACCTTTTTTTTATCCCCCTCCCTTTCAGCAACACAGGAGTGTATATAAGAGGGCTCAATATTGGTGCAAATAAATATTATTAATTTATCTATTCACCTACACCTATCCTTAGTCTTTGTGAACTGCTGGGGCACCAAACAAGATCTGTTGACCATCTTTCTCCATTCCTCTGTCTTTTGCCTTGAATAGAATTTCTTTGACAGGCATGTTCATACTTTGATGTCGTCTGCCAATCATTCTCTCAGTCTGCTCTTTTTTTTTCCTGGTACCAGGGTGTCCGCGGCCTCCTGAAATTCCAGTATGTCCTTGAATCTCCTGGAATTTCAGAAAAAATAAAAAAGTCCTGGAAATCTCCTGGAGTTTTAAAATATCTCCTTGAATGTCCTGGAATTTCGCCGATCGAAAAAAAAAAACGGCATAAAAAAAATTCGGCACCGTTTCTGCGGACGGGCAGACTAGGCGGAAATAGATTCGGAATGAGCGTTTCCGAGTTTGCGCAAAATGTGTTGACTGCTCCTTGACAATAGATAGATCTAATCTATTTATAGGTCAGTTCCGTTATCGGATCGTTTTTTTCACTGAGCTCGTTCTGGCTGTGTCAATAGGCTGACCAGTGACGCGTCTACACCGCCTTTCACCCACTTGTGAAGCGTGTTCTCGTGATAGAAGATGGCCTTGGCTCAAGCGAGCATTTCACCTGGCATTATAATGATAATTTTCTGAAGGGCCCTCCCTCACCTAAAATCTTGTTGTAGCAGAGTGTTTTTGCGTAAATCATCTAGACTCTAGCTAGAAATAGTATCTACATTTAGATCTAGTGAAGATAATTCGCACCTAACTTGAAAACTTCGTGAATTTTAGTCAATTTAATGATCTCGATACATGTAATGTCTAGATTATTCTAAAAATAGGCCTACGCTAGATTCTTTATTTACGCTAAATCACTAGAATATAGTGAAGATAAGCCTTAAAAAGTCCGCGAATTTTAGTGACTTAAATTAGATCTAGAGTCTGGATTAACGGTATATTCGGTGACGATGATTCTCACATAGCTCTGAAAAGTCCGCGAATTTTAGTGACTTAGATCTAGAGTCTAGATTTACGGTAGATTAAGTGAAGATAATTGTCACACATCCGTGAAAACTGCGCGAAATTTTGTGACTTAGATCTAAAGTCTTGATTTACCGTAGATTCAGTGAAGATAATTGTCACACAGCCGCGAAAACTCCGCGAATTTAGTGACTTAGATCTAGAGTTTAGATTTACAGTAGAAAAGTGAAGATAATTCTCACACAGCCGTGAAAAGTCCTCGAATTTTAGTGTCTTTAGATCTAGACTCTAAATTTTACACTAAATCATTAGAATCTAGTGAGGATAATTCTCTCACAGCCTTGAAAAGTCCGCGAATTTTTGTGACTGAGATCTAGACTCTACTGTAGATTTAATGAAAATATTTCGCACACAGCTGTGAAAGCCCGTAAAAGTTATTTCGGTTGTAAAAGACAGGGAAACTACATAGTTGAACAAGAAATTGTGCTTGAAAAAACAACAACGCTAATAGGCCTATTTCCCCCCCCCCCCCCCCAAATCAAAATATAAAAAATCCAAAAGCTATTATTTAGTAAGCAAATGCCAACTAAACATACAAATAGGCCTGTACGTTACAGCCTCTGTTTATGAGGAGGATTTAAGCACAGTTAATAAAACATTACATACACCTAGGAACTAAAAAATGTAGCCTACATTTCCACCACAGAGAAGGCAACTCTAAGAATGTTTCTTTTTTTTTTTTTAAAGGAATAGTAATCATTTGTAATGTTCTTTAATAAATCTTTAAAAAGGAAAATGGTTGTTTGAGGTTTTGGGATGACAGTCAAGTTGTTACTTGATTAAAAGATGACTTACATTACATTTTCTGTGGACATATCAAGCTGATGACATTACTGTATTTATTATTTCAAAATAGTTTTGTGTGTGTTTTACAATGTGGGACACACACACACACACACACACACACACATATATATATAATAAGGCTTGTCTTCGAGTCCGAAGATTAGTGAGCAATAATAATAACTTTGACTATTGTTATGTAATATTTTGGCGCGAATTTTATGTCCTGGAATTTTAAAATTTCTCCTGGAAAACTCCTTGAGTTTCATATTGATTTTGGTGCTGTTCCCTGAAGGAAGATCTTTGTGAGCTCTGAAATCCTTGTGATATGGCCATAGAGTTTTAGTTTGTTTTTTTTGACAGTACTTAGTAGATCATTGTGGGATCCAATCGCTGAACTAATCATGTTTCTAATCTCTTCGTTTGTGATGCAGTCACATTTATTCAACACTGACACCAATTATAAAATTTGGTAATCTTTAATATTCAATCTAATAAGTTTATTATTGTGACAAATTATTAGAAAACTGATCAACTATATAATGATGTCTTGTTTTTCTTTAGGAAAGTTTTGATGATTCAGCAGGTGACAATATTGATGACATGTTCTCAAGGTAATCTAGCTAGTCATATAAGTTAATATATATATATAATACGAGCTAAAACATTGTTCTTTTCTTTGACCTGTGGCTTTCTCCTAAATAAGTTTTCGATCTTAGTGAAATTAAAGAAGCAAGATAGCCATGTCTTTGTAACTATCAGGTCACAGACAGACGAAGTTTGAATGTAAGGGAATGAAAACCTGGGCATTAGCAACGGTCAGAAGGTCTCCGACACAGCAGTCCCCCCCCCCCCCCAACTTCCGCCCCAAATACACACAGCTGATGTGTCCAAAGGAACAGCGAATTTCAGAAACAGTTTTTGATCAGAAGCATTGGAGCTTGTGCCAGAATGTAGCAATGTGTGCTGCAAGCTGCCTAAAGGTCTCCAGGTCCTGATTTCTCCTCAGGGTTGTCTCCCTTATAATAGTACATATCGAAAATAGTCTCTGACAATTAGTCCAGTTTCTGGCCTTCCCCTTTGGCTCAGATACTGAGCCTGGTGGAACTTTTATCACTAACAAGTGAAGGGTTAAAGGGGAGCAACTGGCCCTTAAATCAGTAAACTTCAGACAGGAGGAGCTCATTAGCTTTGGCTGTTGATCCACCTAGTAGATGGAAATCTCTGAATCCAAACCCCCCCTGCCTTGCTGCTATACCCAAGCATGGGAAAGGCTTCAGGTGTCCCAGACAAGTACATAGAAAACATTCATTTGGTCGAATAGGCCTATCTCTGTCATTCTATTTTGTAAACTGTTTAAAAATTATATAACATAGTGAACAAAATGTTTTGTGGAATGATAATGAAACTTTAACCTAATAAATCACGTGTACATTTTGAAGGTTTTAGTGTTTCTCAAAGTGAAATTTTCAATTCACTTAGAAACAAAGAAATTTGATTTTTAATCTATGTCAAAGTTAAAGTAGTTTGATGGTTAAGTTAAGTTAAGTAATGTAGTAATCCTTTCAGACCTTGGAATCTGTAGGGCAGATGATGTAAAGGTCATCTGTTTCTCTATCCAATTGGACTCAGAGGTGCCCAAAAGATCACAAAATTAGAAATTCGCTCCCTGTGGTGGTAAGGGTCAATATTATGGTTATTGCTCAAGCAATTATTTATGCAATAGATAATTGGCATAATTTGATTGAGATTAGAAATATTTCATTGACAGACTTGCCGAGAGGCGTAGCAAACCTTCCTTCAACACTGATCTAAAAGAGGACGAGCTAGATGACAGTGTTCAAAAATATATGGAAGGCTCTGCATGCTTTGAGGCTTTTTCACGTACAGTGTCTATGGATGACCTTCTTAGCTTATGAGTGGCCCATAGTCACAATGTCATCAGTGTTTTTTTTTTTTGCATGCTTGATTGGACAGGTGATGTGTTAGGACTTGCATTCGTCAAACTGGGCTGTGATACAATATGAAGACATTTATGCAAGGCTACCAGCTTGTGTTTTTCGTAAGTTTTTTTTGTAAGTGGAGATTCGACTCAGCACCCTGGGAGATAATTATTGTAAAAACAAATATAATCCTGTTACTGCAATCATTTTTTTTTCATGCCTTATAAACAAACATTGTACTTTGATATCATATACAGACTTATTTTATATTCAAAATATGTTTTCAAGAAGTTTACAGACATTGTACTGTATCAATCTTTTTTTTTTATTTATTGAAAATGACAATTTAGTCGTTTTTTTTTCAAGGCATTGCATAATTTTGTTGTTTAATGAATACTAGCAAATTGGAAGATTGAGCTAATTGTTGTAAAGTAATTTATCCTTTTGTAATAGTATTTTACCTCATAAGCTCAGAACATTTAATATATTGTTTTAGTGAGAGGATATGTTTCAATTAATTATCTTGTGAACTACAATAGAATGATCGGTGGCCAGGGGTGAGGGGGGGGGGGTGAATCTGTGCATACTCATAATAGCCATATTTGTTTTTTATCTAGTATGAACCGAATAGCTCCTATTTCCGGTTCAAAAAACCCCTTCCAAAGTCCTAAGCAAGGAGGGATAACTCCGTATTTAAAAAATCCTAAAAAATATGTATTTTGAAAAAATAATCAAATTGAAGATCAAACAAACAACTGTAAAAAATAGAACTATATGTCTAGTTTTAAAAAATATATACGTTCAATACCACTAGAATATAAAAAACTTAAAAAATAGTCATTTTCACACGTGGGGGCTTATACACTGGGGCTATGGGCCTGTTCGTTTGAAAAATTATTTAAAAAATCAAAACCTTTCCGATTTTATTAAAAATAGAATCGGTAATCTCCAAAATGATTTGTAATCACGCTTGCAACGAGACTAGAAGAAATCTTCTATTTAAAAAGTTTAAATCAAGTATATTGAATAGGGGATTTTAGAAACGTTCTACAACTGTTTAGGAATAAAACGGGAAAACGTTTCCAACTGCAGAAGGAGCTAATGGGTTAAAAAAACACATTTTGAAAGCTTGGAAAAGAGTCATATATTTCTGGCTTTCATTGGTTGATTGACTGCACTTGCCTTTGGGAAATAGAAAAAGATATAGCCTCATAATACTATATAGGAGTATAGGTCATTCCTATTTACATTACTTAATATGTAAATAGTAACAAATCAAGTAACACTATAAGCTTTAGTTTTCATATTCTAATAGAAACTTTGCCAAAAAAAAATAATTAAAATATAAATTCAATAATTATCCAGGAGTCTTCCTTTATCTTAAATTTGTCAAACACATTTTTTTTTTTTTGCAATTAAAAAATTAAATTAAAACAGTTTGATTGATGGAGACAGGAATCTTCAAATGCTTTAGTGTCAAGATTAAATATTTCCCAAGTCATCACTGTAGGTCTCAAGTTATACATTTAGTCTGAAACAGTATTCATTGTATTCAAAGTATATAGTCTCTTGTCAACTATTATTAATCAAGGGCACTCAACAATTTGAGTTAGTGCCAAACGTGGCAATTTAAAAAATCTTAACATGGCCATAACGTTGGTCTGTTCTATTCTGATTGCTCTCTCTGAAGAATTTGAAAATACATTATTATTTAATCTAATTCATTGTTGTTGTTTTTTTTAAATACTAATCTTATATACATACCATACATACAGAAGTTTGATATTATGCGATTAGATCGATGTTTATTTAATATTAAATAATTCCTTTTTTTTTTTTGTGTAAGTGTAATTGTTTTGTAAATTTGGCAAAAGAGTTCAAGTTTTTTTATCTTCATATCATGTTTTGCTTTTTTATATAAAGGTTTGTCTTGTTGTGAATGTTTGTAAATGCGCCTATCAAGTTTGATCAAAAGCAAATGTGTCTAGTCTCTGTACTTGCAAATTTATGCTTCTTTCGGTGTTACTGTTAACAAAAAAAAAGTACTCTTTTATAAATGGAGAAAAATATACAAATAACTTTTTTAGCTTTGAGCAGACGTAAGGAGAGAAATTTGTGGTTTTGACCATTGACATAATGCACCATTTAAGACTTCTGGAAGTTCAAATCAAAACAACATGCTAAAGATTACTTCCAGCAATATTTTTTTTGTATATCAATACTAGTCGGATTTTACTGTCAGCCTGCAGTCCTTAGTTTTGGTATTTCTAATCTAGTGGATGGATGTAGATCTGTCAAACGTGGCTAATGTTTCTTTAAAATTTTTTTTTTTTCGCCACGAAAATAAAAATATATTGTGAAAATGGGTTTAACCATTAAGCCAACACATTCATATTAAATATAAAATACTATGAAATGGGTTTACTCGATTTGTTTAAAAGTTTTATTTTATAGATAGTGAAAAATTTAGCTATTTTACCTTTATTTTTGGGGGCCCCAGTTGTGGGAAAGACATTAAGCATACACTACGGTCTCGACCATGATCTAAGGAACATTGATGCCAAGTTTTATTAAGATTGGTCAAACGGTTTTGATTTCTATGCGGGACATACATACATACGTCTTACTTTCAATTAAATATATATATTAGATAAGCCTTTTACGTCATTCTACTAAATTAACATGTCCATTAAATATTATTCCTTATGGATATTAAAGATTATTATTATTACTTTGAAATTTTTAAGAACTGAAAAACATTTTAGGTAGACAGAAGATATTGTACTTAAAAAGGGCCAATGACTGTGGCTACTTTTATTTTTATATCGACCCATGATGTTATGCCTATGTTAAACTGAAGCTAATCTAAGTGATATTAATATCTATACAATTTTTTAAAATTTTGTTTCTTGTTTTTTTTTTTTAGTTTTTGTTTTTAAATGTCAATTCATATATTTGAAACATTTGTTCAACTACATTATTTAACTTCATTGGCATAAATATTTTTCAGTTTTGATATAATTTTTTAAAATAATGCAGACAGCTAACCGTAAAAAATAAATATATGTCGTTTTGTGTTAATTTGTTTATCTATGATTATATAAGACAGATTGTTTTTATTGATATGAAAATGTTTGTGTTTCTATCCTGGTACTTTGATACATATAAAACAAAGATATTTTTTTATAAATCTCAATGCTAAAGATGTGACATCTCTATTGATGTATACAGTTGATTTTCACCCAGAAGTTTCATCCTGCTGCTGAAATCATGGATGGCTGCTTGGTCATGCGGTATGCGTGCTGGACTGTCATTCGAACTTTTGAATGGTCCTGGGTTCATATCCTGCCTGCTGCCATCCCCTGTTGTCCTGGAGGAGGTTTGGATTATGAATTAAATTTTGTTCAACTCTGAAGGAACATCTGAAACATGTAAAACATCTTACGAACATTGTACAAATCATCAATGATAATGTATTGAATAACTCTCGTTCTACTTTAAACGGGTTATCATGACATACACCAGAAAAGTGTTTTGAAACATTTGAAATTCGAGTCTTCGAGATAACAGTTTTTTGTTGGACATTGGAATAAAGAATGTTGATGTTTTTTTTAAACTTGAGTCTTAGTATGAAGCTATAAGAGTGAGTATATGATCTTGTATTTGAATGGACAGTGGGACAGGCAATGTTTATACAAGTAAAATGTTTGCAACTTATCCTAGTATCTTGATTTTGTTTTGATGTGGAACACATTTTCAAGGTCTTCGTTCACTGTGCAAGATTCAATTACTTTTCAGCTTTTACTCTGTGAATTCACATTTGCTGACTCACTAGTAAAGTGTGAACTTTTGGTGATGTGGGAATGATTGATGATTGAGTTAGCAATAATGAAGTATGCTCTGTAAGTAATGATTGATTCATCACCAGTGAAATATGTTCTGTAAGGAATGATTGACTCATCACCAGTAAAGTATGCACTGTAAATAATGACTGTAGGATTGAAGAGTGAAAGTGATGATAAATTGAAATAAGCAAAAGTTGTATGGGTTAGAATGAGAATTTTTAACAAGTTGGCACTAACATTGGTCATATTCTAAACATATTGATCCTGTATTTGCTAAGGATGTTATTGGTGCTATTCTGATTGAACTTGGTCCATTTTTTGTTCAATATTTTACTGATACTACAATTTTGTTTTAACAGCATGGCAGACATGTATTGATGTACCTCCAGCAATGAACTTGGTCGCCAGGCATGTATTTGTGTACCACTTGCATTTGGTGTTTTTTTTTTAAATTGACCTGTGTTTGTGTCACTGACAAACAGCAGTGTTCACTATCTATATAAACATTGTCCATGCTTATCAGTATTTGCAAGAAATCGTTTAATGGCCTTCATGTAATGTTATTTTCATACACATTAATTAACCCACCTTTTTTTATTTTTGTTCACTGTCTGACAACTTTGCTACCATAACTCTTTAACTCTTTCCCTCCTAACTGAGGATACCAGCGTTGATTCCACCAAAATGTGGTAAAGCCTAACCCCAAACCATATCTCTTTAACTCTTTCCCTCCTAGCTGACGATACCAGTGTTGATTCCACCAGAATGTGGTAAACCCTAACCCCAAACCATATCTCTTTTTAACTCTTTCCCTCCTAACTGACGATACCAGCGTTGATTCCACCAGAATGTGGTAAATAATTACGGAGAGAAAGAGTTAACATTAATATGTCTTTTAGTTCTAATTTGGTTGATTTCAGTCATGTATGTATTACATTTGTGTTTAGTTGATGAAAAGAAGGTATATAGACAGTCTATAATAGACTTGCCTACTGCTATTGATAAGTTAGTTCCACAATGCTTGTCAACAAAATGTTTGCCCAATTTATCCTTGATATTCTAAGACGCTCTGTTTTTATTGATAAATTCTTATTTATTAAGTTTATTAAGTCACTAGCAGCATATTGCCTGCTGGCCTTAGTTTGAGTATTACTAATCTAGTGGATAGGATTTAGATCTATGTCAAACTTAGCTAATGTTCCTTTATATTTTTTTTTTCTTTCGCCACGAAAATAAAATTAGATTGTGAAAATGGTTTTAAGCTGATACATTCATATCAAATATAAACTACTGTGAAAATGGATTTACCCAATTTTTAAAAAAAACTTTCGTTCTTTAATAGAGATAAATTTAACAATTTTTTAAATTTTTGTTTGATATCAAATAAGGGAAATAATGTGTACATTACTGATAGATATAGATAGCGTTGTTACCCTTTAGATGAGCTTTTTTTTTTTTTTTTTATAAAAAAGAGGATTTTTTATAATTTGCTTGTTGATGCATTTTTAATATTAATTTATGACACTAATTAAAATGAGTTTTTTTGTTTTTCCTGGTTAACAAAAGCATTTCATTCAAAACAACAGACTATTGAATGGCCAGCCCAAGCAAATGTAATTATCCCAAGGCAGCTTGCAGACATAAACGTATTTCTACCCAGATTTTAAGACTCGCCTTTCATTTTTATGTCTATTTGCCCAGCAGCCAGATAAGCAAATAGAGTCAGAACTAAACAACACCTCCCCCCCCCCTCCCCAATTGTATTGGAATCAATGGTGTACTTAGCAACAATTTAGGGACTTGTTGTTCCAGGATTAAGGAGACCTGGAACAATAACAAGACATTAAAGAATGGACAGACCCACAGGATTCATTTCAGTTTGCAGATCATTTGTGGTGCTCCAAACTGATGTCGCCCATGGGATGTACACCTCATGTTCGACAATTCCAGCTGATTATATCTATGATACCAGCTGCTGGTTCCCAGTAAATTATATATTATCCGTGAAATATTTGTTCTTTCCTTGTACACTTTATTTGAATATAGTCTCTTATTTACACAATTTTTTTGTTTCAAACTTTGTGGAGTCATAATTGACAGGCCCTCTTAAACAAGAAGACATTATAAGTAGCTTGTTCTCAGTCATGTTGCATGTTATAAAACCTTGACAAGAATATGCCAAGGCCTCAGTATTTACTCCATGTTATTGTTGTCATCAAATTTGGTTTTTATTCAACACTTGATCACCATATTTTTGTGTACATGTCATATGTATGGTTTTGTTGTTTTTGCATATCTCTGCAGATTTGATTTATTCAGCATGAAACCCAACCTAGTTTTGCACTATCAATAAAATACATGGTTAACTGTTTGTTTTTCTTTCTTGTAGAGAAACAGAACTGTTAGGGATTTCTTAGGTTTTAGAGTAGCTAATTTTGTGTGAATTTTAACATCTAAATGACATTTGAGCTTCTAGCTATTTCTTATCTTAATCATCTTAATCTTGATATCTAGTTACATTTCTGTAGATGGCATCTAAGCAAGAGAAGTTGCAAGATATCTTTGAAAGCATGGCTGGTCCTAACAATTGCGGGGCCCTATGCGAAACTGATTGCGCGGGGCCTAGTCTGTGTGAGAATAAGGATAATAAGTGAAAATTAAGATTTTGTATTAAAAAAATCGATTTTGAATTTTATTCATTCTTTAACAAGTACAAAATTGCGATCAAATTAACTTTACTTTACGAACCTTGCAACATAAGATATATTTATATGTCAGTGACTATAAAAGTAAATAAATTATTGGAACTTCCGATTAAGGTAACAATGCGCCCGATTATTACATTTGAATACATGAAAGCTGACAATGTCTTTTTTCTTTTATCGCGCGTAGGATTGGCGTTTTAGTCTTAGCCTTAGTCTAGCTAGTGTTAAGTTTGCCATTCATACTCCTGACACTTTCAAATGATGCATTTGCTTTTAAGGTTCCTATTAAAATGGAAATCTCAGATGTGAAAACTCATGATTCAAACTAGTGTGGATTTTTAATGGAACCAAAGTTTCACATTCAGTCGTTTTCTTGGTAGCTCCAAACATCTAGTAGAATTTGGTCTGGTGTAATCATATAAGTGCATCTGTGTGGAACTTGAAATGAACATACTGTAATTAAGCTTTATTAAAAACAAAACTGAATATAATAAAGGCACATTCCTCGTCCCATATGCTAGGACAAATTTGTACAAATACTCCTTCTTCCCTAGTGCTATTAGAGCATGGAATGGGTTGCCTGAGCTAGCCAGGAAAACCTGTGACTTGGCAGAATTTAATTCATTGGTTAATATGCATGACGCGTAGGACGTAATCATCTTCTTTTTTGAAGTAACGTCTGTATTATATAAGATAAGTGTTTATGTATAAATGTGCACATTTATTCTTGTTGATAAACGTCTTGTTCGAAATTCGCTATCAGCGTCGACTGACTTAATCGTAAACCTTTCGCCTGTGTTATCTAATTTCGTTATTTAACTCTATTTGACTTATCTGCATAAGACGCGGAGCGCTTAACACTATTAACTTGACTCCCTTTGACGAATCTACGAGCCCTTGTCTCCCAAACCAATATCAGGATGGCTTTAGATTTAGAGGTGTTGCTTCAGAATCATTTCCAGAGAGATAGAATGTTTTAAAAACTCTCCTCTTTCAAAATTGATTATTATGGTTATTATTATTTGTATTATTATAATGTTAAAAACGAGCAAGAATTTATTCACTGGCACTGGCAGGGTCAAGTTTCGTTAGTGTGAAACATTTAATTGTAGTCCGTTTATCAGTGTCCACTGAGACATTTTCTGGTGATGCAGCAGTACCGCCCCCTGACGTGCAACGAGCCTGGAACAGTTTTTGCCTATAACCTTGGAAAGGTTTATCATCAATTTTTTGTATACGGAAGAACAATTTGCTGATGGTAATATTAATTTCTCTCGTCCATTTGATCCTCTTACTAATTAATCTGTATCCATTTAGTGCCTGCTTCATTCTTATCTTAACTCTTTCTCTCCTAACTGACGATACCAGCGTTGATTCCACCAGAATGTGGTAAATAAAAGAAATTTTTATAAATCAAATAAGAACATAAAACTAAAATGTTATTTAACCTTGGTTAGGCCAATAATAGAATATGCATCCACCGTGTGGGACCCCTCAACTCAAGAAAACATTAAGAAACTGGAACAGACACAAAATAGAGCAGTGAGATTCATAACAAACGAATATTCACATTTGACTAGGGTAACACCATTAGTAAAATCACTAAATTTAGAAAGCCTTCAGGACAGAAGACTCAAAAGTAAAGTAGCAATTATACATAAAACACTGAACCATAATCTTCAAATACAAAAACAAAATTTAATAAAATACTCTGAAAGACACAAAAATAAAGGCACATTCCTCGTCCCATATGCTAGGACAAATTTGTACAAATACTCCTTCTTCCCTAGTGCTATTAGAGCATGGAATGGGTTGCCTGAGCTAGCCAGAAAAACCAGTGACTTGGCAGAATTTAAGTCATTGGTTAATATGCATGACTAAATGCATGACGCGTAGGACGTAATCATCTTCTTTTTTGAAGTAACGTCTGTATTAGATAAGATAAGATAAGATAATTACGGAGAGAAAGAGTTAATACTAGCCGAATATGGCCCGGGTTGTGGTTGGGACATTAAACATGCACTACGGTCTTTGCTATGATTTAAGGAACATGTATGCCAAATTTTATCAAGAAGGTTTTTATTTCTATGCGGGGCCTACACCCATACATACATACACGTCGTTTTATCAAGATTGTTTAAAATGTTTTTATTTCTATGCGGGGCGCACACACACATACGCCTTACTTTTTGCTTTATATATTAGATTTTTACTGATTTGAAATGTTTGGCTTGCATTGAGCTATTTTAACATTCATTCTATTTCGTTATTCGAGTTAGTTAATGTGTTTGTAACAGTATTGTTACTGTTTTCATTCTATCAGTTTATTATTGTGTTTTGATACTGTATATCCATTTTTATCTTTCCTGTCTGTGGATTGACCCTTGTTTTTGTTACAGTATTTTGTTATTCAAGATCAGAATATTGTTCTAGAACAGCGGTTCTCAACATTGTAGGCTTGGCGACCCCTTTTTACACCCCCCCCCACTCTGCCGCGACCCCCCGCCCCTTCCGCATACACACAGCAATAGAAGAATGGACAAAAACAATTCATGTTTTCGATGTTCTTAGGCGACCCCTGGCACATCGTCATTCGACCCCCAAAGGGGTCGCGACCCATAGGTTGAGAACCCCTGTTCTAGAATGAAAAGAGTGTACCACTACATGTGAAAAAGGAGGGGGGGGGGGGTGGGAAGAAGTAGGCTAAATGGGTTTACAATTTCAGACAAAAATAGGCTTAGAGATTGGCTTGGCAATGTAGCAATTATCTCCCCCTCAGTATGTATACCTTGAACTCTGCTAACCCCGTCAACGGGACATCAAAAGTCTTTGGTGCCGAGTGAGGGAAAATGTCGCTGATTTCCTACTGAGCGACTTAATCGCTTGTGAATCTTTGTTGACACCTCTAGTTGGCAATTAGTAGACAGACCTCCGGCGGGGTCAAAGGTGACTTGGTGTGACACGTGAACAAGAAATGTATGCTCCCTTGACTAAATGGCCGGGGATAGGGTCTATGTTACATGTACATCTAAGTTGAGGGGCGCTGATCTGAGGTCATTGGATGGCTCGCTGGTCGTGTGTTATGCGCTTTGTACTCTTGTATATTGTAAAGGTGTTAATTCAAAAAAGAAGATATTTACGTCCAACGCATTTCAAGTGTCAGTCTAGCTATGCATGTTAATCAATGACTTAAACTCTGCTAAGTCGTTGGTTTTTCTGGCTGATTCATGCAACCCATTCCATTCTCTAATGGTATTAGGGAGAAAAGGAGCACTTGTACGAATTTGTTTTATCGTATGGAATAAGAAATCTGCCTCTATCTTGGAGTCTTTTAGAGTATTTCATTCGGTTTTCTTTTTCTATTTGTAAATTACGGTTTAATTTTTTATGTATTAAAATAATGAAAATCTTTTGTCACGCCAGTCTATTTTTACAAATATTCGTGGCCCTGATATGGCACACGCACATGGCTCCGTGCACTGCTAAGGTCGGCCTCTTTTTTTTTTCAGAGGGAAATCCCTAAAGTTGTTCATTCGAGGTCAGATCAATGTTTTCAAATGTATTCGTAACCGCGTGGGCTAGTAACAATGATCTGACGTGCTCAGTAATTCAGCAAATAATGCGGATGTGGTTGTACTATTTTCTGTATGTCTTTAGGTGGACATTATGCACGTGTTTATCTTATCGTCATTTAAACTATTCCCCTTTGTTAATAGAATGTATTCATGAAGCTGGCTACTGCTTTAGAGTTGATTATTGCATTGTTTAACGTAGAAGGGAGGCAACTCGAGACCTATACAGATAACATTCCGAAACAGTAACCTGCGGTGTCGCATTCTGCAAGCAGTATAGACTAGTAGATCGCTTCCACGCCGTACAGACCTGTGACGTGGCAACGAGCTATTGGTCTCCACTGCTCACAGGCTGCGACATCGCAGTAAACGCTTTTCTTAAGCTCGGTCTCGGGCAACTTAACGTTGGGTAATTTAAGTCGACGGATGCGTATTTAAATTAAGGAAAGATGTGTCCATGACCACAGCTGACACAGAACAGTGACTGTTAGCCATGGGTTCGCTTCCGCCACACACTTGAGCCTTGATCTTACGCTACGTTAAACACAAGAGTGTAGTTCTTTGATTCACCCTGTAAGGACACAATACATTGAATAGTAACACGCGTAAAGTTGGGAGTTCAATCGGGTATCTCCGAAGTGACGTGACTGATGAGAATGGCAATAAGAGAACCAGCGGTCAGTACGACGAAGAAAGACGGACTTGTGATATAGATAGATCTAGGTAAGACGCAGACTTATTCTTTAATTAACTGTTATTTGAATTTAGAACTGGATTTATTCAAAATATCTATTAATTGTTCTGTTGACGGTTGTTATTCACGAACTTGCGTCTAACATCTACGCACGTTAATCAGTCACATCAACACATCAACAACCTGCTCTTTCAGTCCAGCAACTTTCCAGGCAATCCCGCCATACAGAAGTAGCAGCTCACTTTCTAGTGTTGCTCCAGGTCCACAGCGACAGCGTTCTAAAGTTAACAGGCAGGGCAAAGGGCGCCTCTTATCTCCTTATCTTATAAAATACGTTACTTCAGAAAAGAAGATGATTACGTCCTACGCCTCATGCATTTAGTCATGCATGTTTAACAAATGACTTCAATTCTGCTAACTCACTGGTTTTCCTGGCTGCCTCATGTAACCCATTCTATGCTCTAATAGCACTAGGGAAGAAGGAGCATTTGTACACATTTGTCCTAGGATATGGAACGAGGAATGTGCCTTTATCTTTGTGTCTTTCGTCCTCTTTCCTCATGTTCGAGAATACCAGACTGTAATTTCCCTGTGACCAATAAGCGTGTATCTTTTTCTCCTAAAATGTTTGTTTATTTGTAAAATGTTTTACATGTTTCGGATGTACCTTCAGAGTTGAAGATAGTTTACTTCCTAGTCCAAACCTCCCGCAGGACGACGGGGGATGGGAGCGGGCAGGGTTTGAACCCAGGACCATCGATAAATCCAAACGACAATCCAGCGCGCAAACATTTAGCATGTTTAGTGTGCTATAGTCCAATCTCTTTTATAGAGTGTCTTTTATCCTATAGCAGCATTTAGCATGTTTAGTTTGCTATGGTCCAATCTCTTTTGTAGAGTGTGTGTTTTATTATTGCAGCATTTAGCATGTTTAGTTTGCTATAGTCCAATCTCTTTTGTAGAGAGTCTTTTATCCTATAGCAGCATATAGCATGTTTAGTGTGCGGTGGTCCAATCACTTTTGTAGAGTGTCTTTTATCCTATAGCAGCAAATAGCATGTTTTGTTTGCTATGGTCCAATCTCTTTTGTAGAGTGTCTTTTATCCTATAGCAGCAAATAGCATGTTATGTTTGCTATGGTCCAATCTCTTTTCATTTTTCATAGACGTATGCATAATTTTTTGTTTAGTTTGTAGATTTTTTCTTCGTGTAATACCCGTTCCCCCTTTTATTTTGTAATTGGCTCTGAATGGTTGTATAATAGAGATAATAGTGCAACATGCTGGCGCTTGCAAGTTAGCGACAGTCGGAGATTGCTTTAGTGACGTGACGGTAGATTCAAAACATAACGAGACAGAATAATGTAACAGAAGTTGTTTTGAGACTGGATAAAGTTGGACTAAAGAGGTATCGGACTGTACCCTTAGACATGGGATTAAAGATCCAATTTGCCACGTAAGCATTCTTATTGGTGTTCTTTTGTGCACTGTGTATATTAGATCTACATATTACGCTTAAGTAATAGTACCCCGAGCTCGTCCGAGGAACAACACAAGCTAGAAATCCGAAAAGTTCATCAAAAGGTAAAGGTTTTTTTTTTGTCTTTAATTTAACTCTTTCTCTCCGTAATTATTTACCACATTCTGGTGGAATCAACGTTGGTATCGTCAGTTAGGAGAGAAAGAGTTAACCTTGTATATTGTATAATGTATTCATCTCTTGTTAAAGTCGTTGTCTCATGTTATCAAAAAATCCATAATAATTTGTAGCAAGCTAAAATATATTCATAACCTTCAAAACCAAAATCTTACAAAATACTCAGAAAGACACAATGATTAAAGGCACATTCTTCGTTCAATGTGAACATTTAAATATGTACAAACTAGCCGCAGTTGGCCCCGCAATTTCATAGCACTTGCACTTTCATTGGAGCCGCTCTTATTCTAGGTGTATAAACCATTTTATAACTTATAACAGATTTCCCGCGGTCTCTTGTCGGTTTACCAGGAGCTCATGGAAATTTCCCGAAATCGCAAAATATATGAATAAGTCCTGGAAATCTACGGAAATTATTAAAATCTTTGAAAACTCCAACAAATCTCTCCTGAAATATATAGACAAAATTGTCATTTTGGGGTGTCATTCAATGCGGGAAAACGCCAATCGTACGCGCGATAAAAAAAACAACTGCATTATGCAATACCCGTAATTGTGGAATCTAGTAAAAGAAGCTTCTCACGCCTCAAACTAATGAGGTCTAAGAAAATGGAAACAACAGGCATAGCGCCATTAAAAGATGAACATAACATAATACATAATGATAATGAAACTAAAGCAAACATCCTAAACAAATACTTTGCATCAGCATTCTCAGCCCCAGGAGACAAAGACATATTTCTTAATTTGAACCAAGTAGACAACATAGAAGATTTAGTAGTACAAGAAAATGGAATTAAAAAACTATTAGCCAACACCAAACCAAATAAAGCGTCTGGACCTGATGGTATTCCAGCTAGATTACTCAAAGAACTAAGCAATGAGCTAGCCCCAGTGTTCAAAATACTCTTTCAGGCATCGCTTAACCAGGGCAGAGTACCAAAGGACTGGAAAGAAGCTAATGTCACCCCCCTATTTAAAAAAGGAGAAAAATCTGATCCAGGAAACTACAGACCAGTATCACTTACCAGCATCACATGTAAAATACTAGAACACATAATATGTAGCAACATCATAAACCACTTAGACAAACATAATGTCCTCACCCCATACCAACATGGCTTTAGGAAATATAGATCATGTGAAACCCAACTAATAGGACTAATTGATGATTTCTCAAAAGGTTTAGATAATAGTGAACAAATAGATGCTATCTTACTAGATTTTTCCAAGGCTTTTGACAAAGTTCACCACCATAGTTTGCTTAAAAAATTAAAATATTTCGGCATTAACGGTCCACTGCATCAGTGGATTAAAGATTTTCTGATAGGGAGAGAACAAACTGTAATAATAAATGGCTCTAAATCAACACCAATAACAGTAAACTCAGGTGTACCTCAAGGAACAGTCTTGGGTCCACTACTATTTTTAATTTACATAAATGATTTACCAAATTGCATTAGTTCAGGAACAAAAGTCAGATTATTTGCAGACGATTGCATAATATATAGAACAATAAAAACAAAACAAGACACAGATATTTTACAAAGAGAATTAGATGAATTACAGAAATGGGAATCAAATTGGAGCATGTCTTTCCACCCAGAAAAATGTCAGTTGTTAAGAGTAACAAAAAAACTAAAACAAATTAATTCCACTTATCTTATTCATGGCAAACCAGTAACACAGACTAAAAACTCAAAATACCTAGGTGTTATAATAAATGAAAAACTGTCATGGAATCCACATATTGATGAAACTATAAAAAAATCCAACAAAGCATTAGGGTTTATTAAAAGAAATTTCTATAAATCAAATAAGAACATAAAGCTAAAATGTTATTTAACCTTGGTTAGGCCAATAATAGAATATGCATCCACCGTGTGGGACCCCTCAACTCAAGAAAACATTAAGAAACTGGAACAAACACAAAATAGAGCAGTGAGATTCATAACAAACGAATATTCACATTTGACTAGGGTAACACCATTAGTAAAATCACTAAATTTAGAAAGCCTTCAGGACAGAAGACTCAAAAGTAAAGTAGCAATTATACATAAAACACTGAACCATAATCTTCAAATACAAAAACAAAATTTAATAAAATACTCTGAAAGACACAAAAATAAAGGCACATTCCTCGTCCCATATGCTAGGACAAATTTGTACAAATACTCCTTCTTCCCTAGTGCTATTAGAGCATGGAATGGGTTGCCTGAGCTAGCCAGAAAAACCAGTGACTTGGCAGAATTTAAGTCATTGGTTAATATGCATGACTAAATGCATGACGCGTAGGACGTAATCATCTTCTTTTTTGAAGTAACGTCTGTATTATATAAGATAAGATAAGATAGGTCAACAATTCTCGTAGATAGATTGAAACATTTGGTAATTCTTGCTATTGAGCGTGATCTATGTAGAAAACAGAATTCTTACGATATACTGTATGACTTCGCTACACGCAAGGCTCGTAAAGTAATTCTGTACGTAGTAAAAAATGAATAAAATGCAAAGACGAATTTATTTTCTAATACAAATTCTTAATTTATCACTCATTATCCGCATCTCTACCCAAACTGGGCCCCGCGAAATCCGTTTCGCATAGGGCCCCACAATGGTTAAGTCCGGCCTTGCTATTTAGTGACGGGTGAATACAGAAAAGAGTACCTGAATACTACTTGTCTCCCCCCCCCCCCTTATTTTTTTCGCCTCTAAAATTACGTGGGTAACTCTACTCGTTCGACTTGCAAAAATAAAAGAGTGATCTTTCCATTACGTGGTGTCCAAACTCTTAAAACATGAAGAGAATTATATAAATAGATGCTCCTTCTTCCCTAGTGCTAATAGAGCATGGAATGGGTTGCCTGAGCTAGCCAGGAAAACCAGTGACTTGGTAGAATGTAAGTCATTGGTTAACATGCATGACTAGATCTATGACGCGTAGGACGTAATCATCTTCATTTCTGGAGTAACGTCTGTATTTTATAAGATGAATGAAGAGAACAAAAGAAAAATGTCTTTTCTTTCTTATATTTGAGTTTATTACATAATAACTTCATATCAGAATTCCATAAATATAACACGTTCTAACAGGTTTGTTAGGTGTTTGGTTGTGTCTTGGTTGTGTCTTTACATCACCTGTAAGACAAAGTCAACTTTATCACTGAATTGAAAAACAAATATTACGAGACTAAAGAAATGAAAGAGTTAATTAAACTGTATCTCTAAACAATGACCGTTTTTGTGTTAATAAAATAATGATACATGCACACCAACCCCTGCATTATCATCGTCATGCTTATTTTTAGCAAGGGATCGAGAGGCTTAAATCCTCTCTGGCAAAAGCCCTGGACAGAAACCCTGCTGATATGGGTCATGCTCGCCTTATCACACGAGTAATGAGCTTGGATGGCAGTCTGATCATGTGGTAAGCGCGCTGGACTGTCGCTATGTTGTCTCGATGGTCCCGGGTTCATACCCTGCCCTATGCCACCCCCCTTCATTCCGCGGGAAGTTTCGACTACAATCTAGAATTTCTTCAACTCTGAAGGAACAACCGAAATATGTAAAATATTTGAGAAACAAACATTTTGCCCGTGGCTTCCTAAATCTGTCAAAGTTTGGCCTGAAAAGTGCAAAATATAGCCAATATATAGACAGTGGCCTCACCTTCGCTGAGCTACATAGTTTATTCAGGCCTGGGCAGCCTCCAACCTCTGACATAAGCATCCCAATTAAATCTCTATCTATCTATCTATCTATCTATCTATCTATCTATCTATCTATCTATCTATCTATCTATCTATCTATCTATCTATCTATCTGTCTGTCTGTCTGTCTGTCTATCTATCTATCTATCTATCTATCTATCTATCTATCTATCTATCTATCTATCTATATCTATATCCTCCTTCGTGATCGAAGATGAGCACATTTCTCATTTCCCATGGACTCGAAGATGGCTGTAAAGTCACATCCTCGATTTGAAAGGCCGGCCGCATATGTGGCATGGGTGGGCTAGGTCAGTTGCAGAAAGGCCTGCTTCTTCTCGCAGCTTTTGTTGATTCTTGCTTTGTATCTCGTGACTCTGACACTCACAGCTTCACTCCATAAGGAGCGATCGAAGGCTAGTACTTGCCAGCCTTGAATGTCAATATCACACTCACTGAAGGAGCTCTAATGGGTGTCTTTAAAGCGCTTGTATTGACCTCCCTGGGAGCGATTTCCTGCATACATCTCCCGTACAGAAGTCGTTTGGGAAGACGAATGTCTGGCATGCGGACTACATGTCCCACCCATCGAAATCGGGACCTTTTTCTACTGTGGCATTGATACTGTTTATGCTAGACAACTGTAGGATTTCACTATCTGGTACGTGGTCAGACCAATGCACCTTATGAATTTTCCTAAGACAGCGTAGGTGGAAAAAGTTTTTTTGGTGTGGCGGGAATATGAGGTCCAGGACTCTGATGCATATAGGAGTGACGGGAGAACTACAGCACTGTAGACTTTCAGTTTTGTGGATATGCTGAGTCCTCTCCGTTGCCACACTTGTCTTTGTAGCAGAGGCGTAGTGAGCGACAGAAAAATAAATTTTATTTGCACCCCCCCTCACCATTTTCCATGAACATCACATAGAAATATAGGCTCATAAATATAAAGTATTTAATAATATAATACTATAACACAAATAACCGTAGAAATTATCACCTAACTAAAATATCAACAATTTTTTTTTTATATCTTCCCTTGTTGTCTGGCGCCGCCTGAGCATGGCGCCTGGGACATCGTGCTCCCCTTGCGTACCCCCACTCACTACGCTTCTGCTTTGACGTCTGCCCAACGCAGCACGGGCACGTGCAAGACGGAAGTCTACGTGCCCGTCAAGGTTGGCATTCGCTGATGTGGGGCCGCACTATAGACCAGGGGTTCTCAACCTGTGTGTGGCGACCCCCTTAGGGGTCGATTGACGATTTGCCAGGGGTCGCCAGAGACCATCGAAAAAAATGAATAGTTTTGGTCTATTCTTCTCCTGCTGTGTGTCTGAGCGGAGGGGGTGGGGTCGCGGCAGAGTGTGGGATTGTAAAGAGGGGTCGCCGAGCTTAAAAGGTTGAGAACCGCTGCTATAGACAATATTTTTAACATTTACTAGTTTCTATAAGAATGTCTGGTCCTGTGACATATTTATTTGGAGGAGGTTGGTGCAGGACTTCTGTCTTTTTTACATTTATAGTGAGGCCAAAATTTTTGGCAGGCGTTAGCAAAAAAGGGACAGGCTCTTTTGAAGGTCTTCTTCGTTTGAGGATTTTAGGCCACAGTCGTCTGCTAGTAGCACGTCTCTGATGCAGTCCCATTTTAAAACCCGGAGCATTGCAATGAAAGCCCAATAATAATACAACGCGAATATTTACACTGATAATGGATTAATTCTTTGTTATAGTTAAATACATTAAAGAAAATGTCACTGACCTCAATATTTACATGACAGAAGGAACATCACTGTTATCGGAAGTACATTCAGTTGAGGCCCAATCTGGTCTACATTCAACTTCCGGTCTCTTGGACACCTTAGCGCCGTTGCTATGGAGATAATGGTCACACATTGAATTATTTCTACATTTGAAAGAATGTCTTGTATAGATACTGTCACAGGAGAAATTGTGTAAAAATTCAGCTGTTAATAAATAAAGTGAACTTTAAATTAACAAGCTTACAAATATAGCTTGTGTAGAAACACAAACCCAGAATCGGCCCACATGTGTTCCACTCGGTCTGACAATACTCAAAATAAATTTTATAAATACTTTAAAAAAAAACACAACGTTATCTAAGGGGAAGAACTTTGCACTTACAACTATATCTCTATGTTGTGTAGACGTTATATCCCATATTCGATCTCAAACAAAATAATTGAATAAAAAATAATGAATTGACTAATTGTTTTTTTTTTTCCTGATTGTTTCATATTTTGTTAGGTACATTAACTAATTGTTTAAAGTTTTAATTTGATCCGAGAATGGGTGTGTGAGTAATAACAAATACATTTATCTAAGTGGACAAAACCCTACATATTTAGCCACATATATATATATATATATATATATATATATATATATTATATATATATATATATATATATATATATATATATATATATATATATATATATATATATATATATATATATATATATATATATGAATACTAAATGATTTATTTTTTTCTTCTAGGTATCAAACAAAATAAACAATTACCAGTAATTAATTGACTAATTGGTAGCCCTTCTTCAGGTGTCTGCTTATGCTTCAAATATTTATCTATAATCTAACTGTTTGATGGGCGTGCAAAAAAAAAACAACACCAATTTAACAAACACGAATAAACACTGTACAACTTAATCATTAATCATGCACGATTAATAGCCACACCGATGTCGATGTGTCGTGGAGTCTAAGTGTCCAGTGTCGTCGTTTGATTAATACAAAGCTTGGCCTACTTCTTTGAATAGCAGACGACTTAAAAGAACGTCGTTGATTCGTTGGTAAAATAAGTGAAATTGATATTCGTGCGCCAAATATCATTATATCAAGCGACTGTGATTAATCATTATTGTCTGCCATGCTGCGTCAACAAAAGTCATGGATTATTAGTTGACATATTGAACAGTAGTTAGGGGCCAGTTGATTATTAATCAAATTGTCCGATCGGATTAGCCTGGCTTTAAGTGACGAAATTAGTATAAAGATAAGCAATGGCTATTTTGTGTGTGTGTGTGTGCGTGCGCGCGCGCGCGTGTGTGTGTGTATATATATATATATATATAGACCTGTGCGGTCTTTTCGTGGATCACAGTTGGAGAACGACTGTCTTATTAAATTTTGTTTTGAAATCAGCCATAATGTTCGCAGTCACTATCTGTATTATTTCTCTTTTAAAATAAAGTAAACATTTTTCTATAAATTCTAGTACCTTGTTACTGGCATAAATGTTGCGCAATAAAAATAATAATGGAATTAAAAAAAACATTGTTGTCACGGCCTCGATTGAGACTCACTGCGACGTGAAGGGATTTTGTAATCACTTGATCATCTCGTGTCTTTTGCATGGGAAAGCAATCGGTCTGAAACTGACCACGAGTTGCCCTTGTTTTTTTGTTTGTAGAGTAGGGACATACATCTGTGTAGAGCAGTGTTTTTCAAACTGTGTGCCGCGGCACACTAGTGTGCCGCCGAAGATTTGCAGGTGTGCCGCGGGAGTTTTCAGAACTCCACACGTGCAGCGTTACACAGGTCTGCCTACTATTACATTTTTATTTTACGTTGTGACGACATCCCCACTTGTAACGACCAGTAATAGAAGTGGATCGCTCCATAGTGACGGAAAGGGGGTGTTAGCTCTTCAGGTTATGGAATAGTCCACTATACATATATTATTATAATGACTCAAATGTAGGCCGCCTTAGCAGACGCACAGCACTGACAGCAATTCTTGAATTGGTGACGATAATAATAAGCGATGTGTTTCATGTAAATTGTTTAGGTGTATGCTAATAAGAACAAATTATCACTAAGCATTATTCATTGTTATCCACGGAGAAATACGTTAGCAAGAATGAAACTGCGAAAGTGTTAAATGAAAAGCAAGGAACCAAACGAAGGTACATAGAAGATTACATCGGATATGGTTTCATATCTTCTGGACCTGAAGATGCTCCATTGCCATTCTGTCTGATCTGTAATGCAACTCTGTCGAATGAGGCGCTTGTTCCAAGCAAATTGAAGAGACACTTGGAAACAAAACATCCAGCTGTAAAAGCGCAACCGAAGGAATACTTTGAAAACATCAAGGCTCAACAAAATAAACAAGCTAAGAAACTTACGAACTACCTAAATATGCCAGAAAAGGGTTTAATTGCAAGTTATAAGGTGGCTCAGTTATTAGCAAAACGCAAGAAAGCACACACAGAGGCTGAATCAGTCATTGCACCAGCTTTAGCAATAGTTGTTGAAACTATCCTTGGACCCGATGCCGCCGAAAAAGTTAAAAAAGTTCCTTTGTCAAATGGTACTATCTTGCGCACAAATGAAGACTTATCGTCAGATTTACAAGATCAAATCTGGGAACACTTCGACGTGACTGACGATAAAGTGTCTCTGCTGTGGTCTCTTCAAGTTGATGAATCCACTGACGTTAGCAGCAAAGCCCAGCTGCTAGCTTTATTCGGTTCATAAAGGATGAAAAATGTGTCAACGAATTCTTATTTTGAAAAGACTTACCAACTACGACCAAAGGCGAAGATATTTTTAAAGTGGTGAACGAAAACATTTTGCTCTTCAAACTACAGTGGAAAAACTGTGTCAGCGTTTGCACTGATGGCTGTCCTTCCATGCAGGGAAATAGAAAGGGATTCGTCACTCTTGTGCGTCAAGAAAATCCAAATGTATTAGTTGTTCACTGAATGATCCACAGAGAAGCTCTTGCCTTCAAATCTTTGCCGAAATATTTTGTGTCTGTTCTGGATCAAGTGATTGAAGTTGTAAACTTCCTCAAATCTCGACCGCTTGCATCCCGACTTTTCTCAGAGCTTTGTGAAGCAATGGATTCAGACTACAAATGTCTCCTGTATCAGACCAACGTTCGTTGGCTCTCCATTGGAAAAGTGTTAAAGCGTGTCTTCCAACTCAAGGCTGAGCTGATTTCATTCTTGGAGGCTGAAAAAAAAAGACTTTGGATTTTCTATTCATGACAAGATCTGGTGGGTTAAGGTGACATTGCTCTATGATTTATTTGACAAATTAAATTCATTGAATTTAAGTCTTCAAGGACCATCGGAAACCATCATCACTGCATCCTCAAAACTGAAATCATTTGGCGAAAATTGTCTTTGTGGCAAAGTAAGATCTCGAAAGGACTGCTTTCCTACTTACAATGAATGTGCTTGAAATAAAGACACCCCCCCTCCGAAATTCTGGACACTTTGAAACACATGCAGTCAGCATTGCAGCATTACTTTTCAACAGTTGGAAGTAATGAGTATGGATGGGCCAGCTCTTCATTTGGAAACAATAAAGCTACAAATCTTACAACTGAAGAAGAAGAGCAGCTCATTGATTTAAAAAGATGCAGTTCTAAAGTCAAGTTTTGCCGAGAAAAGCCTGGATGTGTTTTGGATTTCAATCAACAAGTTATATCCTGCAATCAGTTTAAAAGCAATCAAAATAATTCTTCCATTTGCATCTTCGTGGTTTTGTGAGTTTGGATTTTTAACACCGCTTGAAATCAAATCTAAGAAAAGAGAGAGACTTCTTACAATAGACGATGAATTGCGAGTTTGTTTGTCAACTTTGGAGCCTCGATTAGATCGAATTTGCTCTCAAAAACAGGCAAACCCTTCACATTAAATGTAATACTTAAAAACAGGTCAAATCTTTTTTTTTTAAATTATAAAACAACTGTTGCTCTTCGTGGTGTGCCGCGAAATTTTTGTAGTTTGTTTACTGTGCCGGCAGACAAAAAAGTTTGAGGAACGTTGTCGCAGAACGAGAGTATGTGTATTGTTAAGTGATATGTGAGTTTAATTCTGAACATAAAATTGGTAGCTATGGTTGTGACTTTATTATTTATATGTACAGTGTGCCTTTGCCTTTGTGGCTAGATTAGCCAAGTTATTTCTACTCCATAAACTTGACGTCTGCTAACACCTATCTTTATTCAGTGTATTTAGAGAGTTATGTCTAATGGACAAGTAGAGAGCACTAAGAGACTCTCGCGTTAGCAGAAGTAAACAAGCACAAAGAGAAGAGAGAACATGACTTCTTATACAATATAATGTTGAGAAACTACACACTCATAAAACCCAGCAGTTGTGTTGCAAATGTCGCATTAAATAAACAAAATAAGGACAAAATGGACAAACATATTTCTTGTAATGGAGGCTAAAATGGAAAACAGTTGTAACAAAATTTTATATTAATTAGCACTATTATTTTGTGCTTCTGAGCTGTATATAATTTCAATTTTTAGCTGCCTTTGTCGCTGTCTAGTCCTTTTTTTTTTGGTGGTAGAACCGGCCCTGAATTTCAGAATTAAAACTAGTATTGCAAGAATCAAAACTCACGCGCAGAATTCGTATTTCCTTCTGCATTTGGAGCAGATGACGTAGGCTCCCCGTTTACCAGACACACAGAACCTGGCAGTGGCGTCAGACTCAAAGCATTCAAAAGCGTCACCCGGGTTGGGGCATCTGTAGTTGTCGGCCACGACGGCTGGAAAAAAAAAATATTTGCGTTAAAAATGAAGTTAGTGATTGATGGAGAGATGCCTAAAGATGGGGAGAGGGAGAAAGAGAGGGGAAGAGAAGATGTTATTAAAATTATAAGACAAGAGAAGGACAAAAAGAAGGAGCGATAGAGAAAGAAAAAAAAAAGAAGAAAATGATGGAGAGAGAGAGAGTGAAGGAGAAAAGGATGAAGAGTTAGGGAGAGATATAGACTAGCTGACACCCCTGCTTTGCTACGGTTGAAATAGTTGGTATATAATTAATTTGACGGGGACTTTTTTTTTCTTATTTCAATGGTAGGCCCACATTAACCTCCCCCCAACACACACTCTCGACAACCAATCGTCTTTCTGGTTTTTGGTAAAACATCCAGCAACCCACTAATTTTGACTCTGCACAGACAATACTTTGGCCCAACTCTTGTAGTCTTTAACAAAAAATCCCATTCTTGGATTGTCCAATTGTAACGACTCCCCAAACCCCCAAACGCTCTACATATGTTTACTTTGAAACCCCAACTCTACTTGCATTCTTCGTTGGAACGGCCCTAGGCCTAATGGGAAAAAAATATTTTAAGAATGACCTCATTGAATGCCAACCCTTGCCCGCCACTCGGGATTTTTTTTTCTCCTGTGAATGACTTTTTCCCCATGTCTCATACCTCCGCAAAACAAAATAGTTCTGTACGCTTAATTGTTGCTGCTTTTTTTTTGCCAGAAGCTTTCTGTTTCTTAAGCCGTGAATTCTACTATCCCTGATACTCATCTCAACTCAGCGTTGGAAAAAAAAATGATACTAAATGTTGCAAATTTTAGCTGGAACTATTTTTGTTTAATCCTTAAATGGATCGTCCAGCATATTAACGCCCCCCCCCCCCCCACTTACACATAACTTTGACCCATGAATTCAAGTATAACTTACCACTCCCTCCCAAAACAAAATGGTCTATGTACAATCTCTGTTATCTGTTTCTATGGCCAACGGTTAACGAGCAGGGTGTCATGTGACCATCAAAACGACCAACAGTCTTTACTTTCCCCAACTAAAGTCAGAGTTGTGTGGACTCAGGGACGTCCTAAAAATCCCGAAATTCAAAATCCCAGCCTTCACCGAGATTCGAACCCATGACCTCAGGTTCAGAAGCCGAGCGCTTAACCACTCAGCCACCGCGCCCGCAAGAAACAGATGACCTTGACATCGTCTGCCCCATAGATCGCAAGGTCTGAAAGGGGAACTTTACTACCTACTTACAGTCTCTGACCTATGTCACTATTCCTCTGCTTACCGGTTCTAAATTGAGACACTGAAATCGTTTCAGGAAAATTATTTAATTTCACTGCCAATTCGACCATTAAAAGAGTTTTAGTTGTTCTAGGTACACGGTAAGTAATAACTTGTTTACTTTTCGTATTGTTTTCGACCATCGCAAGAGGGAGAATTAGTCAGGGAGGGGGAGACAGGGAGACAGAGAGAATAGAACAAGGAAGGAATAAATAAAGAGAGTTTAAACATACACAAATTGTAACAATTCCTTCTTTAAAAGAAAAAAAAGAGAGTTTAAACATACACAAATTGTAACAATTCCTTCTTTAAAAGAAAAAAAAGAGAGTTTAAACATACACAAATTGTAACAATTCCTTCTTTAAAAGAAAAAAAAGAGTTTAAACATACACAAATTGTAACAATTCCTTCTTTAAAAGAAAAAAAAGAGAGTTTAAACATACACAAATTGTAACAATTCCTTCTTTAAAAGAAAAAAAAGAGAGTTTAAACATACACAAATTGTAACAATTCCTTCTTTAAAAGAAAAAAAAGAGTTTAAACATACACAAATTGTAACAATTCCTTCTTTAAAAGAAAAAAAAGAGTTTAAACATACACAAATTGTAACAATTCCTTCTTTAAAAGAAAAAAAAGAGTTTAAACATACACAAATTGTAACAATTCCTTCTTTAAAAGAAAAAAAAGAGAGTTTAAACATACACAAATTGTAACAATTCCTTCTTTAAAAGAAAAAAAAGAGAGTTTAAACATACACAAATTGTAACAATTCCTTCTTTAAAAGAAAAAAAAGAGAGTTTAAACATACACAAATTGTAACAATTCCTTCTTTAAAAGAAAAAAAAAGAGAGTTTAAACATACACAAATTGTAACAATTCCTTCTTTAAAAGAAAAAAAAAGAGAGTTTAAACATACACAAATTGTAACAATTCCTTCTTTAAAAGAAATAAAAAACGACCACACTCAAACACATTTTTTTATTTCTACTAACTAGCCATCACAAATAATGATGTCCTTTCAAAAACATATTTTCAAACAATGAATGTTAATGAAAAGCTATTTATGAAACATCCAAGAAGCGGAATACATTGAAAACAATATAATATAACAAGCACCAAAATGTACAATCTAGATCAGTTCTTAAGACTTACCACAGACAATCAGGGCAAGAATAATAAATACTGCCTTCATGGTGAATGCTGCTACGATATGCTGGGCTTACACAAAATATATAGATCAGTGCGGTTAGTCGTCTGGTGTGACTCGAACGACGCACTGGCCTGTATATATAGCTGAAAATTTATGTTGGAAACGCTACTAATTTGACCTACTAGAGTAATTATTTTAATTTTAGCAATTAACAAGTCCGACTTGTTTCCATTAACCTTAAGTATTGTGGATATGTTTTGGATTAAGGCTGACAATACCAAAATATCATGTTTATAAAAAAAAAACACGCTAAACACATATAGCTATTAGCTAGACACATACATATATATCTTAATGAATGTCAGATCGAAAGGGAACCCCCGAAATATCTACCAAAAATAACGTACAGTTGATAATGAATCCTATTACATCTAACTTTTACTTTATAAATATAAAAAAGGAATGTTTAAAAAAAATTTAACTTATGAAAAAAATGTGTATGTGTTTGTTTCAAAATAACCATTTCCTTTTTTTTTTTTGTGTGTACAATTCGAAAACTTTCAATTCTGCTACAGGACCACACGCTCGACTAAACCATTTTCTGGGCTTCCCAAGTTAGCAAAGTAATCGTACAAATAATACAACCCGACCCATATTCTCAAGCAGGGGTTCTCACCCTGTGGATAACGTCCCACTTAGGGGTCGAATGACGATTTGCCGAACGGTCACCTAAGACCATCGAAAACATGTTTTTTTTTAAATCTGACGTACATTTTGCCCCTGGCAGACGTCTATTCCCACTCAAAGATGAAAGTGTCCCGGAGAAAGAGCTCTATAATTTATACAAGCGATAAAGCGAACTGTAAACAATTGTTTGTATGCCTATGAACGAAAAAAATGTTACTATTGGGGTTCGCCGCATTGTTGTGAATACTAAAAAAGGATTGAGAACCGCTGCTCTAAAGCACTAGGAAAGAAGTTGCCCTCTAAAAATGTGTCCTAGCATATGGAAAGATCTTAACACCAATAGCGTATCCATTTGTTAATCATGTTAATCAAAGATTTAAACTTGACTAAATCATTGGCTCTGTCTTGAATACTATCTTATAAATACAGACGTTACTTCAACAAAAAAAAAAAGAAGATAACATTTTACGCGTGTCAGTATGTCAATGTAGTCATACATGTTAATCAATGACTAAAATTCTAACAAGACGTTGGTTTTCCTGGCTGACTCAGGCAACCCATTCCTTGCTCTAATAGCAGTAGGGAACAAGGAGTGTTTGTAGAAATTTGTCCTGGCATATGGAACAAGGAATGTGCCTTCTTGTCTTTCTGGGTATTTTATTAGGTTCTGTTTTTGTTCTGAGAGAAAAAAGTGATGTAACTCTTATATCTCCCTAATGGTTTCCACGTTTTGGCAGAATTGTTCATTTTTTTACATTTGTACATTCCACCCTGTCATGATTAAACTTCAATAGCATTTCTGTTTGTAATCAGGAAACGTTACTTTTGGTATAGATATATAGGAGAATGTATTCTCTTTTTAAATAACAGAAATTAAAGTTGATAACCACTAAATTTAATTTCATTTAATGGAGACAAATGTACTATGGTATCACTGGTGTGTGTGTGTGTGTGTGTGTGTGTGTGTGTATAAGCTAGGACAAATTTGTACAAATACTCTTTCTTCCCTAGTGCTATTAGAGCATGGAATGGGTTGCCTGAGCTAGCCAGGAAAACCAGTGACTTGGAAGAGTTTAGGTCATTGGCTAATATGCATGACTATATGCATGACGCGTAGGACGTAATCATATTCTTTTTTTGAATTAACGTCTGTATCATATAAGATAAAATAAGATAGGATTTATACGTCAAAACTTTTACGAAATAATTTTTTTTCAGACCCATGCTATTTCTTCTTACTATTGTAAAAATGAGTTTTAATTTTCAAAAGCTGCTTTTAGTAGAGGTTGTATTTACAGATTGTTTACAAAAAATTGTAAGTCAATATAAATACTTGTGTTCAATTCTTTCATTGTATTTTCTGTTATGATTTGGAGTAGCTGATTTGCCGTCTTTCCTGAGGTCGTGTCAATTATGGATCACTTTTTGTAGTTCTTTATAGATTTAAGAGTTAGAAGTCACTGATTTTACTTTATTGCGTTTTATGACCTAATTTTTAAGTTGCGCTCATGACTTTTAAAACACACTCCCTGAACCTTTGATTTGCGATGTCTCTTGAACTTCGAGGCTGTGGGCGGTGGCACTCTTCTCCTACGCCTTGCGCCGCCTCTGTCTAAATTACACCTATCCTACACGAGATTCGATGTTTGTGCTGCTGTGATCCATTCCGACAATGTATCTCACTTTCACCAGCATTATCCCCCTCCCCCCCCCCCCATACCCCGCTTACGGTTATTCCAAATCACTTCGTCGCCATGTTGGACTCAATAAACTGTGCCCTTGACCCGCTAGGGTTCCTTTTTTTTTCTCAACACTGGTGTTCAGGTCACGTGTTTAGTTAGTTATATGGTGTGGTTAGTGCGTTAATTAGTCCATTTTAATTTGGAACTTAGCGACTTACGACAACTAATTTATTAGGACTGGTTATTCCAGACTTTAGCAGGTCGGCCTCTGAACCGCTTTCGTAGTGTACGCGTAGATAAGTAAATACAATTGACTTACGTATGTATTCAAAAACTTACAAATACCAGTACCAATGAAATCAGAAACGAAACCAAATATGCTTATATTAAATAAAGATATCATTTTAAGTCCTGCTTGCTAATCTAACAACTTTTTAAAAATTTCTAGTCATCCAAAAACCAAGCAAAACAATTATGATTATTAAACAAGCAAAATATAAACTATCCTTAAAAAAGCTTATCTCTAAACATTGTAGGTGTTATTTCTCTTGATTCTCTATAAACGAAAAAAATACCAATAATTAATTGACTAGCTGTTGTTGTTTTTGTGTGTGATTGATTCATGTTTTGTTAGGTATAATAAACTATTTTTTAAAGTTTTAGCTTGGTCAGAGAATGCAGATGGGAGAAACAGCATGTTAAATTATTTAAGGGGGCGAAACACTACATATTTAGCCATATTTGGGAATACTAATTTAAAAATAATAAGCACTAATTTCCCTTATTTTTTTCCACATGTACATACTGCATAAAAACGACAGCTCCAATGGCTAGTTTTTCACGCACCTACCATAAACACTAATTGTTGCTTCAGTTAAAGTAAGGACCGGATGGCTGCCTGGTCATGCCGTTTGCGCATTGGACTGTCGTTCAGATTTATTGATGGTCCAGGGTTTAAACCCTGCCCGCTCCCATCCTCCGTCGTCCTGCGGGAAGTTTGGACTAAGAAGTAATTTTCTTCAACTCTGAAGGAACATCCGAAACATGTAAAACATTTTACAATAGTTGCTTCAAAATAATCTCCTGCTTTATATTTAGGTCAGTGCTTGAATCCGATCAGAAGTCTAATCGCACTGCCCTACATCGCAAGTCCAGCGTATTCCAGCACCATCATGAAGACAGTATTCTTTATACTCTCTTTGGTTGTTTTGATTGTTTGGGGTAAGTTATAATACTAACGGATCCAGAACTTATTTATTTATAAACCTGGCGGTGGGACAGATGGGGGTAGTGCTGTGTGTGTTTTTAGACTACGCAAATCGCCCCAGGCCAGCGCTAGACGAGCGGTCAACCGTGGCGAGTGACAGTGCACGCCAGTTCGGCAAGGACCTGTGTTGTAAATATTACAGACCAGTATCACTTACCAGCATCACATGTAAAATCCTAGAACACATAATATGTAGTAACATCATAACCACTTAGACAAACATAATGTCCTTACTCCATACCAACATGGCTTTAAGAAATATAGATCGTGTGAAACACAACTAATATGACTAATTGATTTTTTAAAAGGTTTAGATAATAGTGAACAAATAGATACTATCTTACTAGATTTTTCTAAAGCTTTTGACAAAGTTTACCACCAAGTTCACCAGCATCACATGTAAAATCCTAGAACACATAATATGTAGTAACATCATAAACCACTTAGACAAACATAATTTCCTTACACAATACCAACATGGCTTTAGGAAATATAGATGGTGTGAAACACAACTAATAAGACTAATTGATTTTTTAAAAGGTTTAGATAATAGTGAACAAATACATGCTATCTTACTAGATTTTTTGTTACTCTTAATAACTGACATTTTTCTGGGTGGAAAGACATGCTCCAATTTGATTCCCATTTCTGTAATTCATCTAATTCTCTTTGTAAAATATCTTTGTCTTGTGTTGTTTTTAACACACTAAAATTATTTGAG